>OZ020269.1:92318864-92806376 GCA_963971225.1 Melieria omissa
TTTTCGCGTGCTTGTGCTGCGCACCAGCAGTGACTGTCAACGGCGTCAGCATTGTCTAAGCAGCAAAATGAATGAGTGATAAATGAGTGAGCGACCAGAGAGAGCCGCTAGACGGACGGAAAATGAAGAATGAGACAATGCGCGTGAGTGTGTACCATATGTTCGTAAGCAGAGCTTAAGTGGCAGCGTGGGCGGCAAAACAATAGCAGCAAACATGAGTTGCTAAGAATGGCAAAAAGGCAGCGAAAAAATTAATAACATAGTTAAGTTGTTGATAGTTGGTAATTGAAAGTGATGGCCAATGGTCGAGGTTATTGATGCTGATGCGTGGTGGCTGAATACTGAAACGATGGACAGTAGAGATTTATGATGATTCTCTTTTAAATTTGGCTGCTTTTCAGATTAAGGGATCAAATTTTTTTTACATAATTGAAATGTGTTTGAGATGACATCAAATTGGCTTCAAAATTGTCAAAAATTTTTGAGGAGGAATCAAATTTATTTAAGTCTAAATAAATGTTAAGGAGGGGGCATCAAATTTTGTTCATATTAGTCAGAGAGTCATCAAATTGGGTTTAGGTGGTTTCAAATCTTCAGAATAGTGATAGAGTACTTGAATAAACAACAAAAACACATCAAATTTTTTCCAGAATAGGTTAAGGTCAATAACATATGGGCATCTCCCAAAAAAGGTCCACCACGAGTGAAAAATTCAAATTGCTCAGAAAAACTTTTTATTATCCAATAATACAGCTTAAATATCTATATTTTATAAATGTAAAAGAATTTTTAATTTTTTTTAATTTTTGACCGAAATATACTACTTTAAAAGAAAAAAAAATTTTTCTGAGCCTTTTGACGAATTATATGCACAGTTTGTCTTTCCGTTTTTATCTTATTCAAGTAATATTATATTTTTCTTGTAATGCAAAAGTTTTCTACTAACAACAATCTTATGTATTAGAGAAAGCGAGAGAACGTGGAGTTCGAAGAACGGAAGTTTTTTTAGTTTGCTTCTTCCTGTATCCTATTGTCGCGTCCGTGCCCAAAAAACCTTATTAGTTGTTCCCATTAGTGGACAAACTTTTCAAATGCAAGTAGCTGTCAGTTTTTAAATAGGTGCATTGTTCCCGTTAGGAAAATATAATAATTGGTTCCCGGCAAAATCGGAAAAACATTTTATGGGTGTTTAAAATTTGTCGCGTCCGTAACCGGAAGCTCTGAATCGATTCGATTGTTATTCGATTTCCGGTAAATTTCCGCATTTCTTGAGATACAATTTTTTTTTCAAAATATTGACTCTCATTGAACATTTTAGCAATAAAATACAAGAAAATATCAAAAAAATAATTTTGGTTGAGAATAACAGCTTCATCAATTTTGTACGATATATCGTACAATGGTCCGCAAAGGAGTAAAAATGCATTAAACTTTTTTCGTTTTTTTTAATTCTATGAACAATTCATTGGTTTATTTGATAAGAAAATATAAATTTAACAACAAAAATCAAAACGTGATTTCATTTTGATCGAAAACTATATAAATTATAACTATTTAAACAATCGAGTAAAATCTATCAGGCCTTATAAAACCGTTAATGCTGTTGCAAAGCCCTTTTCCCCTCAATAAAACACAGAATCAACTAAACACCATATAGCTTTGTAAAAAGATACCGAATATAGCCAATTCTTATTATCGTAGTGGGAGTGGCAAGTACTCATGTCTAACCTTACATAATCTGTGTCTACCCAGTGAAACACAAAATCGTTAAGTGATTGTTATTTCTAAATAGAAATAGTCGATTAGTCGAATTTAACTAGTAATACGATTTAGTGATGGGCGTGGTATTCAAGCAAACAGAAAAATTCTGTTACCAAATCCATAACTAAAAAAAAAATGCTAACATCACTTGCAACCTTTGCCTGCCATTTGTACGATAAATCATACTGTGGTCATTTGTACGATATATCGTACAATTTTTTAAAGGCTCGGGAAAAATATTTAGAAGCAAAAATTGTTAAATTTAATAAGTTTTATAAATCAACTGAGATTCAAACTTTGAAATTGTTTGTCCTTTTGCTACTAAAAAGTATTACATATTTAAAAATTCCTCCGCAGAAGCATCGCATCGCCAAATTCTTGCAAAGAGCTGCTTACAAATCGCACTCACACTGTATAACCACACGGCTATTGTGATTTATATTTTCAAACAGAATGGTAAAACATAACCTACTTAATAAGAATTTAAAAGCCGTTTCATAAAAAAACGTTCGCTGTAAAAAAAAAATCTTAAAAAAAAATTGTACGATATATCATACAAATTTCCGGAAAGGGTTAATGAAAAATACTGTACAAATATGTTCAGCTAGTTAATTAATTTAATTTAATTAATTTAATCAATTATTTCTACAACCAGTGTGCTGCGATGTGATGAATGAAAGGTGCATTGCTAATGATTGTAAGAGCTGTGTGCGCGATATTAAACAAGATCTAATTCCAATAGAGTTCCTCAGGAAAATTAAATAAACCACACTAAGAACTTTTAACTTTAATTTTTCCTTATTTTGATTGCTGTAACTTGAATTTAACTTGTTATGTGTTATTTTTATTAAAAGTTGAAGTGTTAAAATGAAAACCATTACTGTATTTAATAAGGGAAATACCCTTGGAAAAATTTGTCGCGTCCGTGATGTCGCGTCCGTATTCATGATATACCTAATTAAAAAAAGGTAAGACAAAATTCTCATATTTCATAAGTCTACGAAGAAAAGTTAGCCTTTGACCTTCATTTTCATGTATATATATAAAAAAAAAGTTTCCAAAAATCGCTAAATTTTGCATATTTCTATAAGAGCTTCAAAAAAACTTCTCTTTTTTGTCGCGTCCGTTTCATTGCATAATTGCTTGTTATTTTGTACTAAGTTGTACTAAATTTTTCCAATATATTTCTAAAATGTAGCACTATTTCAGCGCGTTAGAACACTAAAAAAACATATAGACTTTCTGTGTTACTTTCTTGTTTTTGGTGTAATTGAAAGCGTGCGAATGTCGCGTCCGTGCCACTGGGAGATGCCCATATGTTTCAGAGTGCATCAATTGTATAACAATGTATTTGAAAAAAGTTATTTGCACTTAAAGAGTCATCCACTATGTTTCAAGCTGATCAATCATATTTCATATCACATCAAATGCGTTTTGTTATCATCAAATTCAAGTCAGAAGGCATCAAATGAGTTTCAATATTGTAAGAAACAAAATTGTTGCAAACATATCGGCATCAAACATTCCTTAGAAAGCTTTACGATAGTAAGAGAGCAATCAAATATACTTCAAGATACATGAAATCTCTTTCATTGGGCAAATGTTCTGCAGAGTTCATTAAATGTACGAAAAATTTATTTGAAAATAGTTATACGCCTTAAAGATGGCATGAACTATGCTTCAAGCTGATCAATCATGTTTTATACCACATTTAATGTGCTTCGTAATCATCAAATTTTCATCAGAAGGCATCAAATGAGGCTCAATATTATTACAAACGAAATTGTTAGAAACATATCAGCATCAAACATATTTTACAAAGCATCAAATTCATGTTCAGAGTTCATTAAGTTAACAAAAAATGTATTTGAAAATAGTTATATGCCTTACATATGGCATGAACTATGTTTCAAGCTGATCAATCATATTTCACACCACACCAAATGTGCTTCGTAATCACCAAATTTTCATCAGAAGGCATCAAATGCGGCTCAATATTATTAGAAACAAATTTTTTAGAAACATATCAGCATCAAACATACTTCAGAAAGCATCAAATTCATGTTTAGAGTTCATAAAATAAACAAAACATGTATTTGAAAATAGTTATATGTCTTACATAAGGCATGAAATATGTTTCAAGCTGATCAATCATATTTCATACCACACGAAATGTGCTTCGTAATCATCAATCTTTCGTCAGAAGGCATCAAATGAGTTTCAATATTGTTAAAAACAAAATTGTTAGAAACATATCAGCATCAAACATACTTCAGAAAGCATCAAATTCTCTGTAGGACATCAAATACACTTGAAAATATTTAAATGTACTTCAAAGACCATCAAATTAGTATTTTAATATTGTCAAAAGGCATTGAAATTGCTTTAAGATAGTGAAAAAGCAATCAAATGTTCTTCAAAACACCTTCAATCCTTTTCAAAATAGGCTAACGTTGGTCAAATGTTCTTCAGGGTTCAACAAATATAAAACAAATGCATTTGAAAATAATTATGCCTTACAAAATTGGTTTCTGACTGATCAATCATATGTCATATCACATCAAATGTGCTTCGTAATCATCAAATCTTCATCAGAAAGAATCAAGTGAGTTTCAAAATTTTTGAATTAATATCGAGGCCATCAAATTCATTTCAAAATAGTCAAAAAGTAAGTAAACTTCACCACATAAAGCAGTAAATCCTTTTGAAAAAATTTCTGGAAGGCATCAAATGTACTTCAAAATAATCCAACGTAATTCAGAGGGCGTCAAATCTATATTTTAATGATGTTAAAAGTTATAAAAGTTACTTCAAAACAGTGAGAGAGCAATCAAGTGTACTGCAAAATACATCAAATCTTCCTGGAAGGCATCAATTGTACTTCGAAATAATCAAACGTACTTTAGAGGACGTCAAATTAATAATTAAGTGTTTTAAAACGCTTCAAAGCTACTTAAACATAGTGAAAGAGCAATCAAGTGTACTGCAAAGTACACCAAATCTTTCTCCGAATCATTAAATGTCAGTCAACTGTACTTTTAAGTACATCAAGCACATATAAAATGCAATTAAAGTTATTTAAAGGTACCACACAGATCATCAAACATATATCAATGCAATCAAATGTATTACAGAATGCATGAAATGTGCATTGGAGTCATCAAATAAGTATAAGAGGGTATTAAATGTGTTTATAATATAACACAGAAAGCATTAAATCATCTTAAGAATCTTTAAAGGTATTTTCGAATGCATCAAATATACGTCAAATAAATGATATGTGTTTTAAAAAACATCAAATTAGTAGTTTATTGTTGTTAAAAAAACTTCGAAAGTCTCAAATTATTAGTTTAATATTGTAAAAATTACTTCAAAAGTCATTAAATAAATTTTTGAAAAGTCAGAGAGCTGTTAAAAGGCACTAAATCACAGTTAAATTATACAAGTGAAACAGGTAAAGGGACACCTTTTGTTTTGTTATGTGTCAAAAGCGACAAATTAATTAAATTCATTTGAAATTTAAATTAATTTTAATTTGATTTGATGTCAAAATGCTCAAAAAATTATCGCTTTATAATGTAGAAACATTTGAAACTTGATGCGATTTCAAGGAAAATTTTAAAACAAGAAAATTCAAGGAAATCATTGTTGTATTTGCAGCAGCAGCACCAAATATGATATTTTTATGTATCTTCAATTTTGAGCTACAAGAAATTAATCGAATGTGTGCGCTACACTTCAAGGAATCACAGATTGAAGGGCTTGGGGGGTGTTGGGTTAAAGCAATAGAAAAAATATTTTCCATGATTTTTTTCTATGAAACCGTGTCAGGTAAACTTTTTACTCTGGCATCAAGTTGTGATATTTCGGAATAATCAGGGAGGCATGAAACAGACTTCAGAAAAATCAAATCTAATTGAAACTCAAATTGAATGAATGAATTTAAAAAATGTTTAAATTTCGAAGAAATCAAATGCAATTCAAAATTAATCAAAAAAACTTCTGCTACAGAAGCTTTAATTGAGCTTAAGTTGTTTCAAGTCGTTTTTGTAGTTTTCATTTTTTTATTGCCACTTTTCTCATCTATTTTGCAAGTTGTCTGACTTCTTTTGGTTCTGTTTGCTTGATGGCCTCTTAAACGTCGACTTCGATGACATAGTTGATTATGAAATTTAGCTCATCTAATCTTTTCTTGTTCTACAATTCTTCTTTCACTTCTCTTTCACTTTTTCAAACTATTCTCGTACTCGTAATCTGCAAATCATTTTTGTTGTTCTCATTTTTTATCTTTGTTATTGCTTTTACTTTTTGCATTGACTGTGTTGTCTATTCTCTTTGACTTTTTGTGGACAGCACATATATCCTGTATGCTTCATCAAACAACAACAACAAAAAACACTAAAAAGTTTCAAAAAACAGCCGCCGAGCAACAGAAATAGCCACCACATATGACAACAAAACTCCAAGGATATGACAACAGGCAGACAGAGCAAAATCACTTGCAAGAAATGAAGGAGAAACCAACATAAGAATGGGAAGCAGCTCTCACAGCGGGCGCTGCTTGTTTGTGGTTTTTGCCGAAGCAGTTGCGGTGTTGGCATTTCGCGAGTTTCGCACAAGCGGCACAAATCAACGCGAGACAAACGAACAAATAACGAAAACAAGTGGCACCAGCATTGAGATGGACAGACAGAGCAGCGGATGCGCGCACTCATACGCGCAATAAACACAAACTTACATAGATACACAGTCGGCAACTGTGGCAATCGAAATGACAGCCACAGTGTGCGCAAAAAAAGGCCGAAACCGATTCAAGACGAAGACGCCAGCCGCCTGCTGTATTTACGTATATAATATTCGAGATTAAGATAATAAATGATTTTAATAATTTGAAACGATTTGTTAGTTCCCGAATCATGTCGGATAAGCCGCCATGATTAATTACAAAATGGCGCATTGCGTTTTTCTTGCCAGCATCATTTCAATCTTCACAGCTACTCACACATATACACACGCACACTGACACACACAAATTCGGCACTACGGATTTCTTTTGATGGTCTACGGCGCGACGAGGCCACTTCAACTTGGCGCTGCCAACGCCGATTTGCTGTCTGCTTAAATATTGTATATGTGCACTCGTGTGTGTATGTGTGTGTGTGTGTTTGTTTGCAGTTTCCGCTTAATGGCGGCGCGCTTCCGTGCCTTGTGCCTTCACAATTTGCTGCCGCGCCTGATTACATCACCGCAAAGGCGATGCAGCCAGGCGATGAAAATTCGACCATATTCGGTGTTGTTTACATGTGAAATGTAGAGAATGTATCTAAGGTGTATGTAGACAATTGAGGCAACGTGTTGAACATCGTTTAGAATACCTTAGAAGTTGTTATGATCGTTTTTTGTCGTCTGAATGTTTGCAGTTTTCAATGTTACGTATACGCCGTGTGGTACTTTATGGAAATTAAAATAACTGAAACATGATTTTTATTAATTCCAATAGTTGACACATGTAAAGTTCACGTAGTTGACATAAAATTTAATACCAAAAGCAGCACACATTTTGGACTAAAGCGTCAACACACCGCCGTGGCGGCACATCCGTCATGTGGCCTCGAGTGGATTTTTGGCGGATTTGGCGCATCCACAGCGGTAAAATGGGTTTGTTTGTATGTTTGCTTACATTTATATGCGTTGACGCTTGTGTGTTTCTATGTGTGTGTCAGTGTGTGTGTTTGTGTTAGTGGCAATGCGTAAGCAGTTTAAGTTTTATGCCTTTTATTTTCTGTTCCGCAGCGGAATTTTAATCAAATTCGTATTGAAATTAGATTTAGGCACGCAGCCGCAACAACGGCAAGCATTGGTTTAAGAAGAAGAAGAAGAATAAGCACACGAAATGCGTCAACTGCGGCTGTGCCACACCAGCAGCAGCGGCAGAAATTAATTGTGCTTGCGATTTGAGGCGCTTTTGTTGTGGCAGTTGTTCTCGTTGTCTTCGTTGTCGCCGTCGTCGTCGTTGCCGCCTGCGATGACAAATGAAACTTTTTACTTCAGCAATCGTTCGTTTTTTTGGCGCTTCAACATTTGTATGCCCTACTTTGCCTACACTTCATTCAACATATCCTGTGCATTCTGTGCGCACTTCTTACTGCCTTGAATTTGATTTTGAAGGCGTTCGGTTTGGCAAATAGCAGTAATAGTGATTGGACAAGAGGAAGAGCAGTGAAGCAGGAAGTGGAAGTGTATGTTTGTCTGTGTGCGTTGTGAAAAGGCATCACTTGTGTGTCGTCACAGTTATTTGTAATGCGCGAAAATGTAATCGCTGGCGGTGCTGCTGTCGTTGTTGCTGTCACTGTCGTCGTTGCGGTCGCTGCCAACGCACTGCGCGAGCGTGGCACAAATAATTTCGCCTTTCATAAATTATATGAGCCTAAGTTGGCATTATCTGCTGATTTAAAAAGGATTTCATTTATTCATTCATTCAGTCGTTCGCTCATTCGACGGCTCGCTGGCTCACTCAATCACGCCCTCAGCCATTGTGGCGTTTCCCTTTTGTGCGTTGAATTCATCGTTCGGCTCATTGCTGTCGCTGCGTTTTATGCTGTTTTTATGCGTTATTTGCTTTACGCTCGCTGGCTCACTTCGCATGCATTCATTCAACCATTCCATTCATTTCCTCCAATGACCCTGAATATTAATGGGAAATTAATTATGAAAATTCAATTTTTCGTTTGCTTCGTCCTTTTTTGCTTCGTGTGGATCTTATTGTTGTTGGTTGTTGTTCGCTGTTATGGCAAGCTTAAGCTTTATTTACTGGGTTCTGGAGTTGAAATTCAATTGCAAATTTCTTGCTAAATTTTACATATATTTTTATTGCTTTATTTGTGCTTAACTTGTTTTCGTTTAAAGGTAAACGCAGCGCTGAGCTTACATGATGGAATCAGAAAAAACATATAAAATGCGCTGATGATTGTTGTTGGTTAATAAAAGGGCATAAAATTACCAAGAAATAGCTCAAACTAAAAATGAATATTGAAATTCTGGAGAATTTCTGTACAACAAAAGACTCTAAAATTTAAATTTGACTATTTGTAAACACGCAGGTGGTCTGAAGTTTTCGACCTCAACATGAAAACGGCAGCAGTTGTCAACAAAAGACAGAGACTCTGTTTGCGCCTCTTTTGAAAGGTTTTTGACAAAATTTCAAGCATTTTGAATGCGCAATTGTTGTTTGAAAATGCTTTGAGTTAGTCAATATGAATGTTTAGAAGAAAAAAATCTAGTATAGAGTAGTCAATAAATATTTGTTTTTGGAAGACAAAAAGAGAGACAAGTTGGAGAGAGTCTTCAGAGACTTTGCACCATCATTTCGCGAAACTTTTGGCAGCTGAACTTTAACGTGGCAGTATCAACTTGAGAAGTTATGAATCTTTGGGACCTTCAAAAACTTCAATCACTGACAACAGCGTTACTAAAGTTCAACAAATTGTGCTGCACATAAATAAAAGAGAGAATAATAGAGAGAGAAATGGCAGAGGCTCTCAATATGTCCACAGAATGTGTTTATCATATATTGCATAAAGCTGTAGACATGAGAAAGCTGTACGTGCGTTTGGTGCTGCGTTAGAACAAAATCGTTTCAACGCTCTGTTTGGGTGCGTTAAAGAGTTAGTAGTGTATAGAAATAGAAGTAGATGATGTTGAAAAATTGAAATCACTTTAAAAAGAAATTTTTTATAGCTCTGTTAGTTTGAAAACTTTTCAGACCATCCTCTTATGTGTATTGCAGTTTCAAATTCCTGTTTACAGAACTTGCAGTATTTGTTTGTACGAGTACCTAGTTTTTGTTTTGCGTAATAGTTCAAACTGCAATTTGCTGTAAAAAAGCCTGTAATCCTCAGATTCGACTCATAAATCACTGAAACTTTTTCTATTGTAGGACCCAATAAATATTTTGGAATGCTTGTAGTCATGGTTGGTTACCCCAGTATGAAGTTTATCTCTTCTTTTCTGGTTAGGATAGGAAGGGCAATGGATGTAAACAACAAAATATTTCAACATTTCTCACTTACAGATAAAAAGCATCACAAACTGTTGAGATGACGAAAAAACCAAGAGACCTTTTTTCCCCCTCGAAAAAATTCACTCTATAATAATGATACAAAGATGACGCTTAAACAACTCTTGTGTCGTTTTCTAAAAATAAGTATTTCAAAGAATAGGATTTTTACCTTCTTCTAGTGCGCGTACAAATAAGATTTAAATGCGTTGGCGGAGTTGATAAAAAAGAAACACGGTGTGGAATCGGGCAGAGGTGGAACAACGAATGATGACAAAGTATCAGGTGTACAACTTTGCTTCCGCCGTTTTTTTTCCAAAATTAAAAGCTTTATTGCGAAAAAGTGCTTACAGATTTATTACTCAAAGTATTGTCCGTCGCTAGCGACAACTTTCTCCCATCTTTCCGGCAATTTTCGGATCCCGGCTCGAAAAAAGGAGTCCTCTTTTGACGCTATCCATGAAGCAATCCATTTTTCCAATTCTTCGAAGGATTGAAAATGTTGATCTGCCAGGCCGTGTGCCATCGAACGGAATAGGTGGAAGTCAGAAGGGGCGACATCTGGGGAATACGGCGGGTGGGGTAAGACTTCCCATTTCAGCGTTTCCAGGTACTTTTTGACCACTTTTGCGACGTGAGGCCGAGCATTGTCGTGTTGGAGGATAACTTTGTCATGTCGCTCTTCCATTTTTAAAACGTTGAAACCACTCCCGACACGTTCTTTCACTCAGAGCAGCATCACCGTAAGTTTCTGAGAGCATTCGATGCGCTTCAGCTGCATTTTTTTTTCGAATTGTAACAGAAAAGTAAAACTTCCCGCAAATGGCGAGAATTGGGCACATAAACGGACATTTTCGAGCGTGAATAATACGAAAACAAGAACAACTGTCACTGAAACGGCGATGACAATTCGTTAGGCAATGTCCACACTCACTTTAAAGGCATTACCACCTATGTATTTCAACCAGCCTCAGCCGGTACAGCCACCTATCGGAAAACGGCGGAAGCAAAGTTGTACACCTGATACAAAAATGTAAACATTGGGGGACAAGAAAGGCCCAGGAGTGGAAGTGGAAGAGGAAAGTAAGGAAGTGAGTACAGATGGAGAAGAAAAGAATGAAAAGAAATTGAAGAAAGAGATATATAGAAGAGCTATTGACTCTATATTAGACATGATTAAGTGTTGTATGGAGATTCTTAATAATGGGTTCTCGATGCTCCAAAACCTCTCCTTTTATGCGGTTTCGTGAAAACGTGCATGAACCAAACAAATTTCGGGATAAAGTTCACAAAAAAACTGAAAAATTCGACAAATTGCTCCACAGCTGCTTAAAACTTGCTCTTAGAGGGTTCAAATCTATGACTGATCCCCACTAGTTTTTTCTACTAAACATTTCTTTCAAACATATTTATACCCTTTCTTCAACCCTTCATGGGGCTCCCATACAAAATGGTCGTTTTTATAAAATAGGCTCCAACTGCTCCCAGGTTGCCCCCAGTGGTGTCAAATGTACGACCGAAACCCATTTATTTTCGCTTCCAAATGTTTCTTCCAAACATATCTATCCGCTATCTCCAAGTTTTATGGGGGCTACCATACAAAATTGTCCATTTTCTATGCAATTAATACTTGTAAATGTAGTAGTTACATGAGTAAGCGAGAAAACATTGTATCTCAAAAACTACTGATTGAACGCAAAAAATACAAAATAAATTAAAGTTCCAAAGTTCAACACCAGAAGGCTCCTTCCATACAATCGGAGTTGTACATTTTTCGGTTTTTACCATTTTTCTCCAAATTCCAAATACGAGTGAAATAACAATTATTTATTGCTTAAGAAGATGATTTCAATTAAATTATTTTTTTTCTCGCTTAATATTTCTTGCGGCTTGCTGTCTATAGCTTGGAGCAAAAACTGTTAAAACGTCCTTCATTAGTTTGCAATGTAATTTATGTATTATGTCCTTTGCTTTATTACATTCTGATTAAGTATTTGGTTCCGTAAAAATAAAATCTTTTGGCAATTCAAAGTAAGTAGCACTAAATTGCAACGGTCAATCTTTTATCTATATTCACGTTAAAGTGTCATTTCTTTCCTGTAAAAAAGTATTTGTTCTTTTGCTTTAACCATGTCAAACTTTGAGCCAAAAGAACACAATTTTATGTGGGAAGCGCTGATCTTAGACAAGATCAATCCTAGATCAAGACAATGCTCGGCCTTAGGGTGCAAAAGTCGTCAAAAAACCTTGCAGGCACTTCAATAGAATGTCCTACCCTACTCGCTAAATTCACTAGACATTGTTTCTTCCGGCTATCACTTCGATCGATCGAAGCTTAATATTTGACCAATTTTTGAATCGACTTAGAAGACCATGAATTGGTGTACGACAATGCTCGGCCATAGGTTTCAAGAGTCATCAAGCAGAGCACTTCAATAGGGTCGCAGCATTCACTAGACACTGCTTCTTCCGGCTATCACTTACTTCGATCGATGACTCATAGCCAAGAAGCACTTTACTTCTTATAAAGTAGCTAAAAATTTAATCAATTCTTGGGTCAAAATTAAAGACGAGAACTGTTGGATTTCGTATGCTGCCTGAAAGATGCGAAAAGTCATAGCTAGAGATGGGAAGATTTGAATGGGGATGTGCGCTGAGACCAGAGTTGATCTATTTATTGTTCCCTATACAGCTTTAGAGAACGTCCCCTAATCCCATGACCTAATGAAGCTTAGTAACTCACGTAGGAGAAGGTGCTTAACATTCTTCTGCAAGCCAGTATTGGCCCAGGTGCTGCCTCCTACTGCGATATGACGTGCTCAGGAGTCTCCTCCGCTGTTCCACAGAGTCTGCAGACGCTTATCTGTTCTAACCCGATTGTGTGCGTCGTTGCCAAGACGCTTAAGACATTTTTTACCAATTTCCATAAACGGGGCTTAAAAGTTACATAGCCCTATAAATTTATTTGTGGTCTCAACAATTAGTTGCTCGGAGCTCAAAAGTAGTTTTAGTAATTTGTAGTAGTTTTCAATTTTAGTGCTAAATTTACCACAAGTATTTTCTTTATAAACCCCTTCTCCCTGACTACGTTCTGGAAACAGAAACCTCAGCTAAAGTAGTCGACGAGGCCTCTTAAAGTTTATAAATGGCCCTCACAATAACCAATAATGCCTCCAAATAGAAGCAGGCAATTTTCTATAGATGCTCTCTGAATCGAATCTAAGCTTAGCTTACCTAAGTGGAAAGAACTGGGAACTTGTGGGTTCGGTAAAATCTTTTGGCCCAATTTCTCACGATTGCTGATGGGTAACACAACAGGTCAGTGACTGATGGGTGCAAACGACTTCAGGCTGAGGCTTGTCTTGTCAAATATCTGCAAGCATCGTTTGGAACCCGAAGAGGAAGAAATGATAGGACACATCTTGTGTCAGTATCCAGTCTTTGCAAAACGCATTATGAAAATATTGGGCAGTCTCTTTATTGCTTCGTTGCACAACTTGACAGAAACCCCTTTAAAAGATCTATTACAATTATCGTTCGAAAATGCTACAAAAATAATAAACCACACTTCATGTGATAAGGACAGACATATGTGGCAGTACTATGGACCACTGCGTTTTTGTGAACCACTAGAGGAGCCGACGTAAGTCAACCTAACCTAACACATTTTCAGTTCAAGCAACGATCGTTGGAATCGCTGAGAAGTTCACCTAACCTCACCTTCACATTTTCAATTCACACAACGTTCGTTTCGTGCTTCGTAGTTGTGGTATTATTACTCAAGAGGCTGCAGGCTTTAATCTTATGTGCCCCTGGCTTTTTTTAACCTTCCATGTTTAGGCTTTTTATAAATTTCAACAATGTGTGGGATTGTTACTTGTAAGTTCACAGAGGCTATGGAGTGATATCTATACTTGCCCCCACAACCTGGAACGATATTTTCATATTTTTGACATAATATCTAAGTAGCCAGTGATCTATTAGGTACCCAGTGAGGATACCAAGATGCTATGCAGTTTGCAGGACACCATCCTGTCTGGGGCCAGCAAATGTTTTGCTTGAGTAGTTCTTTTGAGTTGGCTCATTAGTTAGAAAATTGAAAGCGTCTACACATTTTGGTAGCCACTTGTAAATGTGCTGTCTTGGTAGTCTAGAGAAGGGTAGGTGCATTGAACTTTATAGTCTCTAACAGCCTTAAAATGGACATGGATATAGCACAGCGAATCAACATCCTGTGTCTACACTGTGTCCATGTTTCTCGTTGACAAAGATAGTCCAGTGAAAAAGATGTTCAATACAATAAACATAGGTTGACACGCAGTTGGAGTTCAATGCCGAAGAGGGAGAGCGTGTCTTCGGTGGAAAGAGTTGAGGACGCCCTATCATCTATTGGTTTGACGAACTGAATAAGAGGTGCGTAAATTCAAGGCGCCTGGAAAGCAGTTTTGCTGCCGACCGTAACCTGCCAACGGGTTATTTTGTGCAGTTAAGTAATTAAATCAAATTTTGTTTTTCTCAACCAATCAATGCTTTTACACTTTAAAGCTTCAGACATTTGTTTAACAAAACAAACATTTCTCAATTGGAATATTAAAACCATTTCACTTATTCGCAACCTAACTCAAAGTTCAACGCATTGCCATTTAAAAATAAAAGTTCAATAAACGCCAAAATCAACGTTTCACTTTGGGCAATTGCCGCCAACTCTCTCTCGCCCACATAAAAATAAATGATGAAAAACGGGGCAAGCCTTGATGCAAGTTGAGTGGCGCGGCACGGCGCGGCGCATCGTCTGACAAATAAAGCCAAAAAGCAAATGCAGAAAAAATATTTGAACAAATTAACTGTCGGCTGGCAGGCGAACACGACAGCGAGCACGGAGTGCAAATATTTCCGTAGCTGCTAAATTTCCAGCGCCCGTTTTGTATGACTTTGTACATATATATATATAGGTAGATATATATAGATTTTATGTACTTACAATGTACTCCGGTTGGCTGCCCTCGTTCGAGTACGATTCACTCTTCTCGGAGACGCTGGACAGTGTCTCGCCGGTGACGGTGTCATTGTACGAGCTGGGCGCGTACATTTCAATGGTCGCCGTTTTGCCTGGTTGATTTGCTGTCTCGGCTGTGCGACGAGCGGCGGTTCGAGCAACACAAATATTGGCAAACGGTGTTCGATGTGCGGTTGTGTTTGTTTTGTTTACGATGGCAATGGTTATATTTGTTGTTGTTGTTGTTATTCGTTGCATTGGTAATTGGAAGCGATGGCGAGGTCGATTGACAGGCGAGATAAGCCGCAATTTTGTGGTGTGAACGGGTGACGGTTGGTTGGTTGGTTGGTTGGTTGATCGAACGATGACAGACGCCAGGTGGCAGCCGGTGACAGAAAGCAAAGTTTAAGTTGTAAAGTCAACGAATTGGCATTGCAAATCAAAATGTAAATGCAAATAAAATGAACACACACACACACACACAGACACAGCGAGAACGGGAACACGCGCACATAAAAGTGATGCAACGTGAAAAGTCAGTTGCCAAGTTATAAAAATTTTCAATGGGGTTTTTATATTGTTGTTGTTGTTTTTGTTATGAGTTTTTAGTTTCATTTTTATGGTGTATTGCATTATTTATGTGGCATTGATGGCAACAAAAAGGAAGTTGCCGGCGGTCAGCATAAAAAATCGACCGATCGAAACGTAAAGAAAAATGTGCGCGAAATTGTTGCACATGAAATGGCAATGCGCGGCAGCAATGGTTGAGCGGAACGATGGGTTTATTGGTTGGTGGGTTGGTGCATTGAATAGTTGGTTGGTGAGTTGGATGGTTGGTTGGTGGCGTTGTTGTCGCATCAATGAATGTGCATTCAATTATTAACGAAATGCCGCAGCGGACGTCGGACGGCGCGTAGAAACGCATGCGGTGCAATGAAATGATTGTGGCAAGTGTTGTTGTTGTTGTTGTTGTTGCATTCGCAACGTTATCGATTGCGGCACACAGACGACAGCAACGAGCGCCGAGTAAGCGCCGAGTGCAGGTGACGTTGCAGGCAAAAAGTCATAAATAAAAAATGAAAATGGCGGCAGCGGCGGCGGCGTCGTTGACCGGGTTCCGGTTGCAATTTGTCATTTTTCCAATTTGTTATTTTGTTGTTGTTGTTGTGGTGCACATGAATGTTGCATTTACAAAAAACGAAGCACAAGAGTAATGTTGCATTTTGCATTGTTGTTGTTGTTGTGTTTTTAATGAGTTGTCGCAAAAATGGGAGCAGAATTTCATCATTTTTGTTGTTGTTGTTGTAGCGTTGTCATAATTTGTTGCGACAACAGCGCGATTTGATGGCATCGCCATGGACAGCGCGACAACAGATGGACATGTCACACGATGAAAAGGTGAACGGACAATGACACAGACGGACAAAACAGAAGGTAAGCAACACAAAGTGCGAGGGGCGATGAAAGGGAAGAAGGCGGCGCGCAGCAATAGGCGGACAGTTAATAATGATAAGCCGTTGCGGTGATTAACAGTTGTTCGACAATATTTTTTGTTGTTGTTAAAATTTTGTTGTTGTACATGTGATATGTGTTGCGGCAAACGTGCGTTCGTTTGATCGTTGTTTTTGTTGTTATATGCCACAGCCAGGCGTTGATAACGCGTTGATTGCAGTTGATAGGTGTCAGCAATTTGTGGTTGTTGTGCAGCAGCAACATTGCCATCGGACAGTGGCAGCAACAGCAGTCAATGTTGTTGATTTATTTGTGGTGTGGCGCGTTTGACAGCAGCAAAACATAGAAAGAGAAAATAAAGAAAAAAACGAAAAAAATTGCATTTGTTAATAAAAGCGTTGCCACACTATTGCAATAATCATAATTATTATTGTGACGAATTTTTTATGTTTTGTTTAAACTGAAAATTTATGCATGTTTTTGTTGTTGAATGAGTGGTGTGAGTGTGTATATTGTTGTTGTTTTTGTTGTACTTGTAATTTATCTGTGTTAATGTAGCCGTTATCTGTCTGTTTGCAATGTGTATATTCTGATTGTTGTTGTTGGTATTATTGTTGTTGTTGTAGTTATTATTTGTGGCAACATCATAAATTAGCAACAGCAGCTGACAAATGCCATGGCATTTGTTTCCGTTGTTGGCAGCCGTGTTGCAACCAATAGTTGGATATTTTTGTGCATTCATTGTTGTTGTTGTTGCTTTACATATAAAATATAGTAAATATATGAATTTTTTTGTGAGAATGGCTGCAATGCTGCAAATTAAACACCGGCAGACGCGTAGGTGTAATTAAACATAAAAAATAGGGAATTTAAAATAAATCACACACACACACACTCACAGAAGGGAGCAAACAGACAACTGCAGCTGTATTGTTGATTACAGCTACAATACAAATACACATAATAAACAAAGAAACCAGGCCGATTTTATAAAATAAATAGAGATCAGCAAACATTCGAGAGAGAAATATTGCAAACGCGCCAAATAATAATAAAAATTAATTGGTTTATTTTTAATTTTTACAAACACAAACACACACACCCATATTTACAAAGAGGTTTTAATTTTTGGTAACGAAGCTTATTGACAGTGGGCCATGAAACTATTGGATATAAACTTTTTGGCATAAAGTTATTAAAATATCTAATTACTTTATAAGTAGTAAACTTCCTAAAAGACTATAGGAACTAATTTTTGCAAACAACGTAGTTTCTTTCCCACACGAAATTACTAAGGAATATTTTAGTGTGGCACGCAGGATTCATTTTTGAGAGGAAGGATATTCTATACAAAACTTTTGGAGTCGATGCCATTTGAAAACATATTTGTCACCCAAAATCTAACAACAACAAACAGATATTTGAAGGATTTGAACTCTAAAAATCTCCTTTTGCGTGCACCAATTGAACCTTCGTACATAAAATAAGATAACAAAACTGTTTCAGTGTTAAATTACTCTTTCAAAATTTGAAATTCAATACTTCAAATCAAAACAAACTTATTGAAACAAATAGTGATTCAAATTTGGAATTTAAATGCAGAATTGTATTCATGTTGATTTAAGTATATTTAATCTAAATCATCGACTTAAGAGGCGTGCGGCATCAAGATGCCATGAACTTTAAAAGAAGAAATTTTACTATAGAAGACCAGCTAATAGTCCAACAACTGGTGGGGCCCAAGTTGAAACAAGGTACTTGGTACTTTTAAGTACTTAAGTACTTTTGCTTAGCAGCTTTGAAAACTCATGACATATTGTTAGAGTGGATAAATCTTTTTCTTCTTAGGAACTGACAGACTACATATACCTATTCACTAAAAATTTGATTTAAAATAGTTGGCACAAGGGTTTTGAATAAATCAATTATTCCAAAAGAGGTGTTAAAAAGTAAATTTCGGCCTATAGATTGATAATCGATATTTGGTTTTAACGACGGCAATAAAAAATCAAAAGTTTTTGATACAAAAAACCACAGCTTTGTTCATTCTATTAGTTCGTCTATGGTTATTTGTTCAATTCACTCCAAAAAATGATAAAATTATGTTAATTCTTTTGTTTTGATTAGCTGACACATGCACCACGAGAAAGCAGTGTTAGATACCAGAAAGCAGACATAAATCGGTTTTACGAAGATTTTATTGATTCACATGTTGTTCCATTTCATAACTAAACGTGATACGAAACCGTGGAAACCCTTCGGAATAGATTAAAATTATCTGTTCAAAGAAAAATTACATTTCAAATACATTCGATTCTTGATTTTGAACATTTGTTTACATTATTAGCCAGTTTGCGTATTTAGTTTGTTTTTGAAATTGAATGAAAAATTTAAGTATTTGAAATGTCCTCATTAGGTTGAAACTTGAAACAGATTGGACGCAGCTGGTTGCAAAGATTGAAAAATTATCTTGAACCCATCCCACCAAGCAAAATGTGAGAAATAGGCAACAATCGTCGACGATTTATTGCCGTAGCGACAAATTAGCAACATGTCCCAAAAACACGTTGTTTTTCAGGACTTTGAAATATCGAATTGATATATTTTGTATTTCAGGGAGATTGATCGCATTTAAAAAATCTGTATTCATTCGTCGACGGTTCATTGATCAACAGCATTGATACGATACGATTGATACGAAAACAATGAGCGCAACATTGAATATTTGTATGCAAATGAAATTCCATCCCAACCAAAACTGACTGACATTTTATAAATTGATAACTTCCCAACCAATATGATGTATTTAGATATGAAAAAGAATCGTCCAGACGATAAGAAAACGACACGTCACAGTGAGTTGCTTTCGGCGGGCGTTTTAGAACGACTGGTGATACGAAATCGATACGCTGGCGATATTACCGGCGATAAATTTTTTGCCGGGGGCGACTCGTTTTCTTATTGCTGGCAACAAAAAATGTCTGGTGGGATCTTTTGTATCAGGGAGACGCTGGTGTTCACTGATGTCATGTTCATTCATGGTATGGTGACCGGAAGTTCCTACAAAATGTTAATTGTAGGTGGCCCCTTAGGTCATTAGTTTTACGAATGGATGTCATGAATGTCTGAGGAATTGAAGCATGAGTGGCAGCCAGAATCGTTTTAAAAAAAATTAATCTAATCTGCAGCCTGCATATAGGAGAATTCTTGTCTGTAAATAGAAAATAAATACTTGGACACAAAAATGATGCACTGTCTCATCCTATGGGCCCACAGGTCGATTCATGTAGTGTCATAGTGATGGAGTGCGTGCTGCAAGTGACACTGATGTCTTCAATATGTCCATAAACTCATCAGCGGTTCCTGTGAAAACAGGCTGGCATTTTCTAAACACTTTAGAACAGATTGGATATGGATCCTGTACTAATGGTAAGATCAGTTAAAAGAAGAAAAAGAGTAGTTATACAAGATATGTTGAAAGTCTTTGTGTCCCAGAACAGTTTGTCTGTGAACACTGTGAATCCACAGATATCGACTTTTAACCGGAAGGAAAGTACAGGTTAAACCGTTAATGATCCCAAAACAGATTTAAGGTTGACTCTTTACTTAGATTGAAACTTTTTCCCATAAGGAAAAAAGAGATAAGGTTGAAGTAAGGCTTTTCATATAGAGGCAAAGTTCTCTCCAGAAGAAAAGTAAAGTTATATTTAAAAATAACGAGTCCAGAATAGAAGGATAGTCTAGATAAGATATAAGGTAGACTTTTAACATTCATTAGAGATTAAATTTTTCCCAGAAGGAGAGTGCAGATAAGATGGAAGGAAGACCTCTTAAAGAGATCGATTTATTCTTCAGAAGGAAAGTACAAAAAAGGTAGAAGGTGGACCTTTTACAGACTTCTTTCCAGAAGCAAAGTAAAGACAGATAAAAAGAAAAAGACTCCAGAACAAATTGAAGGTTGACTCTTTATATAGGGGCAAACATTTATCTAGAAAGAAAGATAGACCTTTCCTTCAGAAAGAAAGTAAAGATAAGGTAGAATGCAGATTTTTCGCACAAAGACTAACTTTTTCCAGAAAGAAAGTATAGATAGAAGGAAGATAGAAGGAGAAACTTTCTTAGAGATCAACCTATTCTTCAGAAGGAAAGAACATATAAGGTAGAAGGTCACAAATAGATACAAATTTCTTTCCAGAAGGAACGTAACTCCAGAACATATTGAAGGTTGACTCTTCATATAGGGACAACAATTTGTTTAAAAAAAAAGTACAGATAAGATAGAAAGAACCTACATCTTTCTTAGTGATAGACCTTTCCTTCAGAAAGAAAGTACAGATAAGGTAGATAAGGCAGACTTCTCGCATAAAGACTACCTTTTTCCAGAAAGAAAGTACAGATAGAAGGAAGGTTTAAGGAAGAACTTTCACAGAGATGGACCTATTTTTTAAAAGGAAAGTACAGATAAGATAGAAAGTACGTAGAACTTCCATAGTGATCGACCATTCCTTAAGAACGAAAGTTCAGATAAGATATAAGGTAGACTTTTCACATAAAGATTACCTGTGTTCCAAAAAGAAAGTACAGATAGGATGGAAGGAAGACCTTTCATAGAGATCGACCTAAGTATTCTTCAGAAGGAAAGTACAGATTAAAAAGTAGACCTCTCACACAGATACAAACTTCCTTCCCGAAGAAAAGTAAATGCAGATAAAAAGAAAAGGACCCTAGAACAGATTGAAGGGACAAACATTTTACTAGAAGGAAAGGACAGATAAGATAGAAAGTACTTAGACCTCATAGTGATAGCCCTTTTCTTCAAAAAGAAAGTACAGATTATGTAGAAGGCAGATCTTTCATATAGAGACAAACTTTTTCCGAAATGAAAGTACTTACATATAAGGTATAAGGTAGACTTTTCACATAGAGAGTTTTTTAGAAGAGTACAGATTAAATATAAGTACTTACATATAAGGTATAAGATAGACTTTTCAAATAGAGAGTTTTTTAGAAGAGTACAGATTAAATATAAGGAAGAACTTTCATAGAAATTTACCAATTTTTCAAAAGCAAAGTACAGATAAGGTCAAATTTAGATCTTTCACATAGATGAAACCTTTTTCTAGAGGAAAAGAAAATACAGAAAAAAAAGATAAATACTCCAAAGCGAACTGAAGGTAGACCAACTTACCAAAACAAACGGGTATTTAGATGGAATGTACTCTTTCTTGAATCTTTAATATTACTGCATGATTCATTTCTCAAAAAAAGGGTCTTTCTACCAATTCAATTTTTAAAAAGTTTTATTGACATTTTTGTAAATGCTTTCAATGTTATGCATCGCTTCATATTTCATTCTGTATGGTTGATCGAAAATAAACGCATCACTTTATCCATTTTGTACACAGTTTTGTTAGCATTCATGGTGCATAAACATTTACGGCACAAAATCACATACAATAAGAGCAAAGTTGGTGACAAATACCTAAATCTTATGGCATTGTATGACAAAATAAAATGCCTCGTGGGACCACAGTTCAAGTCGGGCAACCAGTCAGGTGCGTCGCCCACATATTAATTCGGTTAGGCAGATATTTTTTTTTTTTAGTGTGGGCGCACTCACAAAATGAACATAAATTTTACTCTAATTGACAGGTAGGGAGAGCGAACAAATGTTGCACGTAGGCGAACACATACATTGATATATAAATATATATACATTTATATGAATTGCCAAGTAGCACATATGTAACATATCTGCTCTGTCGATACCTTTTCGTTCTCACATTTGTTTTGCACAGTTTTTGATGTTTTCTTTTTATTGCTTCATTGGTCATTTTTTAATATTATTTTTACATTACATTTGTAATTTTTTCGTATTATTTAATATCATTTTTTTAAGTATTATTTTTATATTTTTATATAGTTTTGTCAACTGAAATGTGAATGGAGAAGGCTCATTTTTATGTAATTGATGTATGAGTAAATGATGAATACTGCAATTAGATTTTTTTCTTGCTTCAATATGACAGTTTTTATTAATTATCAGGCGAAAAGTTGACAGCATTTTCAGCGCCAACTGTCGAACTTTTTTATGGATTTAATGTGCTGCCAGCATTTGTTGTTGATTTCATTTAACTGGCAGTAGCAAGTAAAGCATGAATTGAGAAAAAAGTTCACTCAAATAGTTCATACAAATCCCTGATTCTAAAGTGTGAGTTTCAGTAGACAGATGAATGATTATTTGACTATTTGAAGGTTTTTTGTTTTACTATTTTAACTAAAAAAATTATTTTCTGATTATTTCTCACATCTTTTCAATCTTTTAAATAAGTCAGAAGAGGACCAACAGTCTCCTTCTCAGAGTCAAGTTTCCCTTTTTCAACACATCTTCTGTTTACACTTAAATCGTTGCTTAAGTACACAAAAAAGTTGTTACAATCATAAATTTAGTTTGCTTTTAATTTATGCTCATTCACATCTTTGCTCACGTTGCTTTATTAATAAATATTCAATACCATCAATGAGAAACACACACAAAAACTGGAACCGAGAGTATACAATAAATGCAGCTTTGTGTATGTGAAGTTTTTGTATCATACACGCACTCAGCTGCATATGTATTTATATTTATAAGTATGTATGTGTGTGAGTGTGCAATGTAAAAAGTGCCAAAATATATGAATATTTAAATATAAATCAACAAATGAATGAACCTAATAAATTGTAAAACCCAACAAAACGAGCCACAAGGATGCGCAACAATAATGAATGTCTGTGTGTGTGAGTGAGAATGAGCAATTGTGTGTGCTTGTGTGTGAGCGATAGAGCATAAAGTGTTGATACCTGACGTAATGATGGCAAATTTTTTGTTTGCCACTTCATACGAAACACAATCTGACATAACATACAACAGCGTTCAGTGACAAATTTAATAGCTTACGTACTTGTTTGGGCCAACACACAAAACTTGTTTCATATATTCAGTCATATCACAAAAAATGTAAATAAATGTGCGAAAATATGACAAAAAAGGGTCATGAATAGAAATTAAATAAATTAGCAAAAAAAAATATATAAAATATTGCATCACATTGCAATGAGCGGCTGAGGCCTGAAAGTCAATGTAGAAAATGTAAGCAAAAAATGGCATTTATAAAAATTGTATAAATTAAGCAAAACATTTTAGAAAACCAAAGTCAACTAAAGGGTTATGCCTGAAGCAAAACAAAGTGTAAAATAGAAGAGGCAAAGGCAGAGAGCAAGAAAGTCTCTGAGTGTTATGAGTGAAAGTGCTTGGCTGGCGGGCTTGAAGCAATCAAATTGCATTAAAATTTTGCCCAAATAAATGCAAAGTATGGACTTAAGTTGCGTGAAGACAGAGAAGAGAGAAGAGACGAACAGACACACAGGCAGTTGTCACATATTTGAAAATATGAGAGCATACAGTGGCACACAAAGGATTTTAGTTTGGCGTTTTCGTATACAAAGTTTTGAGACCAATAACATTTCAAATCATATTTGAAACCAACAATATTTGTAACAAATAGATATTTATTTATTTGTTTAAGATATTTAAAGCGGTTTGAACTCCCAAAACCCCCTTTTTGTGTGCCTCATTGCATATCAAAAAGCTATGTGTGGCTACAAAGGCAGCAAATAAAAAAAGTATACAATCAACAACAACACCACAGCCAGTCACAACAATTGTCAAAAATTAGAAAGTCATTGTTGTTGTTGTCCTTATGCTTTTTTGTTGTTGTTGTTGTTGTTTTTATTTTTGCTTTTTTGGTGCGCAAAAACCTTTCAATAAACATAATTTGTGGCATAAATATTTTGTTGGCAGCCCACCGCAAGACATCAACACACACACACACACACATACACGTATGCATCATACAGACTTGCCATACCTTAAGGATATGCATACATACTCGCACACACATAAATATAAATGTAAGGTTGCTTTAAATGCGCCCAAAAGTATGCCCACTTTATAATAAATAAAATAATGTGCAAGTGGTTTCACTTTGGGCAAAGTGTAGGTGACTGGCTGTGTGCGTGCTCGATTATTTGTGTGTGCATGTTAAATATATGTATATGTATGTATGTATGTATGTATGTATGTATGTTAGCATGTATGTATGTATGTATGTATCGGCTTAGAAGTGGCAAACGACACGCACACAACAACAGCAACAAACGCAACTTTAGCTGGTCAAATGTTGTTGCAAAATTGCTGCCAAGACAGCAAAAAAAGCAGAAAAATTCAAAACAACAACAACAACAAATATCGAATACTTTCCCAACAACAACAACTATCATTTTTTTGGGCTGAAATATATGGCAGACATAAGAATGTTATTAAGAAACCATTTGTAGGCATTCTTGGCCGTAATCGTTTTGCATATGACACACATACCTATATATATATAAATACGTACCAAAAAATATACGTAACGAAAAATCCGAATATATAAAAACAACAACAACACAATATACTTTACACATGGTCTATGCAAATGGCTCAAACTACAAAAGGCTGCAAAGCCCTTTGGGACCAATGGCCAAGCCGAGCACTCAAGCAGCAAGCAGACACGCACGTATAAACGTATAAACACACACACACATATGGACAAACACCATATGCAACATATGTGCAGAATGGCAGCAACCTTTTATCAAATTTTTCTTTTAGTTTTTTGTTTGAAAGACGAAAAAGTTTTTGGGATAAAAAGAAAATGTACAAAAATTGTGCACAGGAATTTTAAGCTCACAAGATAGAAATGCAGGGAGTAGAGGAAGGGGGAAGTGGTTGAGTCTGCGCCTAATATGTCCTTTGGATTTGTTATGAATATTTGAAAATAATGCTGTGGCAGCGAACAAAGCAAGTCCTGCCGTGCGTAAAGTAGCAGCGGAAAAGCTGGCTTAAGGTTGGCAGTTCGAGGGGTTAAAACTCCGCAGAGGGCAGAACGGAAAGAGCATTGTGCTTTCAAATTGGCGGCATTTTAATAACAAACCAAAATATACACACACAACAAAGTAGACGTCAAGAATTGAATTTGAAATTGGCTGACACAGTGCGGCACAACGGAGCGTATGAGCAACAAATGTTCTTAGAATGCCACACAATGGACACAGCGCACAGGTAGGCGGCAGCCACAATGTAATAAGCTAAAGTTGAATATAATGAGCAACTTGAGACACGAATGAATGACGAAAAAATTAAAAACAAACTGAAATAAACAACAAATAAATTAATGTCCGCAAAATGTAATAATGCTTGAAAATCATATTGCCGCAACCTTATTTCAACTTCAACCTTTACTGTTGATATTATTATTGCTTTCAGTGTCAGTTGGATTGCGTTTTGGTCGACTTATGTTCTGTTTTTGTGTTTATTTATTTATACATTTTTGTTTTTGTTCTGTTTTTTGTCGGCCGCATTACTCTTTATGTGCGCTGCCTGCGCTCACCTCATTATCATGCGGACATGACTCCATGAATAAAATATTAAATTCGTTTCGAATGAAAACACGGCCGGCCAATGGCGCTCGGCCAAGTGAAAGTAATGCGCGGCAGTCGTGTCGAACGGACCAACAGGCCAGCTGCACGTGCACACGTCTCCATGAAATGGGAGACAATGGTAAAATGTGAGAATGGCAGCGCAAAAATCTTGTCGAGTTTATGAAGTAAACTAGAGCGCCAAATGTTGCTTTTGGCCGCTACAGCGACAACAACAACAACAGCTACAGACGTTAAGTTTTTTTGTATTAAAACGCATGAGAAGAAGATCTTAAATTTGTTGTGGAAGATATTTGTTAAAACAATGCTTTGAGTAACTGTTGGCAGTTGGCTGCAACAACAAGAAATTTTGAATCAATTAGCTGAAGCATTAAATCAGTCAGCTAAAGGATTAAATGAAAAACTTATACTAAATTAAAAAGTTGATCTAAAGTAAAAGAAACTTGAACGATTTCTGTTTGAAACTTTGATCTAAATAGGGAAAAACAAACATCTTCTTGGGTTTTTCCTTCAAAAGGAGTTAAAGGGTTTAAATCTTTCAAACCGCCTGTGTGCTGGTTGTGAGTCACTGGTTGTGAGACAAATAGATCCCAACTATTCTCTGTGCAGACGGACGCTCTGGTGTCCTATATCTATTTTGGAAAAAATTATGCTGTGATAGATCCTGAAAGGGAACAAAAATGTAATCCAGAGACCACGACTAAGGGTCCAGAAAGCAGAACTCAAGGTCCAGAATGCACGATTCATGGTCAGACCTGTCAAAGAGATCGTAGATTAGACTAAGACTAGACTAGACTAGACTAGACTAGACTAGACTAGACTAGACTAGACTAGACTAGACTAGACTAGACTAGACTAGACTAGACTAGACTAGACTAGACTAGACTAGACTAGACTAGACTAGACTAGACTAGACTAGACTAGACTAGACTAGACTAGACTAGACTAGACTAGACTAGACTAGACTAGACTAGACTAGACTAGACTAGACTAGACTAGACTAGACTAGACTAGACTAGACTAGACTAGACTAGACTAGACTAGACTAGACTAGACTAGACTAGACTAGACTAGACTAGACTAGACTAGACTAGACTAGACTAGACTAGACTAGACTAGACTAGACTAGACTAGACTAGACTAGACTAGACTAGACTAGACTAGACTAGACTAGACTAGACTAGACTAGACTAGACTAGACTAGACTAGACTAGACTAGACTAGACTAGACTAGACTAGACTAGACTAGACTAGACTAGACTAGACTAGACTAGACTAGACTAGACTAGACTAGACTAGACTAGACTAGACTAGACTAGACTAGACTAGACTAGACTAGACTAGACTAGACTAGACTAGACTAGACTAGACTAGACTAGACTAGACTAGACTAGACTAGACTAGACTAGAGTAGACTAGAGTAGACTAGACTAGACTAGACTAGACTAGACTAGACTAGACTAGACTAGACTAGACTAGACTGAATGTGACCTTCTGGATCATCAAGTTGCACCAAACACTCCGTTGAGACAAAATTTGACGCCGTACAGTCAAAATATCCATCAAATTCTCATTGGGCAACTACAAAAACCATATTTTCGAGCAATGGCAATGCAAACAATTCCGACTTCATAGCATATTTCCGCCACTCTGCCATAATAGCTGCAACAAACTGCAAATAAATTTCACATTCGAACATCAAACACTAATTTGACAGCAGGAAACAATGGTGCAAAAGTCATAAAACCAGAACGTACGCCTGGCTTACTTGCAAATGTCTACATTTACACAACGATTGCTGGTCGGCTGCATAAGTAAGACAGACTCATTAATAGCAGATTTGCCACGCCGAAGGCACACGTGCACCAAAGTCAGCCGCAGACATGTTGCAACAAAACAAGTAGGCAGCAGCAATAGTTCCAAAAAAAAACCAAAAGAAATTCTGGAAAAATTACAGCAATTGCTGTGAAATAGGAAAAGACAAAATCCAAAATTGTCTGGGGCGGTGCGCGTCAGGATTCGCTTGGTGCACGTTGCACGTCTTTGTGTGCATTTTCGTGCCGTTTGGCACGAATCAAGAAAATTCTGAATTTATCAAAATGCTCCTGCATGAGCGAAGATGGCATTGCAAAGGAAAAATTCCAAAAAAAAATTTATGTTGAATCAGAGAATTAAATAAAATGCATTCTTATGCCACGAACCGCAATGTTGGGCTCAAAAAAATTGCTATTGCCTTGCGCTGTGTGGCGTGTGTGCCTCGCTTGATGGTGGCCACACAATCAGTGGCGAGAGTTGACTCTAGTCAAGTTGTTTGGTTGAAGCTAAATTGTTGTTATTATAGAAATTTTCCACAATAGTTGTCGTACAAAAAAATGTGAGTGCAGCAGCCTAAAAGTATGCCACTACAACAATGTGGCACGAAATATGTTCAACGCGTTTTTTTATGGTTTATAATTTGTATGATTATCCGAAAAGTGGAACAGTGAGTGGATGGAGTGGTGAGTGATGTGATGAAAGTGAAAATGTCAGTGAAAATAACTTCATGATGATAATGCTGATGTGTGGGTGAGCAAGAAGGCTACAAGCTCTTAAAGAGCTCAGTACATTAGGACAATTGTATGAAGCCCAATGGGGTGGGTAGGCGAATGGAAGGGACAGGAGAGAAGGGTTGTTTAAAGAACTTGAAGTTCCTCACTTCCTGATTTCTTTGAAGAATCTGAAAAGGTTGGGAGGGATAATACATCACCCTTCTTGGCTTGCACGACCGCTCTACTATTGCCTTCATGGCTTTCATACCTTGGTATCTAAACCAGAACTACCCAATTATAGATGAATAGGTTATTGAGCTCTTTTGGCATATTGAAAGAATTTTCAATGTGAAAAAGTAGCTTTAGTAGCTTCCAAGCTTTTAATACTTATAAGCTGTCTGAGAGTATTGTGAACTTTGTTCTCTTAGGATTCCCTTTAGTGACAATTCTAACTGCCTCTATTGCCGCATAGACCTATGCTTGAAATATTGATGTATCAGTGCTTAGTGAAAGGGATGTGCTGAGGTTTTGTTCCATTATACCAGCTCCTACACCGGTAGATGTTTCGAAGCTAACGGAGCTAAATCCATAGCATGCTTCTTAATGTCACTGAGCTGGGGTTCTGAGACACGTTTTAATTCAAAGGTTGTTGAGTTGAACCGCAAAACAAGAGGCTCAAAGACTTGGACCATGACTTGACTAACATCAAATATGGCACAAGTTTTCATCAGCTAACATCTCATCATTACATGTTTACTTTCTGTATTAGAAAAATTACCGAAAATGCTTCGTTTCCTTAACAACTTTGTTATTTGCCTTAAAATTTATTTAATTATTTTTTTTAATTTTATTTTCCTTAATCACAAACCGCATGAATTCTGACGAAAAATTTCATTCAAATTCCATTTCAATTACATGACTGGAACAGAATAAGCGCCGGCAACTTCACAATAAAGTAAAACTTGTATACCAAGCTTCAAGGTTTTCAAATATTCCCATCGCCTTGTATACTATGTATGTATGTACAAGTATATTTGTATATAGTCATCGAATCGTAGCATCGCCTAAACGCCTTTGTCTATGCAATTTGCAGCTGTAAAACAAAAAGCACAACAAAAATCATGACTGCATTTATTTTCAACACAAAATGCAGATTTGGCCAATTCGATGCTGTCTCCTGGTCTGCTGCCGTCTCAAACCCCAAATGCTGCTCATGCCATGTTGAGCGGTGGCCATGTGGAAATGAAAATGGTCTACAACAGCAAAAACAACCAAATGCTGTTATTTATGCGCCATTGCCAACCTTCGGTCCGTATCCGGCTGCTCCCGACGCCGCTGCCGGAGCGTAAATAGCGCACGAAAATAGTATTGAAATAATCACGCCCATTTCTAAAAATGCATTCGAGACGACCGAGCCAGGCCGGGCGTGCCACAGCAGCAGCCGGCATGGCAACAACATTGGCACCAGTTGTACGCAGCCTCGGGCCGATTGAGTGGTAAAAACCACAAGCGCCACATTTCCGAACAATCGAGAGTGGCCCCGCACAGCGACGGGGCACGCAGACAGCAGGCGGCCAAGCGACAGCGGGACGCACTGGCGAGCGTGAATGGCCGAGCATCAACATCTTATCGCATAAGAATGTGGCAGCTGCGCTGAAGCACGGCTGCCAGCAAATGTGGCAAGTGCGAGCAGCAGCAGCAGCAGCTGCACGTTGTTGTTGCTGCCCGGGCGTTAGAATTCAAACTCGCATACGTCGGGTGCGAGTGGTTGCTTTGTTGTGGTTGCCAGCTGCAAGTTGCTGCACGTTGGCTCTTGGCCGAGACGGAAGCTCGGGTCGGGCACTGTGGCAGCGACCGAGACATCCTTGGACACATTTGCGCCAAGAGTTCGTGCTGTGGCCGGGGCAACAATGCATTCAGTGTGCTTGCTGGACGTGGCATAAATGCATTGCGAAATGGAAAGAGAAGAAGAAGAAGAAGCGGAAGCAGCAGCAGCCATACCACATGAAAAAGGAAATCGAGCACGGACTGTTGAGCGGTGAAGGGGGGAGCGCACAATGCAATGATTGCAGCAAATGTGCCCAGGCGGGGTGTGACAAGCGAGGCAGGAGGTAGCGGGGCAACGTTCAATGCACAAACAGACAATGCGCACAAATATAATTACAGTTATATTTGCTGTCATATTTTGTGGACAGAATTTATTGTTGTAGCGTTTTCATTGCTGCGCCAGGCGATAGGAAGCGGAGCAAAGAAACGCCAAGATGCTGCAGTCAGCAGAAAAACAACAACAGCAAAAATATTGCAGCTAAAATGACGATGGAACGATGCAAGTGGCAGATCGCAAGTCAATAAAAAAAGCAATGAGAATCGTAGTGAAAAGCAGTAAAAAGGAAGACAGAATAAGATAAAGAAGCGGCGACGAGAGAATCGTTTTGAGGGAGTCTTGGGGTTTTGTGGGTCCAGCTTTTATTGTTGCAAGCATGAGAAGCTTAGTTTAGAAGGAGAAGCTCTTGAAATGCGACCTAGAATTTCTCTACACGGTCCTGAAATAGAAAAATTACATAGAATTTGAAAATCTAAGAAGGAACAATAAAGAGTGAAGAGCGAAGAGAACAAAGGTCAGATTGAAGTGGCTGTCAGGACACGGGAACACGCCACCAGTTTTTTTGAAAAAAATGCATCTTAAGGACTAATATGTACGCTACCACATCCTTGAATTTCGTCATTCTCACTTTATTAGCTAAAGATATAAAAATACAATAGAATAAAATAAAATAAAATACAATAAAATAAAATTAAATAAAATAAAATAAAATAAAATAAAATAAAATAAAATAAAATAAAATAAAATAAAATAAAATAAAATAAAATAAAATAAAATAAAATAAAATAAAATAAAATAAAATAAAATAAAATAAAATAAAATAAAATAAAGTAAAATAAAGTAAAATAAAATAAAATAAAATAAAATAAAATAAAATAAAATAAAATAAAATAAAATAAAATAAAATAAAATAAAATAAAATAAAATAAAATAAAATAAAATAAAATAAAATAGAATACGATAAGAAAACGCAGCACAACAACAACAAGGGCAAAAATTATGTTGTTTGTTGTTGAAGAAAAAAAACCAATACGTGAATCGCAACAATTATATTCGTTTTGTTGTTGTAAATTTGACTTTCTGTGCATAGTTGTTTTTGTAGTTTTAATCTTATTGTCATTTTGGTTATTACGTTTAGTTCACTTGCTGTTATTGTTGTTTTTATGTAGTTCCATACAGCTGTTGTTGTTGTTGCAACATTATTTGCCATCATCATCATTTATTGTGCATCGCTTTTTAGCGCTTTTTTCCGAACTGCATTGCTGCATTGGCAACAATGTGCGCCAGATGGTCCGAAACCACCACCGCTCACTCCACTTCGTTCATTCTCACCTCTCTTGTTCAGCTGCAATTTGCCACGCAACTTCACTTTCATTGCTCGCCGAAAAGCTCAGTCATTTTTATTTTCATTGCATTTTGTTTATTTTGTTTCATCGTTTTACTGTCTATTTATCTTCGGCATTGCTGCACAGGAAATCTGTGCAAAATGAAGGAAATCGTGCAATGAAAGGAAAGAAAGATTACGCCATGACGGAAGTTGCACTCGTTTGATTGAAGGAAGTCGAGCCGGGCCAACAAGCCAACGATCAGGCTGGCCACCAATGACAGACACACAAAGCCATAAAGCGACAACGACAGTGTGTGTGTGTGTGTTAGCGAGCAACCGAGAGAAATGTGGGCTGCGGACGCTGCTGCTGTGTATGAACTCGAATGGCCAACGAGCGCCACACATAATGGCAAAAAAGACAGACAAATAAATACAAACAAATATCAATGCAAACACACACATACATAAATTCACACACACGCACTTGTCCAGTGTTCGCTGCAAGCAGTGAAAATGCGCCGCAATTGCTTGCAATCATTTTTAAACATCAATGGCTGCGTTGATTTGACATTCCCGCAGCAACGTGCCCCACCCGCAACGTCAATTGAGCATTGCTTCAGCGACTGCTGCTGCTGCTTCTGCTGCTGCTGTTGTTAATAGCACAATTTCATCAACTGTTGCCGCTCATCGCTTTGCTCGTCCAATTTCAATCTAAACCGTTATCTCTGGCTTAATATCTTCAGCAACTGTCCGTTGGACATTTTCGAAAATTTTACAATTGTCCATATCGGTCACATCAGCAGAACGACTGTCCGTCCTTGCGTTCGTACGGCGAACCGGTTTAGAGCACTTTGAGTGATGAATCACTTTTCAATTTTTTAACCCAACGAGTTCGATTTCCTCCACTCCCCCACTCCACGCTACAATATGCACCAAATGGCACAACAGAGCGAGAAAAAATGCTTAAAAATAAAGTCGAAAAATCGGTGAGTGGGCAGTGGCATAAAAACTCTGTGTGTATGTGTGTGTGAGTGCTCAGTCAATCAGCGTACGCTGACTGCAAGCTGCAAATCGCTGGCGTGTGGGTGAGCTAAATGCGTCAGCGCTAACCCCTTCTCAGCGCCGAGCGCAGCACAACACATTGAATTCAGCGCTGTGGCGAATGAGGCTCATCAATAATTTTTTGGGCTTTAAATGACAGAACCAAAAAAATAAAATAAAATAAAAGAAGAAGAAGACACTTCGTGCAACATGAAACAGCTTTGCGCTGCTCAGAGTAACTGATAACACAATTTTTTCTTTTTTTTGGGTTCGTTTTGCGCGTCACATGTGTCAAGGATGGTTTATTAACACATTTTAATAAATAAAAGTCGTTAACAATTTTGTGTAAAAAGTAATTGTGCACCGGCAGCGTGCCCACCTACGCGACTACCCCGTAGCAACTTCCCGAGTTGCCACCCTGTCCGTGACAGCTCGGCCTCTCCTGACCTTCATCCCCTAGGATGACTCGCCGCTCATCTGCTCGTCGTCATCGCTGCCGTTGTCGTCTATGTCTGGGCTGGGGTAACACCAAGGCTTCATGTGGTCGGTCGCCATGATGTTACAGTAGCGTCTGCGGGAATGCGTGGTATCGGGTAAATCCTCCACAACATATCGATCGTAATCCAATACTTTGGTCACGATATAAGGCCCCTTATACTTCGGCTCAAGCTTATGTGACTCCCCCGTTGCGGTCGGGACATGATCGATGACTACCAGTTGACCTTCGTGATACATCTGTGGGCGTTGATGTTGGCGGTCGTACCGTTGTTTCCATTTAGCCTTTTCCCCTTCGATTCTCTGCGCTGCTACGTGTCGCCTGGTCTCGTACACCTGTGCGTCGGATTCTGGCTCGTTGTCCTGCAGTGCTTGGATCAGCCGATTGTCACTCACGGCCCGGATATCGAAACTGAAAATCAGATCGTTGGGACTAAACTTTGTCGTTGCGTTTTCCTGGGAGTTCATGCTCCACTGGATCGTAGGAAGCATCGTATCCCAGTTACGAACCCCGTCAACGGAACACTTGAGAGCTGTGAGCAGCGTCTTATTCACCCGCTCAACTTGTCCGTTCCCGCGCGGTGTTCGGACTGCAGTTTTGATGTGCTGAATGTCATACCGTTCCACAAAGTTCGCAAATTCTTTTGACGTGTAGGCGGTACCTCGATCGGTGATGACTCGACGTGGTTGGCCGAAAATACTCATGACCTCGGTCAGCATCTGGATCACTGGAGTAGTTTTGGTGTTCCTTACCGCCTTCAGCATTGCATACTTTGAAAATGCGCACACCAATACGATGACATGCACATTGCCCCGTTTGGACTTGGGGAATGGCCCCAGGTGGTCCAAGTGAAGTGTCCGGAATGGAATGGGCTGCGTGTCGGACTCGTGCATCTGGCTTTCTGGTTTGCCCCCCTTGACCTTCGCGTAGCAGCATTGAGGACAGGATGCGATGTAGCTCTTCACATAACGTCTCATTCTCGGGAACCAAAAGTCTTTCCGGATACCCTGTAGGGTCTTCTCGAGTCCAAAATGTCCGGAGTTATCGTGACAGGCTCTCGCGATCCTCCATCGTACTGCCCTCGGTATAACCAACTTACGCTGGCCCTCGACCTTTCGATAGAGGCGTCCCGTATGCAATTCAAAATCTTGCTTGATTTGTGCTGCGTTTGGCGAATCTCCGCCGCTGAGTGCTTTCACGATTTCCGTCAATTTGCGGTCCTGCATCTGAACTGCGTACACCCAGTCCGTTGTTTCGGTTGCTGCTACTGACAAGATACTTTCAGCCACCGTGCCGGGTTCGCGAGGTGGCAACCCTGGCGCTCGACTCATACCATCAACGTGCTGCATGTTCGTTCCCTTTCGATGGATGCAATCGTAATTATACTCTTGCAAACGTAGCCACCATCTAGCAATGCGTGGCGGAAGTGGTGTGGTTGCCTTTGTTGTAACGATGGCGTTGCAATCCGTCGCAACCGTGAAATGCGTACCCAGCCAGTAAAACCGGAACCTCTCCAAAGTTTCGACAATTGCTAGTACTTCAAGTTCGTGGCTGGCATACCTCGTTTCGGCGGGTGTGCATCGTCGGCTGTAGAATGACACCGGTTTCCACCCGTTGCCTTCCTGCTGTAGAAGCATGCCTGATAAGCCAATGCTGCTTGCGTCTGTATGCACTTCGTGTTGTTTGCCGACGTCGTAGATGACAAGTACGGGCCTGCGCGTGATAATTGCCTTCAGCTCGGCAAACGCCTCTTCATGCTCCTGACGCCACACAAATGGTGCATCCTTTCGTAAGAGCGTCGTCAATGGTTGCGCGACGTGGCTGTATTTCTCCACAAACTTGCGGAAAAATCCCGTCAGCCCCAGGAACTGTCTGACTTCCAAAACATTGGTCGGTATCGGAAAGTTTTCAATGCACTCGGTCTTCTCGTTGCCTGGGCTGATGCCTGCTGCGTTGACTGTATGGCCCAAGAACTTGACTTCGGTTTCCATGAAAGTGCATTTAGACGGCCTTAGCGTCAACCCTGCTTTCTTAACTGCTTCCAAAAACTCGCGCAGCACCTGTAGTCCTTCATCAACTGTGGGCGTTGCGATGATAACTTCGTCGACGTAACTTATGACCCGTTTTCGATTACTGAGCGTGGCTATCAATTTTGTAATCATCTCCTGGAAGTACATGGGCGCGTTGACTAACCCAAAGGGCATGACGTTGTGTTCAAACAGGCCCTCGTGCGTTAGGAAAGCGGTGTACTGTTTGCTTTCTTCTTGCATCGGGATTTGATAGTATCCGGATGTCATGTCGAGGATTGTGTAGTACTTGCCGCCCGCTAATTTAGATAGCTGCTCTTCGACCACCGGCATTGGAAACTGCTTTTTGACGGTGACCGCATTCACTGCTCGATAGTCCACGCACATCCTGCTCTCCCCGTTCGCCTTCTTCACCAACACAACCGATGCTGCATGCGGCGACGTACTTGGTCGTATGATGTCGTGTGCCAGTAAATCCTGGATAATGGCTGACAACTCTGATTGTCGTGCCAGCGGGACTTGATAGCGCTTGCCCACAATCGGCTTGTCTGTGGCAACCGTTATCTGCATTGTCGTCGTCGTGCACCTGCCCAGTGTTGGCAGCCCCTCCGCGAAACAGCCGTCGTATTCGCCAAGTAGCGCCCGCAGCGCTGCGTGTTGCTCTTGGTGTAACCCGTCGTGAATGTGGAACTCCGGATCAGTTGCCTTCGTCTTTAGCTGCATCACCCCTGACTCGATTGTCAACCGTTTGTTCGGCGGGCACAAGATGTCCCTCCCCAGAAGTATGTCCTGTGACAACGAATTGTCTGCGACGATATATAATGTCGCTGTTGCTGGTTTACTATCCAGCTCGATCTCAGTTCGCACAGCCTGCGTTGCTTGGACAGTCGCCCCTCCGAATCCTCTAAAGGTTTTCTGCGCCGGTACCACCTCAGTTGCTGGTGGCACCGCCCCACGACGTATCAGCGACCGATCGCTACCAGTGTCTACTAGCGCGTGCAGATGTTTTCCGAATACGTGGACGGTTTTGATAATCGGCGGTATGGTGTCTCCGTCGACGTGTGCACTTATTTTGGCGACGGTTGCCCTTGTTCCCCCTCGGCAATCCTTCGCTTCGTGGCCGGCCTTCGAACATTTTGTGCACCGTTGTTTCTTTTGCGGCCATGGACACTTGACCGCTATATGGCCATACTCGTTGCAGTTGAAACACTTTGGGCCCCTCTGCTTGTTGGGGTTTTGCTGCGGCTCCATCGGTGCGTTTAACTGCGGCACTTCGGTCCGTGATGACACGGATGGCGTTCCCGTGGTCATCCCCAAGTTCTCCAATGATCGAAGGAGTTCGTCGGTCGTACCAAAATGCATCGCCAACAGCGTTCGAGTGAGGCCCATGTCCTGCAGCCCATGGATCACGTACGAGTTGATGGCGGTATCGTCGATACTTCCACGTCTTCCCAGCGCCAGCATTGAGTAAAAGTATTCGACCAGCGGTTCACCGGATTTGCGTTTGCGGCTGGCCAATTCCCTATGAACGTCCGCAGAATTAACTGTACATGGGAAGTCTTTTGTCAGCATACTCACAAAAGCAGCCCAGGATTGGAACACTGGCTGCGCATCTAACCAATCCCTCGCGATGCCCTTCATCTTGCACTGTACTGCAAATAACAGCGTCTCCTCGGTCCATGCATATAGCCGCTGCAGCTGCTCTGCTTTCGCGATAAACTGTCGCGTCGTCACAATTTTCCGCAGTGGATCAAATTCCGGAAGCATTCCTACTGCCTCGTGTGTGTAATTTAGGCGACTCTGTACTGCGGGACTCGGTGTGCTGGTTGCCTGCACGTTCGGTGGCTGCACCGAAATTGGTGACACTGTCGACTGGCCTTGAACCAGCTCACTCACTGTGTGTGTTAAATTGCTAACCAGCTCTCTCAGCTCCTCCAGTTGCTTCTCCCAGGGCTCGTCCGTACCCAATTCGTCCAAGTCTACTTCGTCGTTACCTCGTGCCTCCACCAGAATGGAAATCTTCTGCGCTTTGTTGCCGAGACATGGCAAATTGGCGTGCCGTAAAAGCGTATTCAGCTGCGCCACCGTAAGCGTTTCAATTTTCATCCTCATCTCGTCGTTGCTCGTTCACGTCTGTCGTTGCACTTTTTCCTTTGTGCTGTATCTGCCACGCTTTCGTCTTCCGCTATTGTTCTAGAACTTTCTAAATCACGACACTCTTCCCCTGTCGTTTTCTCGTCTTTCTCTTTGCGGTTTAACTTTCTCCTTCGTCTAGCTTGCGTTAACCCGGTTCGTTGGTTGTGCTCGTGTTCGTGTTTCCTTTAGGCAGCTCGTTCCTTAGCTACCACCGTGGAAAGTTCGTTTTCGTTGGAAGCTTACGCAACTCTGTTCGTTGGTTACGCATGCCCTTTACGTTATGTATATGCTACGGCTGCACATTCACTCGTTCGTTCTTTCGGCGTGCTGCAATCGGTTCGTTGATTGTCGCCGTGCCGATCGTTGCCTGCTGCTGCGCTCTTCGCTCGTTGCCGCTTGCTGAAACCCCTTCGTTGGTTATTTCTCCTGCTTACTTGCAGTGCCTATGTTGCCACTCGTTGCAAGATTGCGTGCGGCTTATGCTTTGGTCAGCAGATTCGCTGGCGTCGCTGTGGTCTTCACCGAATGCCGTCTTTTCCTGTTTTTGTTCTCTGCCGATGAATTTCCCTTATAAATTCACTGGTATCCCACTTCTGACTTGTCAAGGATGGTTTATTAACACATTTTAATAAATAAAAGTCGTTAACAATTTTGTGTAAAAAGTAATTGTGCACCGGCAGCGTGCCCACCTACGCGACTACCCCGTAGCAACTTCCCGAGTTGCCACCCTGTCCGTGACACATGTCCCAATTGTCCACTTGAGCTATTTGCCCAACGGAGCGTATGAGTGCTCAATATTTTAGATTTACCAGTTCGGCTGCATTGGGAAATGGTAGTTTGTTGTTGTAGTGGTAGTTTTTGTTGTTGTTAGAAAATGTATGAAAAATGCTTTCTGTAGCATTCGATGAGTAAAGTCCAAAAAAGGCTCAATATTTTATAGAAAAATTGCCATTCTTTGATTTGAATTGCAACTGTTTGATTTTTTTTATAAATTACTGTTTCAAAGAGCATTTTATAATTGAAATATAAAGTCTTAAGTCTAGACGGATAAGATTTCGTAATTAAAAAAACTTCTCAGACAGATTGAGTCAAGTAATCATTTCGAAGGACTACTGACCATGAAAAAGGAATGGAATGAAAATGTAGACAACTTACATTGGCACTAGAAAGCTAAGATTTGATACTAAAGAAACTTCTCAGACAGCTTTGTGATTGCTTGACTCATTTCAAAAGACAACTGATCATACAAAATTTATGGAGTGAAAACTTAGAGAACTTAAAGTGGCGTTAGAAAGATAAGATTTCGTATTAAAGAAACTTTTGAGACAGCTTTGTGATTGCTTGACTCAATTCAAAAGGGAACTGACTATGAAAAAGGTATGGAGAGAAAATTTAGAGAACTTAAAGTGGCATCTGAAAGATAAGATTTCGTATTAAAGAAACTTTAAAGACAGCTATGTGATTGCTTGATTCATTTCAAAAGACAATTGACCATGAAAAAGGACGGACTGAAAATTAGAAAATTTACAATGGCGCTAGAAAGATAAGATTTCATATTAAAGAAACTTTTCAGACAGCTTTGTGATTGCTTGATTCATTTCAAAAGACAATTGACTATGAAAAAGGATGGAGTGAAAATTAAGAGAATTTAAGAGGCGCTAGAAAGATAATATTTGCTACTAATGAAACTTTTCAGACAGCTTTGTGATTGCTTGACTCAATTCAAGAGACAACTGACTATGAAAAAGGATATAGTGAAAATTTAGACATATTTAAAATGTGCTAGAAAGATAAAATTTTCTGCTAAAGAAACTTTTCAGACAACTTTGTGATTGCTTGACGCAATTCAAAAGAGAACTGGTCATGAAAAAGGATGGAATGAACAGTTAGACAATTTACAGTGGCGCTAGAAAGAGAAGATTTGCTACTAAAGAAACTTTTCAGACATCTTTATGAGTGCTTGACCCAATTCAAAAGACAACTGATCATGAAAAAGAAAGGAGTGAAAATTAGGCAATTTTCAGTAGCGCTAGGAAGATAATATTTGCTACTAAAGAAACTTCTCAGACAGGTTTGTGATTGCTTGACTGAATTCAAAAGACAACTGACCATGAAAAAGGATGGAGTGAAAATTTAGACAAATTTAAGTGGTGCTAGAAAGATAAAATTTGCTACTGAAGAAACTTCTCAGACAGCTTTTTTGATTCACTCAATTCAAAAAACAACTGACCATGAAAAAGGATGGCGTAAAAATGTAGACAATTTACAGTGGCACTAAAAAGAAAATACTTAAAGATACTTAAAGAACTTTTCAGACAGTTTTGTGCTGGCTTGAATCAATTTAAAAGATAGCTGATGATAAAATAGATTTGGATTTAAAATTTAGAGAATTTATAGTGAAGTTAGACAGATAAGATTTGCTACTAAAGAAACTTCTCGGACAGCTTTTTTGATTGCTTGACTCAATTCAAAAGACAGTTGACGATGAAATAGAGTTGGACTTTAAATTTAGAGAGCTTGTAGTGGCTTTAGATAGATGAGATTATGTACTAAAAAGACTTTTCAGACAATTTTGTGATTGCTTGATTCAATTTTAATGGAACGCGCGTCAAATGCGGGCATCAGCAAAGGAAAAATATGCCATATTTGCAGGTTTTCTGCGATAAAGACAGTGAAAATGTAAGTAGTGTTCATGATGTTGTTACTGAAACCGTAAAACATCCACAATTTTAGTTTCTATGAATCGATTCCGGTAATTTTGATGTCAAAGATGCACCGCGCTCTGGAAGGCTAATTGTTAAAAATTTTCTTTAAATTATTAAAATTGTCTAGAACGGCCATCATGAAAGCACTGCTTTGATGCCAAAGGAACCAAACATTGCACAAAATTCGATTTCGGATCACAGGAATATGGTTGAATGCAAAACTAAGCACATTGTATGGATACCACACGAATTAATAAAACAACCTCATAGACCGGATTCCATCTGCGTATCGTTGCTATATTGCAACAAAATTGATCCATTTCTGAAGCAAATACTGACAAGTGATTAAAAGTAGATCACTTGTAACAAAGTCAAACAAAATCGATTGTGATCGAGTTGCTTTGAAAGGCACAAACGCTGACCACACCAGGATTGACGCTCAGAAAGATTTTTAGTTTTAATCTACTAAAAGCTACTTCCTTGATTTCTAAACTCTGAAGAAAGCAATCTATCAAAAGCAGCTAACTTTGTCCAATTGGAGGAAAATTGTGTTCCATCAAAACAACGCCAGGCACACACATCGACAGTGACAATCCGGATGCGCCGCGAGCTTGGTTGGGCGTTTTCTATGCCTAAAAACGGCCAGCAATAGGAGAAAAATTTTGCCCCATCAGGACAACGCCAGTCCACACAAATCGATAATGATTCGTCAAAAGCTCTGAGATTCACTTTGTACTTCATTCCTGTCCATGGCGAATGATTTTGCTGTTGAAAAATGTACGTCAAGAGAATATTTTGAAAATCTACAGCTCCAATCTTTTGCCAAAAGGAACGAGGTTTTCTTAGAGAGCATTCACCGAATATCCTTAAAAATATCAAGAAGTCATAAAACAAAACGATGGCATATCGTCGCCGCAGAAAACGAATGTCGTCTGTTTCACTGAACTTAATAGCACATATGACAATCGTTTTCTCAAGTGACGCTATTTAAACTAAATCGAATAATTTCAACTATGCTAAATGAAGCCTTCAGTTTCATGCAAAACTAATGCATTTCATTCTACCACACCTCATATTTTGCTCTCCACTGTAGCCACTTTTGCTGTCATTTTTATGTCCTAGGCACTGCTTTATTTCATGCCTTTTTTCCCTTTAACAAGATTCCTATTCCTTTTCCCATTCCACACCAAGCACTGTCAACCGTTGCTTGCGCTACTTGGCATCTTTTTTCACTTCCTTCCGCGTCTTCAGACACACTGCGGATGCGGCTAATCTTCCTCGGCAATAATTCAATTCCAATCCCAGCCGCACTCGGCCATTGCTTGTCCAATCGTGCGCCTCGTTGGTCATATCCGCGCACTGCAGGCAGAGCTGCCTCCGCTGGCCATCTAACTTTATGTCATATCGCCAACCCTGCCCCACTGGCCACTTGGCATATGAAACCAAAAATTTGCCCATATCGAATTTGAGTGCTGAACATTTAACTTTTTTTATTGCGAAAAAATGTATAAAAATTCATAATTCCGCCCCGCATAAAAATATTCCGGCCGTCCCATGCTTCAAACTGTCAGCCAAATAGCGGCGCGACGAACAAAACGGGGAATGAACAAAATAACGGCATTTCCTTTGGGATATAAAAGAAAAGTGTAACAAACGAAAATGTGGCGCAATGGCAGAGAGTGGACGGGTGAACTGCAGCTGTCTGCGCGGCGGCCAAAGGCGCCCAACGCAAACAGTTCAAAAAGGACGAACGCCAGACGCGCGGCACAATAAATAATGAAAAGTGTATAAAGCACAAAAGAAAAGTCGAATATAAGAAAAGTATCAGACAAAGGAAAGCAAAGGAAGCGAGAGAGAGAGAGAAGGGGACAAATTATTTTTGTGTTGCGTTGCTCAAAGTGAGGCGACGCGATTTTCGATGGCTTGGCAAAAGGTGCTTGGCAGCGGTCCGGCGGAAAGATGGCACACACACACACATACACACATGTTCTGAATACTAGGTATCATGCGTATGTGTGCGATTGTGTGTACTTGAGCTACTTTTCGCCTAAAGTCCTGCGCCGCCTCGTCGTGCTGGCATTTCCAGTGAGTTTGTGTCCAACTAAACGACCACAAAAAGCTACTTTCCTACGTCCGGTATTTGAGTTTTGAACGGCGACGGGGCGTATACGTTTTCGTCATCTCTTTACGTTCATCTTTCCCTCTTCCCTCCTCTCACAGCATTGCCTCTCCTGCTGTCAGCTTTGCATTCTTTTCTTGTCTTGCTGACTTGTTCGGCGCTGCAACTCTAAACTTTGCATTTTTTCCGTTTGTTTGTTTGCTATTTGATGATATTTTTGAATATTTCTACTTCTGGTTTGCTTTGGCATCTTTTTGCTTTTGATTTTTTTTCATTGCAACTGGTACATGAACTCGACAAGTGCTATCACCAATGGTCGGTTTTATATGTGGCAACATTCAACATTTTTTGTTGCTTGCATAGAAAACATGAAAATTTCATTTCCAATGACAGCAGCCAAGCGGATGGGAATTAACAGACAGACAGAGAGATAGACACAGACACAGACACAAACACAAACACAAACACAGCCACAGATACAGGAACAGAAACAGTGTTGGCAGACGACTGCAGCGCGAGGTGGCGCTGCCAGCACTAAATATGCGAAATGTCTTCCGGTACATGTTGGCGAGTGTTGTTGCTGGCACTGAAGAGATTCAGATGGGAATAACAGTGGCACAGCGGTGAGTGAGTAGAAGTGTTTGTAACGACCAAACGGAGTTAAAAAATGCTGAGCTGTTGATTTTTTTAGCACAAAAATGGTTTTTTATGTTACCGCAATTGTTCAAATACTTAAAAGTTTAATATAAACTGTGCGCCTAGAAAACGGCTGCAATTTTAAGTTAGCTAAAAACGTGCTCTTAATTCGATTTTGAAGCTCAGTTTGAACCGTGCGCCTCAAAGATGGCTTTCGTTTGAAGTTGTTTAAAAACAGACTTTATATTTGAAAGCTTGGATTTTGAACTTCAACTCACACTACACGTAATTATTTAAACTTTAATTTTAAGAAAAAAACCAAAGTACAGAAAGAAGACCATGTAAGCACTTTTAAGAAAAAACCAATGCCAATCGTATCTGATTTTTAAGAATTTTGAAATGTTCACAGCCCTAGCAACCTTTGACTTTTTCAAAAGCATGAATATGATCAAAACAATTTGTTTTCATTTTCAATCTGATTTGGACGTCTGAGCCAACTTGGCTGCGATTGAACTTAAACAGCGAAGAAACGTTTGCACACTTTTCAGAAAAATCCTGCGTGGGCCCAAATGAAGATAGCAAATTATGTGGATGTTGATGTTGCAATGAGAAAAAGGATAATAAAGGATGAAATAAGTTTAGGGAGAATCTTTTTATTTTGAGAACCAAACAAAAAACTTGCCACTTTAGTAAAATTGCATTTGATTTGAAATCCAATCGACTTTTTTAAACCACTTCATGGGCAGCAATTTTAAGTAGCAGTGATATAAGAAGCTGTGAAAAACAATCCAAATTCTTCAGAAATTTAGAAAACTTAAATTTAGCAGGTAAAATGCAGTGTGAGCATTATTATTGTTACGAAAATTAGTTTTTCTACCTCAACGCAGGCGTATTCGTTTCTCTGGATTGTGCTCAAAAATAAAATACACTAAAATTCTTCAACGCAGTTCAAAACTGGCAGTTACTTTATTTAAAATTCTTCACTCTACTGTGTCACTAGTCACTAAATACTCCGTGTTTTACATTTGCTTGTCAAAAAAACCAAAAGCTTCCTATGTACCCGGCGACTTGTTTCTATCTCTTTCGAACATTCCAGCATCGCCTCGAGTTGTTCTCGAATATCCCAGTATCGCCAAAAGTTGTTCTCAAACTCTCGGCCAAGTATTTTTCCATCGAATCATGCCCCTAAAAGTATGCCATGCTTGAAGCACAACTTGTTCTTAAATATCACAGTATTGGCTAACAATTGCACAGTGACGGCACGCACTATCGTTGCATTAATATAGATAAAGTTCGAATACTGGATTGTGCTTGAAAATAAAACCACTTCAATTACTCAGCGCAAAACGCAGCCAAAAACCTACAATCGCTTTATTTACAAATTTACACTTGTTACTACTTTACACTACTACTATTGCATGTTTCCCCTTTGCTTGCTCAACACAGACTCGAATCACTGCGCTGCACCCTGCTGCTTTTATACTGGTTTTCTTATCGCGCCGAAGTTTCTTGCACATTCTAGTTGTACTCTCTATCTCGATTGTTCGAGCATAGCTCATCACCTTTCGCGAACCATCCTCGCCATATTATAGCAAGCGAATTATAGCAAGTTTGCCGTACTCCAAAGTTCATGCCAAAAGTATGCTTGGAAAAGCATTCATGCATAGCACAGCACAGAGTGACTCATCGTTACAATATTGTTGGAATATCCAAGGACACTTGCATGTGGGGCACTTGTGGATTAAAAGTGATATTTTTCTTACCACTGAATCTTTAAATCTACAAGTAAAATAGGAAAATGAGGAGTGTTTCACAAAGCGAATGCTGCCATTTTTAAGAAACCACAATGTTTCAGCCTTTTTTTGACCCCATCCTGCCACGTTGCATTCTGCAAGAACGGCCATGAAGTGGTTTGAATGATGAAAGTAGAATAGAAATTTGATAAGGATGCGCCTCATTAAGCAATATTAGACCATAGTGAAGCAAAATCTTACAAATCAGAACACACTACCAATAATGAACTATTAATAAAAAATTTAAGCAATAAGCCGAAAAAATTTAAACCAAATTCAATTCAAAAACTGTGCAGAGATTGATTGCAAAAGTAAAAGAGAAGGTTCAGAATTGGCTTAGACATAAAATAAATCAATTTTGTTTTCTCTGTATATTAACTTTTTAATGTATAACATAACATTTTTGGTTTTTTTGATCAATTTTTGTGGACAGTCCTTACTTAGCTACAAAGTCTCCAAAAACCTCTGATCTGGATAAAATCCTTCTACTCTAGTCAGGTCCAAAGTCCTGGAAGGAAGGTTTAGTGATTATCTAATGAAACAGACAATGTCGTTAACCCTTTCACTACCTTGTTGCCATATGGCAACATTACACTTTGTGCACCGCTGAGTCTATTGGGGTTACAGGAATCACATTTTTTGTGCTCCTTGAAATAGTTTAAGGGGCCCGAACACTGTAAACTGCGATTTTTCATATGTTTTTTATTTTATTTATTAAAAAAAAACGGACGTTCCGATTTACATGAAACTTTACACATATGTTAATAAATGTTTAGATTATCGAAAACAATTTTTTTTTTTTTTTTGGCGGCCATGTTTGTATTCTGTAGCTGATCCAAAATGTCGTCTTTTTCAAATGACCCTTGTCGCGTTGACAGCAAATCAGCATAACGGAGCCTCCTAGAGCAAAAAACAAAAAAGATTCTTGAAATATACATTACTGGCTACTGTTTGACGTAGGGGATTTTAAAAATATTGATTAGAAAAAAAATGGCGGCTGTTTGAAGAAAAAGTTTTTTTTTTCGCGTAAAATTTTGCACTAAATTATTTATAAAAAAAAAAGTTTGGCATATATCGAAAAACGGCTACGTCGAGCAGAAGCGACACTATTCCCGAATAGAATGCAATTTGAATCAGGTCGATCGGATAAAAACTTTTTCAGTTATGCTGTCAACGCGGTCAAAAAACATGGTTTCGAGATAATCGCGTTTTAAGTTTTGAAAGGGGCAAATCGAATTAAAAAAGGTAGTAAAAAAGGTAATCTAAACATTTATTAACATATGTGTAAAGTTTCATGTAAATCGGAACGTCCGTTTTTTTTTAATAAATAAAATAAGAAACATATGAAAAATCGCAGTTTACAGTGTTCGGGCCCCTTAAAGCAGGGACCGGAAATCACAGTTATTTATGAAAACTATATTTAATACTATAAAAAGTTGATATGAAGGAAAGGTCATTAAAATATGGTAAATAAAATATACCAATACATTTCTTTTCGCATGCAGAATGAAACTTGGCAATAAACTTTTTTGGAAATTATTATGGATAAAATTAAAAAAAAAATTTATATTTAAAAAATCCTTTAATAACAATTATTTTTGCATTTTTTTCATATTAGTCTACAAATAACAGTTTTTCGATTTTTATTTTAGTTGTCCTATGATAACAATTATTAGCGATTTTATTTTAAAAAAAAGTCATCAATAAAAATCACTAAGTGACTTTTATTTATAAATTTAATGAATTTTGTAACTAATTATATAATTTTTTTTAAGTCATCCATAACAATCAGTAAGTGACTTTTATTTCTAAATTTAATGAATTTTTTAATTAATTATATAATTTTTTTAAGTCATCAATAAAAATCCGTCTTTTATTCATAAAAGTCATCAGTAAAAATTAGTCAGTGATTTTTATTTATAAATGTAATTAATTTTTTAATTCATAATTTAATTTTTTTTAAGTCATCAATAAAAATAAGTCAGTGACATTTATTTTTAATTTTAATTAATTTTTAATTAATTATTTAATTTTTTTTAAGTCATTAATAAAAATTAGTCAGTGACTTTTATTTATTAAACACATCAATAAAAATCATTTAGAGACTTTTAAGTCTTAAGCGTATCCTTCAATATCCTTCAATGTCCTTCAATCCTTTAACATTGCTACTGTTGACTGCTGTTGAGACAATAGTATTTCCCCCCAAACTCATAGATTGTTGGGTTCTACTATGATGTGAGATGAACCTAGTAAAACACGCAAAGGGGGCTTTGGAAGTTCCAGCCTTTACTCCCAAATATCTGTTTGTTACAAACATTTTGAGTAGCAATTTGGTTTCAAATGGTATTGAGAACAAAAGTTGTATATGGAAGGGCCAAAACGAAAACCTGTGTGCGCCACTGGCTGAACCAGATATCCCTCAATATGCTTCACTGTATTCTCGACAGACGAGAACAAGCCAGTATGATATTAGTTTGAAAGGCCTCAATGATCATCGATTGGGGTAACTAAATCAGCGCTCAATGAAAGAGAAAACCAAACGCAGAGGATGTCTTTTGATGGTTTAGGTAGGTAGGTAAGAGTGACTGCCCCAAGGCTGAGCCCACTTAGGGCATTGAGACCAATTATGTTACCATATGGAGTCGAACATTAGACCGCTCACTCATTGAACCCATTTAAGCTTCTTACAAAGTTTAGTAGACAGCGAATAGTCTTATCGATTTCCCTAGATCACCCAATAAGAAGTTGCCTAGGTAGTAAATTCTTCTTTAGGATAAAGTGGGACAAATACATAGAAGAGTGTTTTTTCTCTTTCCCGTTCATGTAACGGCGACAGAAGTCGTATGAAAGCAGCCCCAAACCTTCTTGTGTCGATACCAATTAAAGAGTGACCCGTTTGGGCAGTAATCATGGTTCTGATCTGGTCCCCGTTTAGTGAAGGAATCTTTCTAGAATGCCAAATGTTTAAGATAAGCTTAATTAAATACGTAGAGAAATCTGCGTTGTCATCAATCCATCTCAAAACAGTTTCATAAAAAAGGGGTCAAGTAACGAGTCAGAACTACAGAACTACTATATAACTTTTGGCTACTGATGAGGTGACAGTATCGCCCAGAAGTTATTAGGTTTTATTATTTTTTAAGTTGGACCACTAATCTCCAAATAAGTGCTGCTAGATCAGGAGAATTCCTCCTAGATTTAGGAGATTCTTGGGCTGCCAGGAGAATTTTTAGGAGGAAGAATTGCTTAGAAAAAAGTTTGGGAGATTTTGATGGTGACACATTTGTCATCATAAAGTCTTCGAATGTTGAAAACTAAAATATTTAATTTAATTTAATTCAGTCTTATGCTTCAAAGTGTATAATTTATGCAACGAATGAAAGATGTTTGCAAAAGAAAAATCCATGCCAGTCCCACTTTTTATATTTGTTGTTAAGTATGAATGAATATGAATACGAATGCAATTAAACAATTTAATGCATATTTATTTCTTTTATGAGGAATTTAATTTCTTAGTTTTTAACGACAAAAATAATTTAAGACAATTTCGCAGATTTATTAAATTTTTGGTAGAAAACTTCAGTTTATTTGTAAGATTTAGGATAAAGTAAGTTCAGCCAACACTGTTTCGAGTGACTTGAATGGTTAGAACCAGCCAGCTTTATAATTATTTGACAAACAACAACAATGCACCAATTGATGCAATTATGTTCTACAGCGTTCAATCGAATTGAATTTTAATACTTTTAAATTTTAATTAAAATGTTTTTTTTCTTATAACACTAAATTTTCAATTTTAAAGTTGTCTTTTAAATACTTTTCAGAAATTTCTTAATCCTTTTACTGTTGCATCTTAAACTTTATGCAACCATTAACAAATGACTAGAAGGAAATGTCTACGGAAAAAAGGTCAAACATGCTCGACTGTCGAAAAGTTGGCGAGCGCGCACAAACAACCCAATTCACCATTAACCCGCATCAGCGTAGCTATGAAAATTGTGCCATTTTTCGACCCCAGCAACAACAACAACAACAACAACAAATAGGCGACCACATTATGAAAATGGAAATTTCTTATTTATGTCCTGCGGCCGTACTTACGACATTTAGCGAGCACAGTGCATGCGGCAAGCGCAGCTAATGTGGCCACGAAATGTAGACGCAACACCAGGAAGCTGCCTGGTGGGTAATGAAGAAGTTGGCTGCGGTGACAGTGTGACTGCCATGGGGGACTGGGACATGCGCTGACAGCGTGTAGGAACAGTAAAGTCCCCTGACTTTGCACTAATTTATTTTACTTTCACTTCAATGGCAAAAGATTGGAAGAGAGGAAGGAAAGAAGTTCAAAGAAAACATATAAATACGCAGATGAATAGCAACAAGTCAGACAACTTCGCAAAGTGCTAAAAATAGAAGGATTGCCTGGGGGATTGATTAAAAAAATTTCGTATATGAAGTGGGAGAAACCAAAATTTCGAAGGGTTTAAAGTGAGTCAGTGTTATGGAAGTGTTTTTGTTGTAATGTTTAACTTCTTCACCAACATAAAGCAGCTATGTGGCATTAAAGTAAATGATTAAATAACAAAGATTTTCAAAGCATAATAAAATCAAAAAACTCACTCAAATCGTCAAAGCGTGACGAGGCCAAACAAAGCGCACCGCTTAGCAAAACAAAAAAACGTTTGGAAAACATGTGGTTATGCCAATAAAAAACCAACTATTGCTTCCTTTAACAACTAACGGTGTATAACGTGCACACAATTCAATAATATTTGCCACTTGGCTGAACGACTGAGCTTTTCTGAGGCACCTTTCCACTTCTTGCATTCAACTTTATGCCCCAACAATTTCTCGCTGGCAGCAAACACCTCAAACAATCGTCAGTCAGCAAGCAATGAATGAGTTAAGGCCAACAATAAAAAACGTAAATATATAGAAATATGTATGTGTGTGTTTGTATATATACAGGTTCATATAAAGCAAAGTGAACGACGCCGTGTTTAGAAGCCAAAGCCAAGCTAGTAGTGGCCCAACCAGCCAGCGGCGGCGGCGGCGGCGGCTTGTGGTGGCTTGAGTGATGTGGCGCGCGCTATGTGTCAAATTGCCAAATTCTTCTACAACTACAACAACATGAATTCCACGAAAAACGACTAGTTGTGAGTGCTTTTTATGGGGGTGGGGCGGCGAAGAGGGCAAAGAGGGCGCCAATGCAAAGAATGACTGCTCGCAGCTGCCTGACACGCTGCCTGACTTTCACTTCACTGAATTTTCCAATCAAATAGTTTTGTCGTTTCAATAGCAGCCAACGACAGCCAATGCTTCTAGCATATAGAACCGACACCCACAACCCACCACCCCCCACTTGCTCACAGTACACCAGCGCGTTTTCCCCGTCACCGCTAAACAATATCCGCTTCACTGGCGAAAAATCTGACAAAGCTGACGAGGGTTTTTCGCCGCCGAATGTGCGTGCGATTTTTTTGCACTTTTTACCAGCCAAACGACGAACGAAAAACTGCAGAAAATTCTACACCAGCATTTATAGAGTAAAAGTGGGTGGATGGTTAAAAGGAAGAAGAGAGAGCAGGAGGTGGCACAGTGGAGTTTTAGTGAAAAGTGGCAACATATTTGAAAAGTTTCCCAATCACTGGCAGCGCTATAAATATTCCATTTGATGTTACACACATACATAGTACCAACTCACATATATATCTATACATACATACAACTACAATAACAACTAAAACAGCGTTGAACGCGCGAAACCGAAACCAGCTAAACCTTTGCGCGCTGCCAACGTTGTCGACGAAAAGGGATCGACGCTGAAGTTCACTTGTGTGCAAAAATATAGCAACAGAACTACACACACACACACACACATACATACATACTATACGCACAGCTCATAAAGCGCATAACGGGCGGCAGCTTGAAGTTTCGGCGAATGGAGCGCAACCTTAACAAAAGCGAAATGGGATGCTGGAAGGACATAAGTGGAGGACAGGAAGTGTGGGCATCAGTAAGCTGCAGTTAGAATGTGAGTTTAGGTTAACTCTTGGGGTGTAAAAAACAACAACAATAAATACAGAGAAAGGTCCACAGTGTACAGGAAGTCTGAATGGCTAAAAGACTGAAAAGCATCGAGCAGACAGATTGCAAGATGTGAGATGAATTGGGCGTATGGATGGCTGAATGAATGAATGGATTTTTACAGGTATGCACACACACAAACAGACACACATATATGGGTATATAAAGGAAGGAAGTGTGCAAGAGTTGATGTTGAACGTGTAGAGACGGAGCGCGTAGTTGAGGAAGCACCACAAATATAAACTTTCGTCAGTCTTAACCTTTTCAAGGCCCTTTTCTGTGGCTATTAAGAAAGCAATGAGTTCTTTGAGGCCATAAAAAAATATGTTTTGTAATGTTTTGTTATTATTATGAGCACACACAGAGAAGAGCAAGAGTCACAAACAACTGCAAAACACCTGAAGGAGATCGATTCTAAGCGAACTAGTCAAAGTCACATTTAACAATGCAACCAGAAACCAACAACAAAAAGAAAAAAACAGTTTCAAATCAAGTCAGATGAAAAAACCTTGTTCAGGTCCTGTGCTCTAAAGCGGTGTGAATTGAGAAAAGAAACAAAGCGAAATTATGAAAAAATAAGAAATTTCGCAGTAAAAAACATGAGTGAAAAAATTATGAAAACTATGAAGTGATGAAATTATAAAATTATAAAATTATGAATTATGAAAATGATGAAATTATAAAATTATGAACAAATGAAATTATGAAATTATGAATTATGAAAATTATTAAATTATGAAATTACGAAATTATGAAAATATAAAATTATGAAATCATGAAATTATGAAATAATGATATTATGAAATTGTAAAATTATAAAATTATGAAGTTATGAATTATGAAAATTATTAAATTATGAAATTATGACATTGTGAAATTATGAAACTACGAAATTATGAAACTATGAATTGATGAAATTATAAAATTATGAAATTATAAAATTGTGAAATTATGAAAATTATGAAAGTATGAAAGTATGAAATTGTGAAATAATGAAGCTAAGAAATTATAAAGTTATGAAACTATCAAATTATGAAACTAAGAAATTATGAAAGTATGAAATTGTGAAATTATGAAACTAAGAAATTATAAAATTATGAAATTATGAAACTAAGAAATTATGAAATTATGAAATTGTGATATTATGAAACTAAGAAATTATAAACTTTTGAAATTATGAAACTAAGAAATTATGAATTTATGAAAGTATGAAAGTATGAAATTGTGAAATTATGTAACTAAGAAATTATAAAATTTTGAAATTATGAAACTAAAAAATTATGAAAGTATGAAATTGTGAAATTATGAAACTAAGAAATTATAAAATTATGAAACTAAGAAATTATGAAATTATGAAATTGTGATATTATGAAACTAAGAAATTATAAAATTTTGAAATTACGAAATTATGAAACTAAGAATTTATGAAAGTATGAAATTGTGAAATTATGAAACTAAGAAATTATAAAATTTTGAAATTATGAAACTAAAAAATTGTGAAAGTATGAAATTGTGAAATTATGAAACTAAGAAATTATAAAATTATGAAACTAAGAAATTATGAAATTGTGATATTATGAAACTAAGAAATTATAAAATTTTGAAATTACGAAATTATGAAACTAAGAAATTATGAAAGTATGAAATTGTGATATTATGAAACTAAGAAATTATAGAATTATGAAATTATGAAACTAAGAAATTGTGAAATTATGAAATTATGAAATTATAAAATTATGAAATTATGAAATTATGAAATTATGAAATTATAAAATTATAAAATTATAAAATTATAAAATTATGAAATTATAAAATTATAAAATTATAAAATTATAAAATTATAAAATTATAAAATTATAAAATTATAAAATTATAAAATTATAAAATTATAAAATTATAAAATTATAAAATTATAAAATTATAAAATTATAAAATTATAAAATTATAAAATTATAAAATTATAAAATTATAAAATTATAAAATTATAAAATTATAAAATTATAAAATTATAAAATTATAAAATTATAAAATTATAAAATTATAAAATTATAAAATTATAAAATTATAAAATTATAAAATTATAAAATTATCAAATTATAAAATTATGAAATTGTGAAACTAAGAAATTATAAAATTATGAAATTATGAGTTATGAATTATGAATTATTAAATTTTGAAAATATGAAATAAAAAATTCTAAATATTCTAAAATTCTATTTGCCAGTCTGAAACCAGTCGATCTCGTGATGAAGGAGAGTAGATCCAAGATTTTAGGTATGCGTTAAGAATATTGACCCCTGGGTATAGGGTTGGCAATTCTGCAGAGCCAACACACGAAGTTTTGTATTGTTTCTACCTCATCTTCATCTCACAGCTTCTGCAGACATTACAAGCCGTGAAGTGCCATTTAATGAGCAAAGATCCTAAAGAGCAATTGACTTCAACGGGCAGCCAAGAAGGTTCGACTCAGGCACAGTACAAATCGCGTATTTCTCAAGAAAAGTCATGCAGCCTGGTAGGTGTCGCAATTATTGCTCATACGCCATGGGTACCCAATATCTTATTTGGTCAACCTATCACTATTCATACGCTGAGCAGATTTCAAAGAAAGCACCGATTTGTACATTTCAGTAATGGGCATGAGAACCCCCCCCCCCTCCCCTTTCTTGACATCTCGTCCGCTGCTTTCATTCCAGCTACTACTGAGTGAGCTGCAACCCAAGAAATGACACGATGGCGCCTAAAGCATTGAAGAGAGATAAGGCAACTCTGAGCTACCTTCGATTTCACTAAATTTTCAGCACTTTAAGGACTGCCTGACTTTCTACGATAATTGTTACATCTGTGAGTGGTAATCAACTGTCACGGATTGGTTCCAAATTACAAAGGTTTTCGTTTGAAAAGTTTCAAAGAGAACTGGCAGTTTAAATGTCCTTTGTTTAGACCATTTATGTATACTGAAATTCTTTACAATTACAAGTACAAATAGAATTTTAAATCCTTCGGAACTTTAAATAATTTCAATAAATGCATACTTGTTGGCACATTGTTGACTTGACGTTGACTTTTCTCAGAATGTCGACTTTTCGCTGTTAGTACCTAACAATTGTTTATCAATACCGCTGCCTGTATCGCTTCCCTCCCTCACAACCCTTTCCCCCACCACTTACGATACTTATACGCTTTTATGCTATCGATGACAGCCATTATATGCAAAGTGCTCTGTGCAGTATAAAATTTCGTCAGCATTGCCGGTAGCGCTCTGGGGGGAACTATAGCCGCCTGACAACGGATGTGACAGCAAAAGCACACAACTTTCAGTACTCGAATGTCGCGCATGTGGCAGCATTGTTGCCGGTTAACAAGTTAAGTGATATGCAAATTTCCAACTTGACTTCGTTGCAGATGCAGTTGATGCTCACAGACACATACACTCACAGACACATACACAAGTAAATACACAGTCAACGCGTCGAAAGCGACAGCTTGTGTAGTAAAGAAGCTCTTAAATAAATGCCATAATTGTGGCATAAAGAAAGCAACAGAAAATGCAAATCGGGAGGGGGAATGGTAATGCATACAGGTACATAGGTTTATATATATGTAGATGCATAGATAAGTATGCATAGGTAGATATTTATTATATACACAAATCTGCTAAGGCAGATGCTGGAAGGTTTTGAAATAAAATAAAATAAAATAAAATAAAATAAAATAAAATAAAATAAAATAAAATAAAATAAAATAAAATAAAATAAAATAACATAAAATAAAATAAAATAAAATGACATAAAATAAAATAAAATAAAATAAAATAAAATAAAATAAAATAAAATAAAATAAAGGTCGGCCTCGATAGTCAAGCGGGTAGCACGCTGGCTCCTCATACCAAAGGCTCCAGGTTCGATTCCTGGCTCGGGCTGGTGAACAACTCATCTACTTCTATGGCTATCCACATGAAGGGAATGAGAATTACAAGAATCACAACTCATCTACTTCTATCGCTATCCACATGAAGGGAATGAGAATTACAAGAATCACACAAGTGCGCTCTTGGCAGGCAATGGCAAAAACCTCCAAGTGTGAACGAAAAAAAAATTGCCAATCGCCGTTCGGATTCGGCGTTAAACTGTAGGTCCCCTCCCCCCCTTTCCCCATCCGCTTGAAATGTGTGCTGTAACATATGTTGGCAAAAACAGTGTTGCATACACAGTTCAAAAACGGGTGAAATATGTGGTATCACAATGGGCCTTTCAGACCTCCGAGTGTGTGTCTTATAGAGGCAGCCACCGCAACCTAACATAACCTAAAATAAAATAAAATAAAATAAAATAAAATAAAATAAAATAAAATAAAATAAAATAAAATAAAATAAATAAAATAAAATAAAATAAAATAAAATAAAATAAAATAAAGTAAAATAAAATAAAATAAAATAAAATAAAATAAAATAAAATAAAATAAAATAAAATAAAATAAAATAAAATAAAATAAAATAAAATAAAATAAAATAAAATAAAATAAAATAAAATAAAATAAAATAAAATAAAATAAAATAAAATAAAATAAAATAAAATAAAATAAAATAAAATAAAATAAAATAAAAAAACTAAAATAAAATAAAAAAACTAAAATAAAATAAAATAAAATAAAATAAAAAATAAAATAAAATAAAAAACATAAAAAAAAATAAGGAATTAGGGATCTATTATATTTGTTATATATGGACAAATATATTTGCTAGTCTTGTCAGTAAACCTAACCTCAACTTGCTAAAGAATTACATAACATTTGATATCTGAGCTTCCAATTAAATCAGACATCAAATGTAATATAATTGTTTTTTCTCAATATCGAACCCAACAACAACAACAACCGTAATTAAAAGCACAAACTTGCAACGTGCCTCAGACTGCAAAAACAGCAACAACAACAACGAAAATTAAATCACCAACTGCCACTGTGCCAACGTTGTCGAATCAATTCCACTGTCAGTAAGAATTAGTCAAATTTGTTGTTGTAGTTGTTGTTGTTGTACTAATCATACTTGTGATATGTGATTTTGTTGCTGCTACAACAAAAACAACAACGTATCAAATATAGCGCACATGAATCAAAATGTGCCAAAAAGGATGTACATGTGTGTGTGTGTGTGGTTTCTTCATTTGTTTTCATTTGCCACTTGCTCCAATAAGTTTTTCCCGCTTCCCTGCATTTTGTTGTTGTTGTTCTTTTGGTTGTTGCATGGTGATTATTTATTAGTGTTGCACAAACACACGATTGCATAACAAGTCTGCGAGTGTGTGTGTGTGTGTGTTTGTGTGCTGCCAGTAACCAAGTTATGCCACATGAAGTACAAACAACAACACAAATTACAAGAAATCAACCCAAGGGCGCTACAGTACATCTTAGACTTGTAAGAAATTGCAAAATTCCTGGTAAATGTGTGTATGTTTGTCTGTGAGTGTTGGTGTATGTGTGGAAGTAAAGTTCTGCATAGTCAATGTCAGCTCGACGCCGGTGTACACAGCACTGGATGGAACGAAACACCAACTGACCGTCGTACGTTGTACTTTCTACTTTGCACTTTCCACGTTTGACTTATGAGTTGATTAACTTTTTACGCTTTCTTATGAATTCAACTCTGATACACACACACACACACGCACACATAGAAGCCCATGTCAACTTGGCCGTTGACTGCTTAAGCTGATTTAGCCAGCAATGGTGCACACTTCCAAAATACCCACACAATCGGCTATGCACAGCTCAGCTATTGGTGTTGCTTCTTCTTAGTTTTCTTCTTTCTTTTTCTTCTTCTTCGACTACTACTGCTGCTGCTTTGAATTTTCCACTTTCCACACGTCTAACGTTGCGTTGGCTTTGCTGTATATGTATGTGTGTGTTTGTGTGTATTCTGACTGGTGCCAATGTTCTCTTTATTATTACAACAACAATCAACACCAGCAGTGGCAAAAATAATAACAACAACAACCACCACTAGCATCAGCATCAAACAAGTGCCGACACAGCATTGGCAACACTGGCAGCATGGAGAAGTTTATTAAAGTTGCGTAAGTGTGTGTGTGTGTAAATATCCTTTTGCCATTTACCATATCGCTCCCTGCATTCTTCGACACCCTTGCTTTGCTTTTGTAGAAGCAACAAACGTCTGTTGTTGTTGTTGTTTTTGCCACTGCCGCATATGTTCATGTGTCATCACTTGCCACACACACAGAAATTTTGCTCTTTTTGGTGTTGTTGTTATTTTACTTTTACATATCACTAGAGTCCGACCGATACCAAATTTTTGGGCCGATGCCGATGCCGATTAATCGGCATCGGCCAATTATCAGCCGATGCCGATTAATCGGTCAAAAGGCCGAAAATCGGCCGATGCCGATGCCGATGCCGATTCCATAGAAAAAAAAACACGAATGAATTCAATCAAAAACACAGCTTATTTTATAAAACAACAAAAGGAACTATTACATATATAATACATTTCATCACATTTATCACAAATTAACAAACGAAAACGAGAAAATAAACAACTAAAAACTAAATAAAATTACAAGAAAATTCAGAATTCAAAATTAATATCTCATGAAAATTGCTCATTCTATTTGGCACAAGCAATTAACAAAAGACCCAATAGCCAATATAGCTGAACAAGGTGTTGATGTAGCAAAAATAGATTAAAAATATCTGAAAAATATTGTCCCCTTAAGTATTTGTCATAAAATCCAAACAAATCTAAGGAGAAACCCCCTAATCAGGCAACACTGGTTTGTAACGTATAATAAAAATGTAATAAATATACAAAGCGAGATATGAAAAAGGAAGACAGTGCGATTCAGCTGCAAATAAAATCGTATTAAAAAATCGAAAATCGTAAAATCGACCAAAAAAACCGATGTGGCATCGGCCAAAAAAAGCCGATGTGGCATCGGCCAAAAAAGGCCGAAGCCGATGCCGATGCCGATTCTTTTTTTTTTGGCCGATGCCGATACTAGCCGATGCCGATACCAATTTTATTGGCCGATACTAGCCGATGCCGATGCCGATGCCGATTAATCGGTCGGACTCTACATATCACCGAGTTAGTTGTTGTTGTTGTTTCTATCGGTGCACGTTTAATAATTTTGGGCATTAGCATCTTTGCCTTCCCCCTCCACTCCCTTCTCTCTTCAACTATTACGTTTCATTTTATTTTTATGCTCACAAATTGTGGTTGTTGTTGTTGCCATGTATATATATATATTGCCAATATATGGTCTAAGTATGACTGTTAGTAGCAAATTTTCCCCCTGAGCTCGCTTCTTGCATAATTTCTCCACATTTTTGATGCTTTTTTTCTCTGGCTTTTGTTTATGTTGTGCAAGCGTTGAGTGCTCGAAATGCTTCTAGTGATTTTCTGTGTGTGTGTGTGTGTGTGTGTGTGTGTATGGCAACGTCAGTGGATGGGTGGCAATTGTTTTAATTAACCATTTCGCAAACATATTGAACCCCCTAATTGATGTTGCATGTCCCGTATATCCTGTGTGTGCATATCCTGCTGCTTGGTAAGCGCTCGCATCGTTGTGCCATGTACAAATTTGTGAGTAAGTGAGTGCACGTGTGTATGTCTGAGTGAAAGAGTTTGTGTGGTATGAATTGGGCAAATCATGATTTTTGTTTCGTTTTGTTTTTGTAATTTCATTCATTGGCGCAATTTCGGCACATTTGTGGCATGAACAAACTTCGAATAAGCATAAATTAGCTGGTTGTGCACTTTTTTTTGCAAAACTAGGAATGAAGTTGATTGGGAAAAAAATTCATTGGGCTACATTCTAATCGATCTGATCAATGTGTATGGAATTAATTTATTCATTCATTATTTCTGGCTATGTGATTTCCAGCTTTTTCCTAGTATGAGAGACATTGATTCTCGAGATTTAAAAAAAATATTTAGCAATGTTCTAATTAATCAATCAATAATTTTCAAGAATGTTCTGGACCCCATAAGTTGTGATGAAAAAATTATTTTATGATTTTCAGATATGTGATTGATTCTCAAGCTTTGAATTGAGAAAATTCCTCTAAGAAGATATCAAAGTCAACTTTTGGACAACAGTAACTAAGATCTATGCTATCACTCATTTTCCCTCCAAAACAGCCCCAACACCGATAAGTTTAGGGTTTTGGCTTCAAAAGAAAGAAAAAGAAACTCCAAGTTCTTTAAGGACTGCTAATCGGAGAGTCTGAGGTTCAGAACTCAAATGCAAAGAGATATTTGGTTATTTTTAATTTTATTTTAAAGTCATAATTTTATAGGTTGTTTGATCCTTCTTTGTTGTACTTTTTATTGGTATTCAAAACTGGTGCAAAAGTTTGATTGATGGATTGATTGATTGTTTGATTGATTGATTGATTGATTGATTGATTGATTGATTGATTGATTGGTTGATTGATTGATTGATTGATTGATTTATTGATTGATTGATTGATTGATTTATTGATTGATTGATTGATTGATCGATTGATTGATTGATTGATTGATTGAGTGGTTGGGCATTCCAACAGTTTTCACAACACTCTCCACCAGAAGCCTCAATTAAATGTGGAACAAGAAGTGGAGAGCAGTTGAAATGAAAAACCATGTTTTATGCAATAATGAAACACAAAGACATATTAAAGTAACAGGACTCTGCAGGACATCGCCTTATAGCAGAAAGTGTATTTTTCAACTGAGAAAGTTCTGTGAATTGAACTGTTCGAAGAAAAGTACACAAACATTTTTAATATTTCTGGCTAACATTTAAAACCTAAATTGCTTTCATAAAACTCAAAGTCCTTTCAGGCATAACTCAATCACAAAGCGTCTATTGCATAACAAGATTAATCTTAAATTTCCAGCAATTTAATTTAAGTGTCCTTGAAACTTCAACGCTCTACGCCTCAGGCGATAGGACAATCTTTCGCCCAGTTGTGCCCAAATGGTTGGCATTGTTTTACAACGAGCAATAACAACCTCGGCATGGACATTAATAAGAATGCCAACTCGATGGCAACGCAGCGAATATTTGCGATTTGCCACTAATATCTCACTCGAACGAGAATAAACATTGTTGTCGTGTATAAGTTTTACCTTAGCCGGATGACTGCATTGTCGTTGTTGGCTTTTTCATTTTCCCCAACTACAGCAACAAATCGAGCCTTGACAGTATCTTTTTCTCATTCTTTTTGTTGTTGTTGTTGGTAATATATATTTTTGTAATTGAAAATGAAGCGACCACAAAACTTTGTCACTCGCCAAACGAAATGCAAACAAACGAAAGGACACAAAACTACTCGCAAGACTGTAGAGAAATGAAGCACAAGAAGGCAAAGCAAAACAGGAAAATTTCAATTTTAATTAAACGACGGCAAATAAATATAAAAAAAGGTAACATTTGCGGCGAAGCGACGTATACCAAATGATGGACTGGGCTGTTTAAGAGTGACAGGACACGCCGACAGCAAAATCACTGCGCAGGCATTTCACGTCAAATGTGTTTTCAGTGTCAACACGCGCTTTGTGCGGCGCTATCGAAATGCTTCAGTGCACAGCAACAAAAAGGCGGCCAGCAGCAAAAAGCACAATGCCAGCAAGGACACTGGTGGCCAGACAGACAGACACAGAGAGAGAGAGAGACAGACAGACGGACGGCCTCTAAGAGACATGGGACAGACAACAGGAAGTGGCAGTGGCAGTCGAGCAGCAGGACACAAATGACAGTCCAGCAAGTGAGGAATTATCGGCAAGAAAACATTAAAGAAAAAGTGAAAAACGTTGGGAAAAACTGTGTGTATGTGTGTTTGTGTGTAAAGTGGGCGAAGGTAAGCAGGAAGGCCAGCAAGGACACCAGCACGAACAATTTCAAGTTGCAAGTTTGATATGAAACTTTTTCATTACACGCTGCTTGTCAAACAAAAAGTGTGACAAGTGCAAAAGACGAAGACAAGATGAAGATGACAACGAGGAAGAAAAAGAAGAAGAAAAAGAAAAATACGCAGCAGGGAACTTGGAAGAAATGCAGCTGGGTGTAGCGGCATTTGAAGCACTGGCAACGTTTATTTGTCGAAAAAAGCAACACAAATAGTGTTGGAGCATTTTACGTAGAGACTTTTATTGTTGTTGTTGTTGTATATATTTATTCTGTACTGTGTATGTGTGTTTTTGGTTATTTTGCTTGGTGCTGCATAATAATTTCCGTATGTCGACTATGTTGCACACACTGAGAGACAAACATTTTATAAAGCAATAAGTTTGAGAAAAAATCTGAGAAAATATGAAGTTGTGGGAGAAGCAAAGCGCGCAACTGTGCTGTCAATAGTTTTCACATTTTCAGCTGATCTACAAAAAAAATATAAATAAATAAATAAAAAACTGCTGACACAATCGCAAAACGCAGTCAAACGAGTGAGAGGACCGTTGCGTTGGCGAATACACAGACAGTGGCGGTATTCACAATCTGATTTCCTAAACAACAGCAAAATCAATTGTTGAGATCTTTGCTGAATTCAAACCAAACAACAACAAGATTCATTGGTGAGATCTATGCTGAATTCGTGACCGTGGTTGTGGCAACCTAAACTATGCTGAATTCAAACTAAGCAACAACAAAATTTATTGTGGAAATCTGTGCTGAATGCAACATAAGTAACAACAAAATGCATTCTCTCTTGATAGCTATGCTGAATTCAACCTAAACAACAACAAAGTTCATTGGTGAGATCTGTGCTGAATTCAACCTAAACAACACCAATATTCATTGGTGAGATCTGTGCTGAATTCAATCAAACCAAAACTCACTGGTGACTGATGTGAGGATGTAAAAATAAAAAAATTACCAACCTAACTTAAAAATAAAAACAAAACTTTTCTTCAAAACTTCAGACATCAAAACTCACTGGTGAAATCTATGCATCACTAGTGTCAACTAAATCTAAAAAATAATCAAATTGAAATGAATTGAATATATTTTGTGTGTAGAATCGTTAAGATCTCAAGACCATTACAGCATATGGTGAATACCGCCAGTAAAATTCCCAAAGACAGTCACAACGGACAGTCAGTGTAACCAACAGTCAGTAGCGACTATTTGCAGTGTGCGTGAATGCAGGCACCAGTCCAAAAAATATGAAAAACCAACAACAACATTCCAAAAAAAAAACTATTCAATAGTTGCATTGGCTGGCAAATGTGGATTGCACAACTTTTCTGCTGCTCTGTAGATATATTTTGCTACTATTCTACCAAAAACAACAACAACTACAACAAAATGTGCTACTCATTGATGCAACATGCGTGATATATGAATTCCTTCCGTTGCCACTTCCGTATTGCGGTGTCTGTGTGTGTATGTGTGTGTGTACACTGAAGAAATCTCTTTCTCTAACTTTTTGGCGTTTTTTTTATATACCTATATATTTTTTCCTTTTTTATCTGTTTTATATTTCTTATTCACTCTTCAGATCACAACTACTACTTATTTTCTTTTCGTTTACACTTTCTTGTACTATTTTTTCTTATACAATTTTGCATCTCTGCGTACTAAAGCTTTTTTCTGCACACAATTTATCAAATAACCGAAACAATATTTTTGTATTTTTCGATTTCGCACGAAAATATATTCATAATTTTTTATTTTTTAGAATCTCACAGTTTAGCAACAGAAATTTTATTTAAAACTTTTAAAACTGTTTCAAGCACTAAGCTACCAAACCCAGCAGATGTGTACCACTTAGTCGGAGAGAAGAAGATTTGCTGAAAGCAATAAAAGTTAATAATGATCACAAATGATAAATAAAGGTCTTTGTAAGACAAGTTGGAGTAAAATTGTTACCGAGGTTACGTGAGACTATCAAAACTATTGCAAAGTCCGAATTGACTGAACTTGCGTGGACAAAACCGTAGCTCAGCTGGCTACTGCGTTGGGCAGCGAGTCAAATGCGATGCTCGAACCATGGTTCAATACTCCGTTGCGTTAACACCGAAAAAAAAGAAAAACAACAATTTTTCTTTCGCCGGCTGTGCTCTCAGCAGGAAATGGCAAACCTCTGACAGTAAAATTGCCTATGAAAAAGCTCCCAACTCGCCGTTCGGAATCGGCATAAAACTGTAGGTCCCTTCCAACCCTGTAAAAAAAATTCACACGCACAACATGGATGGTTGCGGGTAGCTAAGCCTTAGTCTCGTAATCGGGCTATCGTGCCAGTCAAGAAGAAGAAAAATACCTTAATTAAACCCATAAATCAATCGTAGCTTTTGCCATAAGATGACAAATAAGTAGGTGAAGTTGCTCTCAGGCAACTTTGGGGTCGAAAGGGTTAATGGTATGTGGGTCTATATGACCCAGTGTGTTCTCCAATGACTAATAATCTTTTCAACAATGCTCTCCTCAGTGGCGCTCTTAAAAGTTCATTTGAAGAGTGAGTTCTCAATACAAAATTTTAACCCAATACCATATGAAATCATATTTTGCACCAAAGATTTTTTTAACAAAAGGATTTTTAGGGAATTTTAGCCTCCAAAATGTCCCTTTGCGTGCTCCACTGACTTTTCTTTATATAAAATTCGCTCAAAACTTAAGGAATTTTGTAAAAATGCGCATGGCTATCTTATCTTTTCAGTGGTCTCTTTCATTAATTCAAAAAAACAAGAAAATTTCTCCTCATTTTCTAATTTTCAAGCAATTTTTCCCCCTAATTCTCTTTCTCACTGCAGATCTCACTTCTTTGTGGATATTTCTTTTGCATTTATTTTCCTTTTGCTGGACTTTAATTCAACATAGACCCTCATGCATTTACTTACTTGCCTTACTTAAGTTTGCTGCTGGCATAATTTCCCTAAAAGAAGCTGTACACGCGCTTCTTCTTCTTCTTCTTCCACCTGCACAACCCTAAGTCTGGGCACTTGGCCTTTGTCTATCATAACTGTTCACTATTTTCGTCTATCTTTATTGGCTTCTTACATGCAAATCATTTAATCGTTGTTGTTCTTGTTGTTGTTGTGACCTAATTTTTCGCTTTAGCTACAAGTTAGCTGCTTATTGTTGTGGTTGCTGCTGCTGCTGCTGCTGTAATGCCCAAAAAGTTTTGCACAGCAAAATTTGCTGATAAACTGCGAAAAGTTGCAACCAAACTTGAGTCACTTCACGAACTCGCCCAGTGTGTCCCTACGCTGGTCTGGTCTCTGCTCTGCTTCCTTGCGTTGCTCTGCTCAGCGTTGCGTTACATCTTGGCCACAGTCAAGTAAGTAGTGGTGGCCATGTAGAGATATGCGTGTGCAGCTCGCATACTAACCAGCCGAGTGTGCAGTGCATTGTGCCACCATATGTGGCACATGTGTCCACTTGCACATTTATCAGACCATTGGCCAAGAAAAAGATTCGACAAACTAAAAAATTGAGATGAGCAAAAAAGTAAAAAAGCAAAAAGCATCCAGCGACACTTTCAACTTGTGAAGCGCTGTAAGGAGGCAAACAGGAAGCGGCAGCGCGCTTTCAATGATGAACTGCAGCTGTTGAGCGCAAACTTCGTGCGAAACTTTATAAAAGAAAATATTAAAAAAAATACAAAATTTAAAGACAACAAAAACAGTCAAAGCTGCAGCACATCATGCAAAATGTTCGACGCGCTGCGACTTGACTGACTGACTGACTGACTTATCGCTGTGGCGTATTTTGAAGGCGTTCAAAGTGCGTTTGGGCCAACTTTGGCCGCGGCTCGATTGTGGTGGCGCTTATCGTCTCTTATTTACGAGCGTAGTTTGCGCAACAACAAAAACGACAGCAACAACAACAACAATGATAAAAGCAACCGCAACGTTGACTATTAGAGGCGGCACAAATTTGAGCAGCAGCCAAAAAAGCTGCGAGCAAATAATGCGTACTGGCAACTTGGAGGCGCGAACAGGGGCGTGTGGGTCAAGTGGGGTCACGCGTTAGTGTGGATAATGTGTGCGGCAAAAGTTGCTGTTGTGCCTGACCGCCTATCGCTGCGGGTCATCGCATAAAATTTGCGGCCGGCGTCAACGTCGGCGCGCGCCAGAAGTGGCCGCAGCAGCTTTTTTCAATTTGCAGATTTATTTCGGACGCGCTCTATACATGGCCACAGATATAAATATGTATGTGTATATATATGTATGTGCAATTGCGTGTGTAAATATTTCAGTCTATGTATGTGTGTGTTTGTTTATTTGTTTGTTTTTGTGGCACATTTTGTGGCCGGTTTTAATTTCAAACATCAACCGCGGCCACCGCCACCAACGAACAACAGTAGCTGCACTAACAACAACAACAAAAACAACATATATAAACCACACTAACTGTAATCACCAGCATGTTTTGATGTTTATTTTATTGTTGTTGTTATTGTTTTTATAATCTGACACTATCGGCGAGTTATTGCCGCTTTTTAGTGGTGTGTGTGTGGAAATCGGAATAGTGTTGGCTGAAACTTGAAGAACTTTTACGAGATTATAAAATTTTCAAATAAAATCGCACAAACTATATACTACGACTGAGCAATGTTGAGTTGAGTGCTGTGGCGCTCGGCCGCAGACTATGCCCTGACCAAACATGACAACTTTACTCGGGCCAGGCCACACAAATCGCTCAGTCGAGCGAGTGAACGAATGTTTTTATGTATTTTTGTATGAATGTATGAGTTTTGTGTGTATTTTTGTGCGCGCATCAAAAGGCACAACATGCCAAAAGTGCCAAAACTTTCTCTACCCTCACACCATAAAACAACAACAACACCAACTTCAATATATCCTTTTATGCCAACTATACTATATATAGTATAGCCCAGAGTAACAACAACAACTATAAACATCTAAAATAACCGCCATGTAATGAAATTCGTTCCAAATACAGAAAACTGCCAGAAGTAAAAATTTCTGGAAAAAACCCAAAAAATCCCAAAAAGACAAATAACAGTGTTTTGGTCGGTCTTAATCCACACACATGGACGCTGCACTATAGTCAAATTTTTGTGTTTATACATTAAAAACCAGTTAACAACAAAACTTATTAGAAAAATATTCAATAAATAAAAAAAACTTGTTGAAAGATGCCAGACATATTCAGTTTTGAACAAATTATTCCAATGGCTCATCAAACGTTAAATATAAAACAACACATCCATTTTCAGTCCATAAAGATTCGATTACTATTGATATAAATTTTTATAAATTAAAAAAATTTATTTTTTTTATTTTTTAAATGTGGCAACCCTATATCATAGGATTCAATATCATATATAGGTTCGATTACTATTGATATAAATTTTTATAAATAAAAAAAAATTGTTTAATTTTTTAAATGTGGCAACCCTATAATTCATAGAATTCGATTTCATTAAGATTCGATTACTATTGATATAAATTTTTATAAGTTCAAAAAATTGATTTTCTTTTTTCATTTTTTACATGTGGCAACCCTATATCACAGGATTCGATATCATAAAGATTCGATTACTATTGATATAAACTTTTATATATTAAATGAAAAAATGTTTTTAATTTTTTAAATGTGGCAACCCTACATAAAAGTGAGTGAAACACCCATTTTCGTATCATTTCGTAGCTGGAACTGAAGTTAAATATTCACATCACTTTTGATTAGTATCTGAACTATTTTCAAAAACTCAAACTAAAATAGACAAATTATATAATAATGGGTTAAAAATTATATAAAAATGGGCTGATAATGGGTTAAAAAGAAAGCGCGCCCCATTTTCAGCCTATAAAGATCTCTTTCTATTTGTTTTTAAAAATTTGTTCATATGTTTTCAAAAACCCTTGTAACTCACATGGCAACTCTACTTAAAAGTGAACGATTTTTTTGTCAATTCTTTCCGAAACTTCAAGAAAAAGTTTAAATATTTCAGATCAATATCTGAACTTTATTCAAACAGTCAAATTCAAATAGATTTTTGTATTAGGAAAAATTGCTTAAACCGGCTCATAAGGGGTTAAAAAGACCTATTTTCAGCCTAAAACGATCAAACTTTGATGGTAAATGAAAATAATAACAAAGCAAATAATTATACATTTATTTTAAATGCTCTTATATGGCAACCCTGTTTAAAAGTGAGCAGGTCACACCTTATTTGCTAACAAGCTCGAACTAAGAGCTTCAGTTAAATTTTTTAAATTTTTCAGGCCAAAATATGAAAACTTTTATAATAGAAAAAACTTATAATTTTGGCTCCTATTGGGTTAAATAAGAAGGTCCAAGTCCATAAAGCAACAATTTTTTGAACAAGTCACGAACTTGTTCCTATCAGTTCTTAGTTGGAATTTGACTTAAATTTTTTTCTTATTTTAGGCCAAAAGTTGAGAACTTTTAAAGAAATCAAACTAAAAAAGATTTTTATAATAGGAAAAATTTGGCTCCTAATGGGTTAAAAAATAACATCTTTAGGTCCATAAACATACATTTTTGGGGTTTTATAAAATTATACTTTATGTGGCAACCCTATTTAAAAGTGAACAAATCAGGCCCATTTCCCTGTTAGTTCTCAGTTTTTGGGCCAATACTTGAAAAGTTTTCACAAAATCAAACTAAATAGAACTTTTTAATACAAAAAACCGTTAAATATGACTCATAATGGGTTAAAAACAGAACGTTACAGCCATTTTTACTCTACAGTTGTAATTAATAACAAAATAAATAATAATAATAAATTTGTTTAGGTTTTTGAAATTTGTATTTATTGTTTTCAAATACTTTTATGTGGCAACCCTATTTAAAAGTGCATAAATCAGGCCCATTTTCCAACTTGAAGAAAATGTTCATTCGATCTTAGGCCAATATCTGAATTATTTTTAAAAACTTAAACTAAAACAGACTTATCCATTTAACAAAATATGCTTATTGCGGTCCATAATGGGTTAAGCGAATATATCGCATTCATTTATAATTCTGTGTATTCAGAAAAGTCGAAATTTCTTGCTTAACCCATTAGTTCCTAAACAGTTTCGTTTTTCAGCGACGCTTTTTGGTTGAAAATCAAACAAAAAAACTTTGATCAAAAATTTTCTCACGCAAAATTTTCTGATCTTGTCAAAAATGCTGCCAAAATTTTATAAAACTGCACACTGAAAAGGTTATGTTTACTTATTTTACAAAAAACATGATTTTTGTTTAAAAACAAAATATTTTCTTTTAATAGTTTTGTTTCAAAATCGTACAGAAATATCTCTAACTAATGAAATTTATGCATTTAAGGATTCTATATTTTAAAATGTAAGGACTGATTTGGTGAAATTTTAAATTACATCGCTTAATATGGCATCCTAAAACCAGGTGAACAGTTTTTTGTTTGATAATCCAACACAAAATTGAGCCATTTAGATCCATTTGAACACAAGTTTTTAGTTGGGTTAAGTTAGGTAAGCTGGCTGGCCAAGTTGGCCACGCATAGACCCTGTTGGGCCCCTAACGATATCAATTGGATTTTCTTAGTATTGCGGATTGACGTAAAAAGTATCGATGAGAATGTAGGTATTCAGTTTTCAGTTAAAGTGTTCAAGTGTTAAGGTGCATACTAAGTTTTGAGACGATATCTTAGATACTTGAAAAGTTATCAGTTGAAGCTGACTCTAGAAGAGAAACAGACAAATGAAGACCGATAGATCAAAGCTTCTGGCATTTAGACCCATTTGAATACTTTATTTTTAGTTGAATTAAGTAAGGTAAGCTCGTTGGCCACGCATAGACTCTGTTGGGCCCCTAACGACATCAGTTAGACTTCCTTAGTCTTGCAGATTGACGTAAAAGTGATTGATGAGAATGTGGTGTGAGATCAAAGCTTCTATTGGTCCTTAACACAAATGAGTCTACTTTTAAATACCAGCTACGCCAAAAACCTCAGGGAAAAATTTGTAAAGCAAACAGTTTTACGTTTGACAATCCAACACAGAAATACATACCAAGTTTTTAGCCAATATACTTCAAAAGTTATTGGTCCTAGCAGACTTTAGATGAACAACTGAATGAATAGACACAGTAGATCGAAATTTCTCTTCATACTTAATACAAATCAATCTACTTTTAAATACCAATCACTACTTCTTCTGTACATTACAAACCCCATAACAAATTGCACCAGGTGTAGGGTACAATAACAACAACAACTACAAGACTGAATTGGCTAAAGTGTGGTCAAAGCAAAGAAATGCAGGCGCCATAAGTGGATGATCCAACATAAAACTAACCACTTTTAGTTGTTTTTATAGTTTAGTGCAGCAATTTTTAGTGTTTTCAATGCCAACTGCTGCTGTTCGTGTGGCTGCTGCCGCTGCAGCATCCAAAAGGACACCCAGCGAAGTTCACATTTATACAGCTAGTAAAATTTTTGAGGTACGTTGGCGCACAGGCAGTCAGAGGGAGATATAGTCATACAAACGGACAGATGGACAGTTGGATAGATGGACAGATAGAAAGAGATGGACACACGGAAAGTTGAATGTGAATAGTTGGAACATGAAGCATGTTAATTTAATTTGCGAGTTTTAGTTTCGGTTGTAGTAATAGTTGTAGTTGTAGTTGACTGTGTGCAGCTAAATTTAAAAACAAAAACTAAATAGAAAAAATTACTCAACAAGGGTTCACAGCGTGTTTGTCAGCTTAGATAAAAAAGTCAAGTGTTGGCTGCGAGGAAAGGAGACAGATGTATGTATGTACAAGTATTGTCGTCTATTCTAAATGCTTATAAAGTGGTGTTTTATGCGCTATTTGGGTTTTACAAAATTTTATGTTTTTTAGTTAGTTTTTTAAAGTGCGGATTAAGTGCTAAATTCTGCAAAATAAATAACAAACAAAAAAGTTGGACATTCATTTTATTCATCAAATGTGCGCAATGTAAAAAGGTGAAGGTTGTTGTTGCTTTTATGCATTTAATGTCAGTAGATATGAGTTTTTTATGTGCAGATAGTTTGAGACCAAATTGTGAGTACCGAGTATAACATTTAAGTTGCATTGACTTCAATTGGGATGATGGAAAAATTTGATTAATTTTTGCTCACAGAAGAGAACAAAAGTTTTTATGAGACAAATTTGATGACAATTTTCATAGTAAAAATACTGAACTGAACCTGAATGTGAACCGATTCGTTAGAAATGAATGACATAAAATATGAAAGCAAATTTGACAACTTGCTGACAACAGTGACAACAATACGAACGCCAACAAACAAGTAACGACAATTAAAGTTCAAACACATGAACTATTTTTCAATCACTAAACGTGCATTTCCTGTTTCCTGTTTTTTCATTTATTGCCCTTTCAGAAAACTTGGAAATTGAAACAAACTAAAAAAACTTAATAAAAAAAAGTAAATAAAAAAATAGCATCACAACAACAACTGCGCGGCAATAACCACAATAACAAGAAATGTAGTTTGAAAATAATTTCCACATGAGAAAGTAACTGTTCGCATGTGGTTGAGTGTGAGTGTTTGAGTGTTCAAGTGTGCGTGTGTGTGTGTGTTTCTATTTAAAAGTTACACTCGAAGGCGTTGAAGGTTTCAGCAGTGGCAACAAATATCAACACACACACACACAAATACATAGAAAGTCATCCATAAAAACGACGCCCGCTTTGGAGTTGGGGGCGAAAAACTTTATCGAGTCGAGCCAGTCATGTTGCCACGCCCACTCTTGCTCAACTCAAACTAAAACTACAACAACGCCCAATTGGAGGCAAAAGAAGAAGAAAAGAATGCAGCAGCAGGCAAAGAAGTGGCTGCGGAATTTTAGCATAAACAGTTATTCAATTAAGTTGTGGCAGTGGCAACTTCAGACATAGCCGCAGCTACAGCAACAACAACAACAACGACGACAGTGGCAAACGATATCAGCAACTACAATTACAACTACTACAACAATTAGGCGAAATTAAAATTGTTGTCGAGGCGGCCGCAGGGCGAGGGAGAGTTTGTCCTGAAACCCTAAGACAACTTGAGAGCGAGAAGGATGAAAGAGCGCAAGCGAATTGTGTTCGAAAGTTAAAGAAACTTTTTCCATATTTTCCATGAGGCAAAATGTTGAAAGTTTTTAATTTTTATTGCAATTTGCCACTTGTCACCACTTGCCACTTGACTGCAGCGTTGGTTGCAACGTTGGCCAGAAGGGCGGCGGCGGCCTACAATCGTCAACTGAAGTTGAATGCGGCCACAAGTGATGCATATTTCCGAAGCATTGTTGTTGTAATTAAAGTATGCCCGAAAGGCAACACTTGGGTCAAATCTTTGCAACAGATTTGTGAATATTTTCGACAGACAAATTGTGAATGAAAGGCGCAGAGAGGCAAATCAAATAACTCGTTGCATAATTTGTGGATGTTGAGATCTAATGGAGAAAGACAGAATAAAAAAGTGGATGGTGTAAAGATGTATGTGGATGTATGATGTATGGCAAATGAACCGCGTATGATGTCAATAGTGAGGAGAGAGTGACCAAGAGAGAGAGTGAGAGAGAGGGAGATGGGACAAGTTGGCACCGGACATTTGGAAGGCGGTGATGCATGGATGAAATGGATAAGACAGAAAAGATTGAAAAAAGTGCACTTAGGAATTGATGAAAGAACATTTGAAGAAATCAACAAATGAACTGAAAACGAAGTCAATAGTAAGAACAGAGACAGAGAGAGGAAGATGGGTTCATGTTCTAATAGACAGGTCATCAATGACAAATTGGCACTGGACATTTGGAAGGCGTTTTCGGATGTACGCAATGGATAAGACAGACAAGTATGAGGAAGTATCAATAGGAATTGATGAAAAAACATGAAGACAGTGGATTTCAAAATGTATGCAAAAATGTTCGAATGAATTGGAAGCATAACAATAATATGCGAAATGAAGAGTTAAAAGGAGTAATTGTGGTATTGGGACTATGTAGACGGACAAAGGCTAATAAGCCAATACAGACGGACAGAGACTTATCTGGCAACCCAAATTCAACGAACGAGAAGGAGGAGAAAATATTGAAAAGACGCCGAACAAAAATTGATGAACGGGACAGACGAACGACTTACGAGTTTCACACGTAGATGCGGACAGACGTCATGTCCAGTGGCGCACACAGGATTTTATTTTGATTTTAATTTAATTTTAAATTTAATTTTAAATTTAATTTTAAATTTAGTTTTAAATTTAATTTTTAATTTAATTTTTAATTCAATTTTAATTTAATTTTTAATTTAAGTTTTAATTCAATTTTAATTTAATTCTCAATTTAATTTTTTATTTAAGTTTTAATTCAATTTTAATTGAATTTTTAATTTAATTTTTAATTGAATTTTTAATTGAATTTTTAATTTAATTTTTGATTGTATTTTTAATTTAATTTTTAATTTAATTTTTAATTTAATTTTTAATTTAAGTTTTCATTCAATTTTAATTTAATTTTTAATTTAATTTTTAATTTCATTTTTAATTGTATTTTTAATTAAATTTTTAATTTAATTCTTAATTTAATTTTTTATTTAATTTTTAATTTAAGTTTTAATTTAATTTTAATTTAATTTGTAATTTAATTTTAAATTTAAGTTTTAATTTCATTTTAATTGAATTTTTAATTTAATTTTTAATTGAATTTTTAATTTAATTTTTAATTTAATTTTTAATTTAATTCTTAATTTAATTTTTATTTTAATTATTAATTTAATTTTTAATTTCATTTTTAATTTAATTTTTAATTTAAGTTTTAGTTCAATTTTAATTTAGTTATTAATTCAATTTTAATTTAATTTTAAATTTAATTTTTATTTTAATTATTAATTTAATTTTTAAATTAAGTTTTGATTCAATTTTAATTTAGTTTTTAATTTAATTTGAATTTAATTTTTAATTTAAGTTTACATTTAAGTTTTACTTACATTTTAATTTAATTTTTAATTAAAATTTTGTATTATTTATTTTATTTATTTCAAATTATTCGGATTTCATTTTTGTATTTTGGGGGCTTGAACCCAAAAACCCCCATGTGCGCGTCCCTGGTTATGTTGATCGACAATATTTTATTATATAAATAAAATAATTCATTTACAAGTCTACAGTAATAGTCAAATTGATACAAGAATCAGTAATTAATTTCGAAATGATTTAGTGGATAGTAACATAAATTGGTTGAAGAATTGAAAATTGAAAATTCATTGACTAAAAGCCAAGAAAGGGGATCATAACAAACAAAAAAGTAATAAGGACCAAAAGACAAATTGAAAAATGTTTCAGTGAATTCAATTTCACAACAAAAGCGAATTTCCTATATTTGTTACAAGAATAAAAGTCTCTAAGAAAACCAACAACAATAGAAGAACTAATGATAAAAACAACAACAATGAAAAAACAACAACACTAAGAAGCACTAGAACAACAACAAGAACAACAACAACATTGCAATATTAGCCACCAGAGCCGGAAGTGCGCTTCGTCAGGCATTGGGAAGGAAGGATTACAGCGCAGCTTCCGTTATTGCAACAGCAACTTTGAGGCAACTTCTTACACACAGACACAGACACAATGTGCTTTACTATATATGTCTGTGTGTGTGTGGGTTTGTGTTTCTATGTAAATGCAATTGCACGCTTATTGGCGATTATCCTCGAAAGTTAAGCGAAAATAAGAAACCCAAAGCAGGAAATTCATTTCAAGTGAAATGAAGAGGAAAGAAGTGGCTGCAGCAGCAGCTCAAAAGAGATGCGAAGAAGAAGAAGAAGACCAACAACAACAATAAGAAGCATGAGCTGCGGAAGAAGAGGCGAGGAAACTTTAAAAATTAAATGCGGCAAACGAAGACACCCGAAAGGCAAAAGAAAACAATCGAGCAGCCAATGACGAAGAAGAAAATGTTGTAAAGCCGATCAAGTAGAGGAAGAGCGCAGCAGCTGCCGAAACGGATGTGGCCGCCGCTTGTAAGACGCAGCAAAAATCAGCAAAAGGCAAAAATTGCACAACAGCAGCGCGCAACAAAAATGACAACAACAGCATCAAACAATATGGAAAAAAATTGCTGGTGGGTGGGCGACGCAGAAAATTGCAAGTGGCAACTTGAAACTGTGGCTAATGTTGACAACAACAATAAATGTGTTATAAATGTCCATATATAGCGTGCAATTACAACTTCAACAACAACAACGACAAGTTTGCATATAAAAGCAACAACTATTTTCAACAACAGCAACAACACTTAAATTGCCGATCAGTTAGCAATAATAATGAGCATAGTTTGTTATTGTCAGTGTTTTTGTTGTTGCTGTTGCTGTTGCCCAGGGCAACTTAATTGCCATTGCAGCCTTTAACTTCTGCGCGCCATGTCTGTTGTTGTTGTAGTTTGTTTGCTGCCAACAACACTGACTTTGCTGGCAGCGCACAAGTTGCTGCTTTGCACTGTTCTGCACTTCCAATCTCCAACCCGCCCCGCCCTCGTTTCCACCCTCACGCACACACTGTAATTTTTACGCTGCTTTGCCACTGAAATTAATGAAAATTGCAAATTGTGTGCGCTGTTGCGTTTGGCGGATAGCGGATGGTAATGCTTGAACCACTTCCGTTGGTGTTGTTGTTGTTGTTGCGTTGCGTATGAAAAAAATTTCCCAAGAAGCATAAAAAATGTTAAACTTGCGTTGTGTGTGTTGATTATTGCTCGAGCACGCGAAAAGGATTTGCAATAGCAACAACAATAACAGCACCGATAAGCTGTCAGGTGGCAGAAAGTTGAAGCGTTAGAAGCGCCAAGCAGCTGATTATAAGCGCCAACAGCGCGTTTTGCTTGCAAAAACAACAACAAAATAAAACAAAGAAAGAAGCAATGATGACGGCGCACGGAAGCATCGATGCTGAGCATAGCTGCCGAATGTGTTGTTGTGGCAAGCGGATTTGACAGTTGAAGCAGCAAAAATATTTTCAGCTTATATGCAAAGTTATTATTATGCCAACATGCGTTGCTTTCCATTGTCTTATTCTTCTTCTTCTTCTTCTGCTGCTACCTTATGTTCTTCTCATCAACTTTTCTTTGCATTGCGCATGTTTTTTTGCTGTTGTTGTTGGTGATGTTATGTTGCGCGTAATACGCACTCAAGTTGCTGCAATTTTTGCTGAGTTTGTTATTTTTATTGTTGTTTGTGTTGCGTCTCAAATCTCATCAAGAAATTGAAGAAAATTTTGAGCCAGCATAGTCGGATCAGTGAGAACGTGTGGCAGCTGACAGAGTTGAACCTGAGCACATCGCAGCTAACTGTCTCCAGCTAAGTGTAGCGTATGGCAATCATAACTTGGAAGTTTGAACGATTTTCCACCAAACAGCGAAATGTGTTGTTAGATTACTTAACAGAACTTAGGTACTTAAAAAAATTTGGGAAACTTCTCTGGAAGTTTGAAGATGCTTTGGAGAATTTAAAATTGAATTCAATTTATTTCAGGCCGGATTTGGTTTTTGAATGGTATACAATGGTCTAACATATTAGGTTAGATTAGATTAGGTTAAAGAAGGGGAGTGTGCGGCATGCATCCGGAGATCACATTGGGTCCGGAGATCCCATTGGGTCCGAAGATCCTATTGAGGCTATTGTGAATTCCTTCATTCTTAAAATACCGATGTCCTTCCCCATCTGTTCGATCCCTGTGAAGCCAGACGGGATCTTTTGGGAACCATTTGATCTTGGCGAGGAAATTGTATAGATCCGTAATCCTTGAATCAGCTATTTACGCAAGCCCTTCGAAAAACCAGACCCCTGATCTGACCTATGATCCTAATATAATAGATTTGTTGCCATGTTTGCTATCTGAATAATCTAACATATAGCCCAGAGTTTTCAGTTCAACTGTCTGAGCAATTAAAACTATTCAAAAGTCTAGACTATCCATATATTTCCGAATAAGTAAGTTTGAGCTCAGATTCGATATTGCAAACTACCTAAGAATTTGAGAAATTCAAACGTTGTGAATAGAAGAGATTTCATCTTCGGTTTCTGAAAAGTCCAAACTTTTAAGATTTTTCTAATAGTCCAAATTTCAAAATCATTGTCTGAATAGTCTGAACAATGATTGAAGACAAAGTCTCAGTAAGTTAGATGACAATAATTGCAAGACCGATTTCAAAATATCGGATGTCAATTTGGAGTAAAAACAATTTGAACCATTAAAAGCCTAAGCTTTTTAGACGATCTGTATAGATTTGATTTCAGATTCGGTACTCAATAATTGAAACAACCTAAGAGTTTCGATGATTCGGGACTTGTATATAGATTGGATTTCACTTTGAAATAATCTATAGTTCATTGTCAGATAGATAGTTTAAAGTCTATGGTACAATATAATCTCCGAACAGTCCAAATTGCTAAGATTATTCAAATAGTCTGAATTTCAAAACCAGGGTCAGAACTGCCCAGGCGCTACCCCGGTAAGGAGTTGTTATGGCCTGTTCAGTAAGTAAGTCTGAGCTGTTCGAACAATCCAAAAGTCTCAATAAGTAAGATGACAATTACTTAACACAATTCGCTAGGAAAATGTTTGATTAAACTATTCAGATGAGGCGAATATTAAGGATTTTGATTTCTGTATTTGAATAGGTCGAACTATTCCTTTGAGTGTTTTACAAAAAACCAATTAAGCATTCTTAAAACAATCCATTTCCCTTTGAAATCTCCGGAGGATATCTCTAGAAACTCTAGAAACAAACGTGGTTTGAGAACCAGTGTTAGAGACTTCACAGGATTTGGCCCTGTTTATGAGAACCTTAAGCGAATTTAAGGGAGAGCATTTGGTTATTTGCAACATATATCTGGGAGGCGACTAGACTGATGTCTACTGTATGGACGCATGACTTTATTTAAGGTTAGGTAAGATTATGGTAGCTGGCTCTGTAAGAGACACACTCGGAGGCCTATTGTGAAGCCCATTGTGATACCACTTATTTTACCTATTTTGGAACTGTCAATGCAACACTGTTTTTTGCAAAATATCTTACAGCACACATTTCAAGTGGATAGGGAAAGGTTTGGGAGGACTTACAGTTTTATTACGATTTTGGGCAATTTTCCTTTCACACTTGGAGGCTTTCTCATTGTTTTCCAATAGCGCACTTGAGCGATTCTTGTTATTCTCGTCTGCTCCATATAGCGATGGAAGTAGACGAGCATTTTACCAGCCCGAACAGGGAATCGAACCTAGGGTCTCTGGTATGAGAAGCCATCGCGCTACCCGCTGGACTATCGAGGACAGCCTGATTTTAGGTTACAGGTACCCAACTATGCCTTGGAAAGATTACCCTCACGAACGATAAACTACTGGAACTTCGTCTTAAAAAAGCATTGACTTGACTAGAAGAGACCCAGAGTCCCAGACCCTGGTATAATAAGAGCCGCCTAGTTAAAGCCTCCTTGATCACCAGATCTATCAGATCTACTTTAGGTAGTCCCAGAACCGAGCAATTGCTAATCATGAATTGAGGCAGCTTTTGCGTCACGGGCACTTGGATTGTGGCAAAATGATCCTCAAGGAAGATGAACCCCTGAAACTTGAACATTTTTTGCCTAACAAAAGCAATGCTTTTGGAGATACTTGATGACACGATGGTTGCATGGTAGAAGCCCTAAATCCACCATTGGGTTGGATCTGCTTCATCTATCTACTCAGATCTACTTCAGATAGTCGATGGACCAAGCACTTGCTGGTCAAAGATGGAGGTAACTTTTGCGTCATGGGCACCTGAATCATGGCATCCTCAAGGAAGATGAACTACTGGAACTTGAACAGCCGGATATTTTTTGCCTAACAAAAGCAACGCTTCAGCTAAAAGAAATCTAGAGTCTTGGGGAAAACTTGATGACACCGGTGGTTTCGTGGTAAAAGCATATAAGGTATCCAATGGTAGAACCTGCCAGATCTACTTTAGGTACTCGCAGATCCGAGCACTTGCTAATCATGAGTGCGGGCAGCTTTTGCGTGATAGACACCTTTTCTTTGACAAAATTATTCTCAAGGAAGATGAACTACTGGAACTTGAACAGCCGGATATTTTTTGCTTAGCAAAGCAATGTTTCAGCTGAAAGGGATCTAGAGTCTTGGGGAAACTTGATGACACCGGTGGTTTCATGATAGGAGCCTTTCATGATATCCAAAGGTGGAACTTGCCAGATGAAGAACGGAATGTTAGTCAAGAATGGAATTAGCTTTTGCGTCACAGGCACCTGAACCTTGGCAAAATTACCCAAGAAACTACTCAAGAAGGTGCGCATAACAGAATTCCTGAGCCTTTGATCAACTTGATGATGATGATGATGACGGTGGTTGCATGATAGAAGCCTGTAGGGCACCTTATGGTGGACCCTGCCACTTGGTTGTGAGACTGAGCATTTTCTAATAAAAGATTCAATAATAATGGTCCAACTGACAGGAAAGTCCAAGTCTTTTGTCTATCTGACAGTCCTTAGTATCTAATAATCTCTGAAGTCACTCCTTGTATTCATCCACTTTTTAATTTTACATACCCAAGTCCTCTGCTGTCGTCCTGTTTCCTGAGCCTACAATTCAATGGACTACTAAGTGAAGTCTGGTTGGATTCAAGAGAAATTTACATCACGAAATCTTTGTTCAATCAACACATTATAGATGCGAAATTTTCAATTAAATTAATGTCGATTAGCTAGTTCGTTTTTTTATTATTCGTTTATTTCGTTATTTATTTATTCGTTTTGGTTGGTCATGTGATCTGTGAAGGGATGCAACTCCAATGATAAACCATACTCAATATGGAAGCTGTTGAACAACGAAGAAGAGAAGAGCTTCGTCGTGGCTTAGACTCACTATTGAAAGAGAATCTAGAAGATACAAGTGTTGAGATGGCACCGAGTTGCATAGCGCATTGTTGTGGCTTAAACGCAAAGTCTAAGCTCAAAAGCCTCGCTTCAACCACTTAAAATGGCTTAGAGTAAACTTTAAATCCTTTTTAAGGCTAAAAAGACTTGAAATTTACAATTTTAAAACATATGAAACAAAACTTTTTTGTCGGCTTTCACTTTTTAGTAACAAAACGAACGCGAATGTTGTCCATCCAACAGGAATAAGAAATGTTAGAAACCAAATCCCAAGACGACTGCGGCAAAAATGTACTTAAACAGAAAAAAAAACAACAAATCCAACAGTTGAATCGAAAGCTTTTCATGTTCGCTGCCATTGACGAAAAATCGGAAGGATTATATTTGGTAAATGAAAATACTAAAACAACAACAACAAATAAACCTTAATAAGGACTCAACAAGTCGACGAAAGATGGCAAAAGTGTACAAAACATCAGCACAGTTTTAGAATATAAGAAGACAACATATAAAAGTGCTGACATTAACAGGCATGCGTACAATAACAACAACCAGCTGCTGTTGTTGCAACAACCAAAGCCAGTTGGTAGGATTTTTGAATGGAGGGGTTTGTGGGGGCATCACATCAAGCTGGCAAAGTGATGCGGAAGATCGGCAAAACACAAAACAAAACTCCGGGGTATAAGTAAGAAGAAGCAACAAGAGGTAGAAGAAGAAGAAGAATCAAGTGAAGTCGAGCTGATTTTAGGAAAAAGAAAGTGGGAACAGTGTAAGCAAGCATACAAAAATTCCCATACGGCGAATGCCTGCTGCGGCGCCACAGAAGGCAGCCAGCGCAATGAATATTTCAGTTGCTGTTGCTGTTGTTGTTGTTGACTGTTACAAAACTTATTCATTTGCGGTAAGTAAGTGCGGCGACGAGCGGCTTGAGACCGAAACAAAAATCTGTCGACATTGTTGCTGCGGCTGTGTTGTTGTCGTTGTTGTTGCTGTTTGTATAACTGCTAACACACACTCGACAAACACACATGCGGCATGTGGCCGGAACGCACGTGTGGCAAGTGCAACGCGCGCAAATTTTAATCTGCCGCGCTCGATGACGCCAAACGCTTCTGGTGATGACGAATCGGGCGGTGAGGCGGTGAGTGGGCGCCAAGAGAGAGAGAAGGCAACATGTTGTATGTAACTGGCAGCAGCTGCTGACTGCTGCTGTCGCTTCTGCTTCTTCTTCTTCCTGCAACGTATTGGGTAATATTCAAATTCCTTCAAACGCAACGAAACGAACAAAATGCTTTCACAGATTCTTTTTATTTTTTTCGCCGCACAGCTTAAGCTCAAACAAAAGGATTAACGAGTCGGGCGGTCGGGCCGATGGGCGAAGGAAATGTGGCAAAATATGACAGACACGCAGCCACACAGCAAGAAAAGCGCACCCTGACACAGGGAGAGAGCGCAGCCTGAAACTGGTGAAAAGCAGTGGGAGACACAGAGTGAGAAGAGAAACAGAGGGCGGTGATTGAAAGGGGGAGGGGGGCAGCTACAGGCTTAAATATTTTGAGATTAAGCGCAGCTTTTCTATTTTCACTGCGGCTGTTGCTGATTCTTACTGAAAGTTGTTGTTGTTGTTGTAATTGTTGTGTTAGTCGTATGAGTTACAAATTGTTGTTGTTGTTGTACAATGCTGCTCTCGCTGCTATTTCTAGTACTTTTATTTTAAATTTTTGATGTTGCCTGCCATGGCAATGATTTCCTTGCTGCTACACATTGTTTTTGTTGTTGTTGTTGTAAGCAATTTTATTGTTGTTTTTGTTGTTGTTAAGAAGAAGAAAATACAAATAATTTGCAGTTTTTCGTTAGCATCTTCTAGCAGTATGCAACATGAGTGGCCCACTAAAAGAAAAGAGCGGGCGTGGAAATAGAGAGAGAGATATAACGGGAGACTGAGAACGCAATGGCGAACAGTAATTCGAGACAATCGCATAAGCTCACAGAAACATAGGGTGAACCAATAAAAATGCACATTTAAAATTTTGTGGCATTTTTTATCGGTGCAAGTGGCAGCTCTTAAACTTGACAGCTTCCGTCTATGACTTTCCCGATTATTAAAAATGGATCGCTACACAAAGGAAGAAGGCATTGTTATTGTGAAAAGCCATTATAGGGTAAAGAAAGTAGCGTTGAGACAACTTGAGACAAGTTTGCAAAACTGGCGGTCGTAGAAGTCAGGAGCGGATTCAGAAAAATATTTCGGGGGGTTTCAAAAAGTAATTCTTTAATATTCATAAAATGGCAAAAATTCCATTTAATTTGTATGTAGTTCTAAAGTCGATCCTAATATTTCGGGGAAATTCAACCCCAAAACCGCCCTGAATCCACCGCTGGTGGAAGTGCACCTAATGTATCAACAATTCGAAAAGTGATCAAAAAATTTAAACTGGGTCCATTATGGACAGTAGCTGTCCTGTGCTTCATAACTACTGTAAACTTGAGTGTCACTGAAAACATGAGAACTTCAATTCGCCATTGTTCACAACAACTTAAAATTTCGCGAAACAATACGCAGCGAAACTTGATGAAAGACCCTTCCTCATCTCTTTAAGATTGATCTCACTCAGATGCTAAAACCAGCCAATCATGCAAATCACCTGAAAATCGTTCAATGAATGACGAAGCTAAGTCAAGTGAATGCCAATTTCTGGAAAAAACTCATCTTCAGGAGGCATTGGGACACATTTTCACTGGAATGAATTCGTTAATAAACAAACTTGTCAAATTTGGGATTCAGAAAATCCACACAAAATCTATGAGAAACAAGGTCAGATGGACTGATTGGGTCCTACATATTGTTACGAAAATTCCAAGGTTCGTTCGGATTGTGTTTGAAAATAAAACAACTTCAATTATTCAGCGCAAAACGCAGTCGGAAACTAACAATCACTTTATTTACAGATTAACACTTGTTCTACTTTACACTTCTACCTTTGCGCGCTCAACACAGACTCGACCCCTTGCGCTGCACACTGCTGCTTTTATACTAGTTTTCTCATCGCGCCGAAGTTTCTTGCACATTCCAATTTTACTTTCTATCTCGATTGTTCCAGCAAAGCTCATCACCTTTCGCGAACCATCCTTGCAATATCGGAAATACAAAAATTGTGAATAGCCCTCGTGACGGGCACATTTCAACGAAGTTCTTGTGACCCCAACTGGACTATTTGGTACTGGACAAGCAACTGTCTGGCGAGGACTTTCAGCCAGATGGAGTAATCGGATCCTACTTCTTTGAAAATGAGCCGTGAAATGCAAAGATTGTGAAAAGCCCTTGTTATGGGAACATTTCAACGGAGTTCTTGTGACCCCAACTGGACTGTTTGGAACTGGACAAGCAACTGTCTGGCGAGGACTTTCGGTCAGATGAAGTAATCGGATCCTACTTCATTGAAAATGAGCGGGGAAATGTAAAGACTGTGAATGACCTTCGTTACGGGAACATTTCAACGGAGTTCTTTTGACCCCAACTGGACGATTTGGAACTGGACAAGCAACTATCTGGTCAGAATTTCGGTTAGTTGGAAAGATTGGGCCAACTTCTTTGAAAATGATTCCGGAAATGCAGAGAATATGAAAAGCATATGTGACAGGAATATTTTAACGGATTTCCTGTGACCCTAACTGAACGAGCAACTGTCTGGCGAGGACATTCGGTCAGATGGAGTAATCGGATCCTACTTCTTTGAAAATGAGCCGGGAAATGTAGAGACTGTGAATGATCCTCGTTACGGGAACATCTCAACGGAGTTCTTGTGACCCCAACTGGACGATTTGGAACTGGAAAAGCAACTGTCTGGCGAGAACTTTCGGTCAGACGGCCTTATTGAGCTTTACTTCTTTGAAAATAAGGCCGGAAATGCAAATACTGTGTCTGGAATATTACAACGGATTGGGTGACCTTCACTGGATTTGGACGACATGCAGTTTAGCAGTACGGCACACTCCACACATGACAAATTTCCAGTACAAATCATCTCAGGAAGTTTCAATGCCAACTCTCTCTCTCGTCTCTTTCTTTATAGCTTATGTGAAATCTTTGCCTTAAGCGAATGTACCACCATGAAACTCCAAGCTGAGAAATGAGATTCAACGCATCATCGGTGAGATAGGCTCACATATTTGTCAAATTGACTGTCTGTGATCAAAGTCGCAGAGACGAATTATTTTTTCCAAACTTAATTGGATCATGTCTCTTATAGGTTAGGTTAGCTAAGCTGACTTGAAGGCCAAGTTGAATTCCTATCGATACCAGTTAGAGGTCTTTAGTGTTACAGATCGATATAAAAGCAATAAGCAGCGACTCAATGTTTTACTTGGGGACCTTCTCTAACCCAGAGATGAACAAGGCTCCTAGGTAGGTATGTAGGTTAGGGTGGCAGCTGAGGAGCTTACATAGGCCAAAGATAGGCCCGTTGTGTTACCACATTCGAAGAGAGTGGCTGATCCCACAGCTAGTCACCCCCCCCGGACGGTGAAGGGAGTCCATCGCGATTCCCTAATGAAGCGGGCTATTCCGCTAATGTGGATGGTCGACAGTCCATCCATCCAAGGCTCCTAAGTGATACAAATTTTTTTTTCATATTAAATCATCCACTTTTACTGGGACACCCTATATGTAGCTGCAGCCAGTGCAACTGGAAGATGCATAGCAAACTGCAAACGCGCTGACAAGTGGGAGGGGGGCGGGAGGAGACAGGAAGACGGCAGCGACGTAGAATGTGCAACAAACGTAGCAGATTAAAATTCCATATTAAAAAACACGAATTTATGCAACACAAACGATGACATAAGTGAAAAATTGTAATCCGCCATGCCATGCAGAGGCGGAGTGGGGAGCGAACAAACAACGGCTTAGCGTAGAGAAGCGGGTGAGAGAGAGAGAGACGTAGTGATTTCGAAGAGTGAAAGCGAGGGGAGAACAATACCTGCATAGCGTCAAGGGACAGACAAAAGGATGAGTGTTGTTGTTATTGTTTTTGCAGTTGTGCGAGTGCCGCTTAACGGTGCAACATAACAACAACAACAAAACTACAACCATCGCCAACCACATAATCGCTCTGCTAGCGCTTCAACAGCAGCTGTCCGTCTTGCAGGCAGCTCCTCGTCATCACACTCCCCCCTTCCCCTTTCCATGCACCCTTATCAACTGTCCTGTTGTCCAACGGTGCGTCTTTCGGTTGCCACTATCCGAGGGATTAGTGCAGCAACCAACCAGTCGCGTACTCGCTGCTGCATGTTTTTTTCCCCTATTTATACATTGCCACACTGTGTGGCATGTTGCAGCGTGCTTCTTTTTTCAACTGTCTTCATTCGTTTTTGTTGCGCTTTGCACCTAAGAACCACCACAACAACAACAACAACTACAGTGTTTACATCTACACTGTGCGCCACTTTCGTCCTTTCAATGTTGCCCCCACTCGCGCTTGTTGCACGCTACGCAAGGCCGTGTGGCCGCGTATGTTGCATTGTGTGTTGCAATATCGAAGCGAGGGTGCGGGTGTGCATTATATTTTTAGTTTCAGATTTGCTGCATTTTCAAGTCGCTTTCAAGCTCATCAGCAACTCGTTGCTGTGTTTTTGGCCGTCGCTGTTGTTTGTCCTTTTTTTGCAGTTTCACTTTTCTTTTTCTTGTTTTTTCCAACTATCTTTTCTTCTTGCTCTTCTTTGGGATTATGGACCAGAGCTTTTAGCGCTGTGTCAACAGCGTTTTGTGCACAAAAACGCATAGCACAAGTGGTTTTAAGGTCTGCGCCGCCAATGTTGCAGCAGTGCTGGGTAAATATCAACAAGCGGCTGACAAATGAGTGGGCAGCATTTATGACAGCGTCCATGCAACAGCATATTGCACATACTCGAGTACACATTTTCAGCTGCGGCAGTGTGCAACGCTTCGACCAAATCTCGAGTGTGTTTACGCGCATTGATTTGTTTTCTTCTTCTTTTCGACGTCTTCTACTTGCACAACTGCCAAGCAAGAGAAGACCAATAGGCTCACGTCAAATAACAACTACAACTACTGTTGTATGTCATAATCGCTACAACAAAAACAACAATAGCAGCAAATACAAAATCAATATTGTGGATTATAATGGAACGTTTGGCATTTGGCTGTGGATTAAGTTGGCTCGTTAGTGAAACCTAGGCACACAAATGCATTGAATTCTACTTATGTATCACAAAAACAAAAAACTGATAATAATGCTAAAGCGATTTTGCAAATTTTGCATGTGTGGAACAATTCCGTGTAATTGTTTTTACCTGCCCTTTTGGCTATTTGTGGCACACTGTTTATTTGGTTGCGGCAGTTTTCACTTTTAATTGACGCATGAAGGCTTAAAATCTGTGATCGTAACAGTTATGAGTTTTATAATAAAAATCAATATTTGAGATTTATTTTTTTTACTTTCATATAATGACTCAACAAAGAACCGGTAGTTTTATTAATATTTTAAAAATCCTATAATAACTATAATTTTTGATTTTTTTTCCTATTATCAATTATCAAGTTAGAAAAAATTAAAAGAGAATTAAAGAGAATTTCACAGGCTGCAATATGGTAACAAACTTATTATACCATAGTAATGGATTTTTTCGAGAAAAAAATCCGTTAAAAAAAATGTTTATAAAAAAATATTTTTTTCGCTTAAAACTTTTTATTAGTACATATTATCAGGTGTACAACTTTGCTTCCGCCGTTTTCCGATAGGTGGCTGTACCGGCTGAGGCTGGTTGAAATACATAGATGGTAATGCCTTTAAAGTGAGTGTGGACAGTGCCTAACGAATTGTCATCGCCGTTTCAGTGACAGTTGTTCTTGTTTTCGTATAATTCTCGCCATTTGCGGGAAGTTTTACTTTTCTGTTACAATTCGAAAAAAAATACAGCTGAAGCGCATCGAATGCTCTCAGAAACTTACGGTGATGCTGCTCTGAGTGAAAGAACGTGTCGGGAGTGGTTTCAACGTTTTAAAAATGGTGATTTCGATGTCGAAGACAAACATGGTGGTGGTGACAAAGTCATCCTCCAACACGACAATGCTCGGCCTCACGTCGCAAAAGTGGTCAAAAAGTACCTGGAAACGCTGAAATGGGAAGTCTTGCCCCACCCGCCGTATTCCCCAGATGTCGCCCCTTCTGACTTCCACCTATTCCGTTCGATGGCACACGGCCTGGCAGATCAACATTTTCAATCCTTCGAAGAATTGGAAAAATGGATTGCTTCATGGATAGCGTCAAAAGAGGACTCCTTTTTTCGAGCCGGGATCCGAAAATTGCCGGAAAGATGGGAGAAAGTTGTCGCTAGCGACGGACAATACTTTGAATAATACATCTGTAAGCACTTTTTCGCAATAAAGCTTTTAATTTTGGAAAAAAAACGGCGGAAGCAAAGTTGTACACCTGATACGTATCTAATATTGCACATCAAAAGAAAGGTTTGAAAAATACCTTTCGTTTGATACCCATATCGTGCAAATCAGTTGGAGATTAATTGAGTTTTTTTAATAAAAACTTTGACCTTTGGGGTTTTGGACATTTTTGTCGAAAACACAGTTTGAATGTATTTGTTTTTGGATTGCCGTCTTAAGCAAATTTGTTGATCGTTGAAATATCTATAAACTTACCGAAGGCGAAAGCGATATTCGGAATGATTTAGGACCTATTAGCATTTAAACGTTCGAAGACTTAAGCGAGGAACTCGACTGAAATGAGCAAAATTCAAAGTCGTATTTCTCATAAACCGAGCCAATCTAGCCAAACGCCTGGTGGATCTCAACTCAGTATACCTATAGAAAAGTCGCTCAGTAAGTCCCCTACTGTATGTATTGGAATATTTCATTTAGTTGTATCGTCGCCTGAGAATTCAAATGTCGTATGTCATACTAGGCTCAATGGAACATACGACATTCGTTTTCTGAGGCGACGGTATGACCTTTTCTCAATAGTAATTTTTACAAATATAGTTTTCATAAATAACTGTTAATTGCGGTCCCTGCTTAACTCTTTCTGACCCTATGACATTTTTTTCTTCTTTTTTTATTTTTTAAATTTTTTACACAATAACGGGAAAACGATGGACGAATGACATTCGTTCGAATGACATGAATTCAAAACTGCTTGTAACAGTGGCGGATTCAGGGGGGTATTTTGGGGGTTGAACCCTCCCCCCGAAATATTTGCATCGCCTATAAATCTACATACAAATTAAAAGGCATTTTACAAATATTAAAGAATTACGTTTTGAAACCCCCCGAAATATTTTTCTGAATCCGCGCCTGGCTTGTAAATTCTTAATTTATACACAATTGAGTATGCGAGGTCCTAAAGGGTTAAAAGGAAAGAAAATCGAATGGCCACTTTTCATAAATTCCAATGGGATAGAAAGAGAGGGAGAAAATTTTAAAATTTTTAGCAGTTTCAACATCTCCAACTTCTTACAATGGTTGGTTATGGTCATCAAATTATTTCTCACAAATTCACCATTTATGTTACTCTCAGATTTTTCATTCATAATCTTCACCACAAATCTTTTGTGTGCTTCAAATTTTCAACAACAAACGCCTTTGTGTTATTGCTAAAAGCACTGTACATGCAACTTTGCCCAACTACATATGACAGTTTTGCTCCAACGTGACATATTAACCCACCTGACCGGCCGCCCACATTTGCGCCGCGTTTTCGTGGTTTTCAGTTGCCCCACGCAACAAGCGACGGCAGCAATGAGTAATGATGACAAGCGGAGATTTTCATTGTTTGTCGAGCATATCGCTTGGCCCCGGAGTGTGGCATTCAGCTGGCGCACCTTGTCGGCGCATGCCACAAAAATGTGCTTCGTTATTTTTAAATTTTAAGCTGCTTACATGGTCGCCAACACAGGCACAGCTCATTACTTACCTTTCAATGGGCGGTGCACACGTTTACAACGGTCGCGACTGCGACTGAGACTGAGACTGCGGCGAAGGTTGACAAAAAGGGCAGCGGAAGTGAAAGTTGCACGAGCGGATGCGGAAGCTGCTTGTGATGTTGATGTGCGCACTGGACATTGAGCGCTTAACGAGCTGCCCGGCGCTTTCACTGCCGTTCTTCGCTTTTTTCTTCACATTAAACATTTTTTGGGACAATTTTTTTTGCTCATATCTGTACGCGTGTGTGTGTGTGGGTGTGTCGAGTCGTTTTGTAAAGTGAAAAGCACCATAATCACTGTGCTTACAACAACAATAATGCACACAATGCTGCACAATGAACCGAAATGCTCGAAAACAAAGGCGAATTGTTTGCGCAGCTCATGTCATGAAAAGTCGGTGTGTGTGTGTGTAAAAAAATATAATAATAAGTCGTAATAAAAACGAAACGCAAAAAGCAGGTAAATAATACAAAGAGAATAAAATACTTGAAAAATACTGAAATAAAAAAAGGAAACGGAAACAACAAAAGAAAAGTGTGTGCAAACCTTTTTTGCGGCGTCGCTGATGCACGAAAAACCAGGCGACCAGTGCGGCATTCACCACCAGAAAACCGAAGGCGGCCAGCGAAATGCCAATTATGACCAGATTTGGCATATTGGAATCTTCGCTTAATTCTGCTGGCAACATTTCAAGTCCTTTTGTGTGCGCGTCCATGTATCCATGTATGTGTGTGCGTGTGTGTGGGTGTATGCGTGTGTGACGGTTGCGCAGCGACAGCAGATGACCGAATTATGACGCACGCAAAAAATAATGAACCCAAGATAAAATCGCAAATATGAAAATAAAGAAAGTGCAAAAAAGGGTTCAATAAAAGAAAAAACTGTATGCATAAGAAATAAAAAATAATTGCAAATCATTGCGTGGGACTGCAAAGAAATATCACAAATATGTAAAAAATAATAAATTATTATTTAGAAGAAAGAAAACTCAAACCAAAGTCCGGCGCAGATATTTTCACAGTGAATTTTTTTATATACAAAATATAGAAAAAATTAAGCTGAAAAACATATAAGAGGTTCCAGAGAAACTAAAAATATTTCAGTCAGTCTGTAATTCGGCATTAGACGAATTTTGTTAATAAGATTTAAACCAAAAAAATTTCATAAAATTAAATAATTTCTAGCAATGGATTGAGAAGGCTTCCACATATTTAAAAATACTTAAAAACACATTTATAAACCTACAAGGTCGCAGGAGGTTTGAGGGTCCAAACAAATTCAAAAATTCCTGGTGGAAAATATAGTTTTAAAAGGAAATAAACTCAAAAGTTGTCCACAAAACCCCCAACTCCGCCTCCCAAAATGAAATGCTGTGTGCGCCACTGACTTTGACGTTCCAAATTGGTATTCAAAACAAATTATTTTGCTTAGTATCGAAGTTTTTTTCTTTCCCAAATAACCCCTTGATGCAATAATTACTTTTCCAACGCTGTTAACCAACACAAAGTTCCGTTTTGTCAATAAAAATCAAATAAAAAAAATGAATCATTCATTCATTCAAACATGATGGAAGAGTTAAGAGGGCAAGAGACATCCATTTCCAATAGTAAGAAATTATAAACTAACCAATTTTTTTGGAAAGCATCAAAATGTTTATTTTTTGCAAATAATTTTGAAAACTGAACCAACCCAACCCAACCTAACCAACCAACCGCAACCCTGTTTGAAAACTGCAGCACATGTTAGACATCAAAACATGTTAGACATCAGTAAAAAACATTTACAATGTCAGTTTCATTTCTATATCTGTACTCGTTCAAGAATTATTGTCGAATCATCCGAACGAATCATCATTGCGGACAAAGACTGCAAAATCGATTCTTCTGGTGATCCTGATTATATATTTTTATGTACTCTACGTTTATACAATGACGTATGCAACGAGAGATTTTTGGAGCTCACACTCCCTCAAATATTCGTTTGGTATAAACATTTTGGGTAGCAAATATGACTTTAAATTGTATTGGGCTGAAAAGTTGTGTACGACTGCACCCAAATGAAATCCTGTGTGCGCCTTCCTCAGGGCTTTGAAAAGTCCTGGTCAAAGTGTATATACGCTAGCACCTCAATGAAGATCAAATAAACACTAGGAGAGGTTCCGTTGCTTTAGGTCAATAGACTTAAATAACAACTAAATTTGGTGGCTTAGGGCTAATCGATTGCAATAATTAGCCGAAGGACATTAGACATTTAATTTTAGATCTTCTCATATTCTCATGAAAATCAGCGTATTGGTGAATCAAAAACTATCCTTCCTGATAACTGAACCTTTTGACTTTTTAACCCGAATCTCTCTTCCTCTCTTATGATTCGTGTTTGGCCAATTGGAGCAATGGACTGCAATTCTTCACGATAATTTGGATTTATTTACAATATTTCCCGGCGGAAGCCCCCGTGGCTCAGCTGGCTAGTGCATTGGGCCGCGAGTCAAATACGACGCTAGAACCTAGGTTCAAGACTCCGTAGCGTTAACACCGAAAAAAAAACCAATTTTTCTTTGGGCGGCTGTCCTCTCAGCAGGAAATGGTAAACCTCTGAGAGTAAAATTGCCTATGAAAAAGCTCCCAACTTGCCGTTCGGAATCGGCATAAAACTGTAGGTCCCTTGCAACCTTGTAAAAACATTCGCACGCACAACATGGTTGGTTGCGGGTAGATAGGCCTTAGTCTCGTAACCGGGCTGTCGTGTCAGTCAAGAAGAAGAAGAAGAATTTCCCGGCGGACTTCCCTTTCGATCTTCTTTTTTCACATGTACCTCAGCCTTTCAAACCGAACAGTGAAAAGATTTCTCTACTTTCGAGAGTTTAGTGTATTGGATCACAAGTCAAAGGATCATTATTTTGAATGCTGACTCTGTCAACACCAGATAAATGCATCTTTATTCATTATGACTGTTTTTACAATGGACTTTAAAGATTAAAGTCATTGATCAACCAGCGTAATAAAAAATCCCAAACCAACCATCTTAATCCAAGAAAATGCTTAGTTCTATGAGTACCTCCACCTTAATTCTCAAGAAGTTATTTTTTAACCATGTACATATCACAAGTTAATGAACTATACTAAGAACAAAGTTCGGATGATCAACGACACTTTACACTGTGCAATGATTCCTGGTTGCTTGATGATAACTGATTGCTTTGGAAAGCAATTAACATCAGTTACCACAGCGACCACTGGAAGTCTTCTGTGGGTCTCACAAAATCCGCGATCTATATTGCAAGTCTCCTACGATACCATTTTTTATTACGAATCAGTTGATGTATTTGCCAGATGATCCTCCTTTACATCAGTGGTCGGCAAAGCTAACTCTTATGAGCAGTACGCTCAGCACACGTACACTGTACGCTCTCTCAATCAGCCGTTGTTCAGGTATAATTTACACAGTGGAGAGAAAACATTTATCTCTTTACCCTTAAGCAGGAACAACATCTCAGATATTATATCTAGTCTAGATGCTCATCGGCTTGCAATACCATAGAGAATAATTCCTGTGCTTCGAACAAACAGTATCAGATAGTATTCAACAGTATTTTCTATTCAGTATTCTGTACATTTAGAGAGTCTCTACCACTATAATAAATATTCAGCATTATAAAGAATCTTCAGACCTATAAACAGTCTCCAGCAACTTTTCAGTTAACAGTGTTACGTTCATCTTTTAAATATCATCATTAGTTTTAAGTTCTCTTAACTGCTTTACAATCCTAAAAACTCCAGAGTTGGCCCCAATTATTTAAGATCTTGGAAACATGCACCGAGAGCATAAAACCATCATAACATTCAAGAACTGAAGGCATTCATAAACATCCATTTCCACCGCTAATTGGAACTGATCTCTTGTATTGATCTCTTTAACACCTCTTCTACAATTTTCATCAAAGGACGAAGCCAGAATTTATTTGTAGAGGAGGTTCTAAACGCATTTCTTTATGGTGCGCTGGCTCCGCATTGTCCCTAGATTAGGTAGGTTTTGTGACTTTAGGGCCCTAATTAAGGGGGGAACCTAAAGCCTATAAAGCTCGACTTTATGTGATATGTGCCATGAGGACGAACAAAATCTTGGTGCACTTTTTATGTAAGTTCACAGCTTTTGGACGGCAGAGTCACATGTGCCTTGGTAGTATGATCCTTCGGCAGGAAGATCTGCTGGACCTTATGTTATGGGACGTACTTAGCTAAAAGATAACCGATATCCAAAGCCTATGGGAACCTTATAAAGGCAAGTGCAAACCTAAAAGCCATGGATCACCCTAGACTCCTGTCCCGTCTCAAAACCAGTAAACTGCAGTTGATTGATTGTTAGAAATTGTTCTCTTCTGGCTGTTAGAATTTTTGATGATAGCCGGGCCCGTTAATTGCCTTGCTGGAAGGAAGGCGCAAGCTAGGGCATTAAAAGTTGAACGTCGAAAGACCAGTTTGGCAATTTTCCTTTACACTTGGAAAGTTTGTCATTGTCTGCCAAGAGTGGATTTGTGGGTTTCTTGTAATTCGCACTCGCTTCATGTGGAAAGCGATAGAAGTAGATGAGTGTTTCACCAGTTCGATCTGGGAATCGAACCTAGGGTATCTGGTATGAGAAACTAGAGCACTACCCGCTGGACTATCGGGGCCCAGTGTTGCTAGATCAGGAGATTTCCTCCTAGATTTAGGAGATTCTTGGCCTTTTAGGAGAATTGTAAGGAAAACTAATTTTAAGGAGAAAGAATTTTGAGGAATAACTTTTGAGGAGAAAGTTTAGCAGATTTATATTTTATGTTAGGGGATTTTTCGGATCCTTAGTGGATTTTTGGGAAAATGTTGGGTAACGAAGTATGATGCAGTTGGAATACTGGCAACAAATCATATTTGGGCAACTATTTTAATGTTCAAAGCATCCTATTGTGTTAAAAATTTGTGAGCTTACAAAATGTAAGCTGGTTCTACCTCGTTCGCAATTATTGCTGTCACAATGAAATCCCGGCAAAATGGCATTTTTTATTTAATTCATTAAATATATGTTTTGTTTTTGCTAAGTTTTCGTTCCTACACTGAAGATGGATAAAAAGGGCTGGATAAATATATGTATGTATATATTTTTATTTTTTTTGTGAGAAGTTTAAAATGACGCAATTACAAAAATTTTAGGAGATATTAGTAACTTTTGTATAAAAAAAACTTTTGGGAAAAAAACTTTCGGGAGAAACTTTTTTTAAGATTTAGGAGAAAGCCATTTCAGGTATCTGACAACACTGTCGGAGCCGGACGCCCCTTACATTTCACTAATACCTAACCTAACCAAAACCAGAGCTCAAACCTATAATCCTCCTCACAGAATAAAGTCTGTTTTTTAGCAAAAAATAGTTGAGATCAAAATACAGGAACAAGTTGAATATAAAAACTGAAAATCAAATCAAGAATTAACATTCGCTGAAATACACAAAAATCGGCAAATATTACAGTTGACAGCAATAAGCCACCACTGCCAGATGCACTGAGGTCTGAGTTAAAAGTTCCAACGCATCATCACGTGATGATGGCAAAAAATTCAAAGTTTCGAATCGATGGCATTGCTGCAGCAGTTGTCACTCCGATCTGCAGCGAAGTGTGCAAATAATGAAATTAACTCGTTCGCACACAAACATCAAACCAAACCAACAAATGAAATGAACAGCCGAATTGGCGGCCGCAAATTGCCATCAAACACGGACACGCACACCAAACCACAACAACAACAAAAAATTATAATAGATTACAAAAAAGTGACATTTTAATAAAAAACGCGCGACGCTGTCAAAGGTGAATAATAACGACGTCCGACGGGGGAAAAAAAAAACAAATTCAAATTTGAATTCAACGACTGGCGAATGCAAAAGTGCTAAAAACGGCAAAATTGCAAACGGAAGTGGAGTGCGCGACAGCACACGTTATAGTCAATGTGTGTCGGTGTGTGGGTGGAAAAATGTGTATAGGTGTTGGTGTGTGTTGCAGATTGTGCGACCAAATACCTCGCTTGAGCCGCTTCTGGTTGCGTTTGTGCAGGCAGCAGCCGATGATGAACACGTTCAGCAGCACAACCGTTATGCCGGCGGCAACGCCGACCAGCAGTAGCAGGCCGGAAGTGCCGCCCAGCGGCGTTGAACTGGTGGTGGGCGGACCGCCCAGCGACGAGGCGGGCTGTGAGGGTGGTGGCGCTTCTGTGTTGTTTTTGTTGTTGTGATTAAGTGCACAACGACAACGACAACGAGCACATCGATGCCAATGTCGTTGATGATGATGCATTTCCAATTAGGCGCAGCGGCGGCAATTCCATGTGGCAAGCAGCGAAAGAAGAAGAAGCAAAGTAGGAGCACATAAAAGTGAAAATGAGTTAGTAGGCAAATGACGTTAGGCGATTTGGTCGTCGCACAGGGCGCAGCAGCCTGTGGCGCTACGGAGACTGGCGCCGCGGGCGCTTTGGGGTTCTGGCCATAAAACGCAAATGGCGTGCGGCATATAAATCAATGTCGTTGCTGGTTAGAACGAAAGCGGGCAACTAATTTATATTTTGTGGCCATACAGCACTCAATAGCGGTGCCGCATAGCCGCGGGTACTCGACCCCGAGCACTCTTTCCTATGGACTTTGGTTTGAGTGTAATTTTTTCCCCCTTCCCTCACTCACTCTTGCATTTTTACATTACCTTTGGTGTGAGCGCGCTGCAGGTCGGGCAGATATTTGCTCTGGCCCAGATCGTTATAGGCCATCACCGAGAATAGGTACAGCGTATTCATGCGCAGTCCGGTGATGGTCAGCTTGTGGCTGTTGGGCAGCCCATCAATGTATTTGTACTGCTCGCGATTGGCTTCCCTGTAAACACACCAAAAACCAATCAAATATTTAAGCGAAATGTTCCATCAATTCGTAGTCGCAGTCGCTCGGCCGTTGCTAACCTGTAACGCACGCGATAGGACGCCTTCAGGCCGCCATCGAAGCCGGGCGTCCATGCCACTGTGACGCTGTCGTGTGTCACGTTCAGTATGTTGAGACTGAGCGGCGTGTCCGGCTGCGACGTAATATCCAGCCGCACCGATTCCATGCTCTGGCCCAGCTCGTTCTTGGCCACGCACTCGTAGGCGCCGTAATCGGCGGGCGCCACCTTTTCGATAATCAAAATTGACTCGTACGTCAGCGAGTCGATTTTCTTCTCCTCGACCTCGTATTTGTATGTTCGATTGACGGGCAGCTCTTTGCCCTCCTGACGCCAAATGAATTTCGGCTTGGGCGCCGCCTGAGCGCGACACGGCAGGCGGCCGCGTTCGCCAGTGCCGCTGGCGGCACGTAGCAACGTAGGCGACTTGTCAATCTCCGGTGCAACTGCAATGCGTAAAGAAGAAACAAAATTCAAAAATTTAAAATGCAATGCGAATGTAAAGTGGCTGCAGTGCTCGAGTGCTCGAAAATTAGTGTAGCGAAATGTGGGCGTTGCGGCTTATTCGCTGCGCCATTTTCGTTCGTTTTCGAACACATACGCTGCAGTCATTTTGTGAATTGATTTGTGCATTATTTTCTTATATGGTTGACATTGTGTGACACACTCACATTTGACAATCAGCAAGACATCACGATTGGTGGGATTCGCCACACGATTATCGGCAATGCAACGGAAGTTGCCGACATCTTCGCGACGCGCATCCTTAATGTGCAGATACGAGGTGCCATTAGCGAATGTGGTCGACGTCTTCACTGTCATGTCGTAGCCGACACGCTCCCATTTGACGTGCTCCTCGGTAAGCGGTTTACCTTCGACGCTGCACGACAGCATCGCATCCTCGCCCGGATTTACGACCACATTCTCCGATATGGATTTGATGGTGGTGCCATCTGTGCAACGAAAAAAAAAATGTGTGTGCACAAAATGAAAATGACTGCGAAAAGGAAAAGGGCCATGGAGGCGCAGGGGAGGATGGGTATAAGTGTGTGCCATTACAGCGAGTGTATGAATGAAGTTAAGCGCGTAACAGACGTTGACGTTGACGGTGATGGCGTTGGCGTTGGCACTTGGCGTTGGTGTTCGACCGGGCTGTCATGGTCAACGGTTTTAAGGCCAATAAGAATTATGGAGAGATTATACATAGTCGACAAACATTAATATTTCATAGATTTTGTCAAGATAAGGACACAATCTTCTACGATAAAATAAGATACGAAGATAGAGTAGACAAGGTGGGATAATGTAAGACTGGGTTGGTTAATGTGGATCTTATAAGCAGTGGCGCAGTGAAGCCAAATACCACTCGATATCATTTTTTTATACCAGATTTTTTTTATTTGGGGAGGGGGGTTTGAGCACCCAACCCCACCCATCCCTTGTGTACACTATGTAGATACTGCTCATAAGGTGAGGTAAGGTAATGTAAGGTAAGATAAGGTAAGGCCAGATAAGGTAAAATTTACAAACTCTTCCCACCAAGTAACCTCTAAGCTGGTATGGTAGGTTTGTAGGTTGTAGTGGCTGCCTCTGTATGGGACACACTTAGGCCTTTAAATGGGCCTGTTGTGCTACCTTCAAATGGGCCCGTGTGTTTAGCGCCCAATCCGAACGACAGTTTCGGCATTTTTTCTTTCACACTTGGAGGTTTTGACATTGTCTGCCAATAGCGCACTTGTGCGATTCTTGTAAATCTCATCTGCTTCATGTGGATATCGATAGAAGTAGACGAGTCCCAGCCCCAGCCCGATCTGGGAATCGAACCTAAGGCCTCGGGTGTGAGAAGCCAATGCACTACCCGCTGAACTATCGAGACCGACGTAAGCTGGTATGGGAAAGCAATATTATACTGAACACTCTAGGCTCATTACCCAATGTTATTATTCTATGAACCCAGGTCATATTACTAGGAAAGAAGCCTCTACAACAACAAGGTAAGACTATAGTTCATATCATGAGTTCTGTAAACAGTCTTTATTAATCTCTTTGTAAACTCCTCGTTAAGTTGTTATGAAAGTTCATCAGTCGAGCACACAAGGAGGACGGGGGTTCGGGGGCCGAAGACCCTCTAGATACAAAAATTACTGGTGTAAATATGGTTTTAAATGGGATTGAGCTCAAAAGTTGTACCCTATCCCAAAATGAAAGCCTGTGTGCATCACTGTAAGGCATCAACATACTAATCATTCCAGGTCTCGTTAAACAAGTATTAGTATTCTGTGGGTTCCCGGTATCCCTGACACAAAAGGTAACGAAATTTGAAAAGTGCATTAGCTGGAAAGGTCCCTGCCACCTGGATTGAATGAAAGCCCTATTGCACGGTGGGAAAAGGTACCATTTCAAACTTCTAAGACTTGATGAGACCAGCCTTAGGCAAGCCCAAGACTAAGGCACTTCAAGGAGCTGTAAGAGTCATACAACCTTAAATGTTCTAATGTTCTCTTTTAAAGAACAGCTTGAAACAAATTTATAGACCCACCCACAGCATACTGTGAACTAAATTCGCTTTTACTAGACGTTTCACTATCGACAACTAATACAGATTCTGGCAGGAAGAGGGAGATGCACCTTTTCAAGTCCTAACTTAATTCCCTGTACTCTTCTACGAAGTTACTGAGGCATCTTCCAAAAAAATGCTGACAATGTAAAATCCCTGGAGCCAAAACTTGCTTTGATTTATATTCAGGAGATTTGACTCAACTCTCGAACTCGAAACTCTCGATAACACAACTGATACTAACGGCTGCACTTGTCCCCATATGAAGGGTGTTTTTAGAGGCGAAGAACGTTAGATTTCAACACGGTTTTCTACGACAGTTGATCTTGCAGTTCTTGGTTGTTTCGAGGTTTGCTTGGTTTGGGCATTCATCACGAATAGACATGCATCACAAGAGAGTTAGGGACATACATGAGAGAACATACATGAGAGAGAGAGTCCGTCAAAGCGACCTCAGAAGGAGGACCTACACTTTCAGTAAACGCTCTATTGAACATAGCTTGAAAATCGTTTAATTTTACCTTCTTCAATGAGTTAAATGACATCCAATCGGAACATCTTACAGATTATAAGTATCTCTAAGGTACCATTTCATAGTTTTTATTAAGGTGGCATCATATCTCCTTGTGATGCTAGAAGCGTGGGTCTTAATTGTAATAAAATATGTCGAAGTGATCTCAGAGAGAAAAAAAGGAGAAAAAGTCCTATCTGAAGAAGTCTTCTGTCACTGTCCGCCGCCTTACTGGATCTAGGTGACAAACTTGCTTACAAATTTTTCAGTGAGTTAGATGTGTCATTAAGTTAGGTGGCTTCAAATCTGTCAATATTACACACTGTCAGTTGTAAGTAAACAGATGGAACTGGATACTGTAGATGACAACCCTTGGGTCCACCTTCTTTTGAATGATCCCTAATGAGTAAATAGTTTGAGTTACCTGCTCTCAATGTGTTATGGTTACCTGGACTTAGGTGGAAACCTCTGAATTTCAGCTCTTTCAATGACCTCAATGATCACAACTCCGTTAACTAAAGAGTTACTAAGGTGGAGCCGAATACTCCTAGCTTGTAGGTGAAAATCTGAGTGTCTGTTTTTCAATGATTTCAATTGAACTACCTTAAAAAAAACCTTACTATTATAGAAGACAGATCTTGTATCTACCTATCGAACCTACTCTGTAAGTAGCTGGCTCCATTTTAGTGGAAAATTCACCTTCCTACCTTCTTCTGGGTGCTCCTTATTGAAATAAATAGTTTAAGTTACCTGCTCTGCCACTCTGCTATAGTCGCCTGGACTTGAATGGAAACCTCTGTATTTCAGCTCTACCTGGACCGGACCTACTCTGTTACTCTCTGACTGTTTTCAAGTGAAAAATTGTCCGTCTCTACTTGGACTTTAATTCCCTCAAATATCAAAGGCTTCCTAAGGTACAAGGAGCAGGAAACTTTAAGTAACCTTCTTTTTTACTGTCTGCAGTAATCCAAGTGACTTCAAAGACCGTCAAAATAAGAGACTTACTTAATGTAGAAGGAGGAAACCGGAAGAATGCAGGTGAGAAACCGTGTAAATCATATGGCATATTGCCCTTTTTAGATTTTTCCAACTTAGTTACGAGAAGATAAAGACCCTATTTTATGACTATCTGGGTTTCTCTAGGAAAAGCTGGCAAATCTTTTGGTGGTTCTTCTTCTATATGACTTATAACGTGTTAGAAGTATTCAAGTATTAGCAGAAGAAGACTATAAACCATCTACTATGTCGCTAGAAACCATCTACCTGTACTTTTGAGACGGACATTTTAGGGTTCTTCGTTGATTTGGTTTACCTAAATGAAAGACTTACTAGGGTTTCCTATTTAAGAAGACTGTACGCCGTCGTTAATATCGCTGCCTGGCTATGTCTCGACGTAAGTGAAAACTCCTTGAAAACTGTTCTCTTCAACAGGATCTTAAATGGGTAATTATCGGTCAATATTTTAGACTTAGTACGACTTCTTGGTCTTGACGTAGGAAAAAACTCCTTGGTCCCTCCTGGGTTAGAAGCCTACAAAGGTAATAAGGTGATGCTCCCGCATGTCTCGCAGGAAGTACATCTCCCCCCTTTTTGTAGTCCGACAAAGGAGCCTAAGTGTGTCTTTCCTTCGACTACTTGATGTACCCTAACCTCATCTCCTGATTTGGTAGGTATATTAAAATATATATGATTTTCTTCCATTGAACTAATCCATTTAACTTTAACTGTCATTGCCTTCCATCCAACGTCACCGCCTTAACGCAACCTGCAACCATCTGACACTACTTACACTCGACCAGAATGGTAATGTTGAGACTGGCGGCACCCTGCGAGTTGCTCGCCTCGCACATGTAAACGCCGGCATCGTTGCGTTGCAGTTTCGTAAAATTCAAATTAGCACCGTCGGCATAGATGCGCTGTTCGGTGCCGCCATTGGCGCTGCCACTGTTGCTTGCTGCCGGTATGGTCAGACCGTCCTTGGTCCAGGTGTATGTAATCGACATGGGATTCGCATTGGCGGTGAGTGTCACCTGCAGCGATTCGCCCTCGACACCGACAGCAGTGGACGAGGGTGGCGGCACAAATTTCGGACGATCTGCAATACAGAACAAAAAAAGAAGCGAACGATTTCAATTTGTGCCTTTCGATTATTTTGCATTTTTTCATTAGTGCTTTGAAAGTTGCTCCGTTTCAGTTCAGAGGCCAATGTTCGCATACTTACAGAGAACATCCAGGCTGACTGCTTCGTGTATGCTGCGCTGCAGTGCCTCGTTGGTACTCTGGCACGTGTAGACCACGCCGTTCATTTCCTGTGTAATGTTAACGCGAAATTCCAGCGTCGAGACGGTGCCGCCCCACAGACCGGGCTTGGACGAGTTATTAATGCCTGTAGCAATGAATTAAAAAAAATACAACAATAAGAATGAGTGTTATGTGCATATGCGAAGAGAGTGAGAGAGTGAAGCATTTGGCTAGTAGAGAAAAAAAGGCAGTGGACAGAGAGAGAACAGCAAAAGCGAGGCCATCTATTAGCCAGAATGGCAGCTTGATGCGCTGAAGGAAGCGAGGCAACTTGTTCGCGGCAGAGGTTGCGTACGGCTGAATGAACTGCAGTCCGAGTTGGAGCGCAGCCATGGCGGCTGATGTAAGGCGCAAAGGAAGTGGGAACGGAGTTATGGGCCGACACAGCCAAACTGAAAAAGAAATGCAAAGCAAGCCGGAAATTTGCATAACTTCATGTTGGCGGATGCGTTGCTCGGACAGCAGCAACAACTATGGTATGGCGCGTTGTATGCTACTTCGATGTTGGTTATTGAAAGGTGAATATTTTCTTGTAAAAATTGAATTTTTGTGTTGAACTATTGCGCTTTCGAATGTTTCGAAAGGAGACCGTTTAAAATTAGTAAAATCAAAAAAGATTTCTGACAGTGATGAAACGAGTTTCTTCAGCCATTACAATTGTAACTTCTTTAACGAAATCTTTAATTACCGTAAAAATAACAACACTGTGCAAGTCGAAAATTCAGACATGGGGGGGACCTACCTATAGGTATACTGGGTTGAGATCCACCTGGATTGGCTCTAGTTTAAGAGAAATCCGACTTTGAAGTTTGCTCATTTCGTCAAGTTCGTCGCTTAAGTCTTCGAACGTTTAAATGCTAATAGGTCCTAAATCGTTTCGAATATTGCTTTACTGTCTTCGGCAAGTTTGTAGAGATTTTAACGACCAATAAGTTTGCTTAAGACACCAATCCAAAACCAATACATTCAAACTGTGTTTTAGACAAAAATGTCCCAAAAACCACACTTTCTTCGAGGCATAAAAACTGTATAGCGAACCCTCGTGAAAAAAATAAATGAGTATACTTTTAAATAGAGGATTGGCTCATACATCTAAAAAACTAAAAATTTTGCCTGGGATACGCCCATAAGAGGCGTGGCTAGGCACGCAATTTCAAAGTTTTTATCAAAAGAACTCAATTAATCTCCAAACTGGGTATCAAACGAAAGGTATTTTTCATACCATTCTTTTGATGTGCAACATTAGATACGTAAGATGTACTCATAAAAAGTTTTAAGCAAAAAAAAAACATTTTTATAAAAATTTTTGTTTAACGGATTTTTTTCTCGAAAAAATCCATTACTAAGGTACAATAAGTTTGCTACTATATTGTAGCCTATGAAATTCCCTTTACAATGAAATATAAAACTTTTGATACTTTTGTTTTTTCTGAATATATTTTTTAAATTTTTTTCTAACTTGACTCTGGGTCCAAAGCCATTTCATATTCACCCTCGCAATCAATTTAATGTTCACGCACAGTGTAATTAAATCCCTACTCAACACTGAACATAAAAAATTTCATCTATCCTTGAGTACAAATTCAACAAAATTATGTTTTAAAACTCTTCAACTCATTCTTTATAACCACTGCACGCTCATCTTAATCGCTTTCGGTTGCGCTGCTCCGTATTTCTGCGACAAATTTTTCAGTCCAACTAGCACTGGATTTACTGCTAATGCGCTGCAACTTTGCGCTTAAGACACTGCACTCTGTGGCCGTTGCGCTTTCTAAATGCAACAAAGACATTCATTCTCGATTTGGCGCCACGAACGCAACGTAAGTCCGTTACTCTGCCTAACAATAAAAACAAAGCCAACGCAATCCTGTTGATCCCACCACACGCACATGCACACGCACACTTATGCATACAACTATACATACACACATACATACATGCAGCACTCACTGCTTGGCCTCATTTTTGGGCACATTTCCAGCGGCCGCCACATTGCGCCAATGTGGGCGAGTGCCAACTGTTTCAACTCAACTCGCCTCGTTTCGCATGGCATCTTACCACTTAAGAATTGCACACACAATACATACAAACACATACACTCACCTTCAATCGGTATGCCATCCTTCCACCAAGTCAACTTCGCTGGCGGATTACTTGAACTGGAATCGCAAATAATGGTCGCCTCCATGCCAGGTTTCAGCTCTTCCGGTTCGATGCGTATTTTTACCGTTTCTGGTGCAACTGGAAGCAAATTAAATACACCGTTAGTTGTAGTTGTAGTTGTAGTTGCAGTGATTGTTGTTGTTATTGTATATTGGGGTCGAGTTGAATTGAGGCGTCGGATGTGTACTTACAGTGTACGCTGAGTGTTGTCGATTCGAAGAGCGGAATTTCGGTGGCACTGTTCGATGCCTCGCAACGGTACTGTGCCTGATTGTCGGTGACATTGGCCAGAACGGTGATCTCGGCGGAAACGGATTTGTCAGCGGTGCGTATCACTGAGTTTATCTGCAAAAGAAGAACGAAACAACAGATGTAGTGAAGCGTGTCACAGGGACCGATAACTATAAAGTGTGGAGCAGTGTTCAGCAAACTGTGAACAGACTGTGAATGGAAGACCAGAGGTGTCAAAGAAAAGATGAAAGTGTTCAAAGGGGCAGCTGGGATCACCATGAATGTTCCTCGGATCTTAATGGTATAACAATTCAGGTTTGACCCCAAAGCGTTCTTGTTATAGAAGTAACAAAAACCACGCGAGATATGTAAAACCCTCTTGCTTCTGTTATCTGAATCACCTATAAAATTTTAATATTTTTTAATTTTGAATACAAATTTCATATAAAAGTGTCCCCTTCCTTGAAAAAGTTTGAAGCCCTCTGTTCATTTAAAAAAAAAACCTATGTAAGCTATAGGAAAATGCCTTCAGTTGACGCCAGTGTCGGCGACAGCTGTGATGAATGGCCCATTTGGTCGACAGAAAGGTTTGCAAATTTCTGTGTTCCTTACTCTTCTCAACTGGTCAAGCAACGACAGCGCTCGCACACACTCAATTCGGTTGCAAGTGGGAGAGTGCAAACTTAATTTTAGGATCGCCCACAGACATGCTTGAATTGGCATCCACTGGATACATGCAATTAAACGGCACTGTTGCTGCTGCTGTCGTTGCTGCAGTTGCATTGCAATTTGTCTGTTTGTTGTTGTCGCTGTTGACTTTGCTATCGTTAGGCTGAAACAAAAATGGTATTTACCCTTTTATGCAAAAGAGTTTCACCTTAAAGGGTCTTAACCCGCTACGGAAGATTTGACATTATGAATCAAAATGTATCGATTAGTTGTTGTATTCGAGGAAAAGCGTAAGCTTAAAAGGACTTAACCCGTTAATGGAATTTTGGGTGTTATAAAAAAAACTTGAAAACTAATTGAGCTTGGATTTAATTATGAAAACAGATCGATTAGCTGTGCTATACAGTCAGAATCAAGTTAGTTGATTCGATAAAAACAATATTTGGTCAAAAAAGTAATCGGTTTTTCTTACTTGTTCACCTCTGATGAATTAAATAGTTTTAAATCCTTTTTGGTTTCACAAAAATAATCGGTTCTTGGTAGATACTTCTTATAGAAACAACTGGAAACCTAATTGAACTAGGATTTTAACATCAAAATGAAATTTATTATTTGATTTGAGAATAGACATTTTTTGGTTAAGAAAAGTAATCGGTTCTCTGCTACTCTTTTACCTTTGATGAAATAAATATTTTTTAACTCTTTTTTGGTTTCATAAAATTAAACGGTTCTTAATACTCTAAATTTACAAAAATATCAATAAATCAAAGATTTTTAGTTCACTAAAGTAGCAGATACTTTTTGGGTTCGAAAAGTAATCGGTTTTAAGACTCTTTTTGTGTTAACTAAAATGATCGGTTTGCCATAATAATGGGGTTTTCTAAATACATTTAGGATATCAATATAGATCGAATATTTCTTGTATTAGATGAAAACGAAGTAATTTCACTAGAAAATAAAGAACTGAATGTAATCAGAGAAAGTTATATACATATATCAAATAAATTTAGAACATCAATATAGATCAATGAGTTTTTGTATTGAATGAAAACCAAGTCATTTTACTAAAAAAATGGTTTTTAGGTTTACAAAAGTAATCGGTTTTGTGTTGCTTACTTTAGATTTATAAAAATAATCCAACCAATTTCTTAATAGTTTTCTAAAAAGATTTAGAACATTAATAATTTGTTGTCTACTAATTCAAGGTTTATGAAAATAATGAAGGTTTCGGTTCTCTTTTTAAGTTCACGAAAGTAATCAGTATTCTTGGTAGTCTTTTTATATTTGCGCAAATTACCAGTTTTTTATATTTTTGATAGATTACGGACGTTTTTATAATCTTCTAGGGTTTACTCACAAAAATAAGTGATTGTTGGTATTTCAAACTACAAAAACAAACAATTTTCATGGTTATAAGTATTCGGTTTTGGTACTCGAAAATACAGAAACCTATTTGAAAAAGAAAAATCTATGCTCCAACTTACTTTGCACAGAAAAAAGTGATTTTTGGTATTTCAAACTACAAAACCAAACATTGTTTATGTTCATAAGTCTTCTTCTTCTTTATCCTAGCCTTGCCCTAGTTCGTGTCGGCTCTCCTCATTCGATATCTTCAAGTAGTATGGTCCTGTGTTGTTTCCTCACTAACGTTTCTACACTCCATGTCCTTCTTGATTGTGTTCAACCAGGTTTTCGGCGGTCTACCAGGTTTATGTTCATAAGTATTCGGTTTTAATACTCGTATATACATAAACCTGTTTGAACAAGAAAAATATGTGGCCCAACTTATTCTAAACAGGAAAAGTCATTGTTTGTATTTAAAACTACAACAGCAAAAATAGTTTTTACTCATAAGTATTCGGTTTTGATACTTTGAAAATGCAGAAAACCTATTTGAACTAGAAAAATCGATACCGCAACTTTTTTACACAGAAATATGTGTTACTTGGTACTTAGAATAGTATTCGGTTTTGTTACTTGAAAAATACAGAAACTTAATTCAACTAGAAAAATTAATGTCTAAACTAAATTTACCCAAAAACAACTAATTTTTGCTACAAAGAAGTTGATTACTATATACGAAAATCTATATTTTACAATATCATTTCTACCTCAGGTATATAAAATAATTATTATTTTTTTTTCAAATTAACCCCTTTCACCTACCATTTACGACTACTGACTAATGGCCATAAAAAACTTTATCGCTATTACTAAAAACTGCAAAGCTTAGATTGCCACTACAAATGTCAGCACTGCACACAACACAAATAAAAGTGGACATAAATAATTAAGCAGCGCCGCAAGTCAACTACCCCGAAAGGGTTAATGACTGCCATGTCAAGCATGGCATATGTGGAGGAGGGCAAAAGCAGTCGACGAAGAAGCGCTCGGCAAATAACAAAACTCAACTATCACTAGCGAGCGAGGCATGGTCAACGCGGCACATAGCGGCGCATAGCGAGGACCAGGACAACTGGTGTCCACAACATTCTGCTGGCGAGGAGGAGCAAAAATTCAAGTCCGCACGCACACACTGGCAAACAAATGCACAAACAATGGGCTCGCTGACGCGGAAGCAACGCACAAAAGTAAATTTTCGCATATGTGGCAACAGCGGCCAACACACACGAACGTAGCCACCGCCACACATGCGAGCATAAGCGCTGAATGCGGCCGTCGAGTGCAAGTCATAGCAGCAAAATGCAAATATGTTGCAAGTAGGCAAAGCAGCAGCCGGAGCTCGAGCGGCAGTGCAAGAAATGCAAATGGCTGTGGGCTATGGACGGCTCGAATTGTTATTGTTGTTGTTGGTTCGAGTGGCATATGCAGCAGTGCGAGTGTGAGCCCCACCTTTGCCACTGCACAGTCGGCCATTTGCATTTGCCATACTCATACACTCACACACACACACACACATACGCGAAGTGAGACAATGTGCTGCTGAATTCACTTGAAGAGTTGGCCAAGTGTTTGCCACTTGAACGCAAATGTTGCCACCACCACTTGCCATACCGCCGGCTGCCACAAATGCCTGCACCTAGTCAAAGTATGTGTGTGTGTGTGTGTAATGCCGCTGTGTGTGTGTGTCTTCCACACAACGTTAGCTAACGTTGAATGATTTAACCTCTGCGTTCACTGCCAGCTTCCATAAACTTTTATCTTTCTCAGCTGCCTCCATGCGCTGCACACCTTCGGCTACTTTACCCTTCATGCCGCAGCTCCGCCTGTGCCTTGCACCTGCTGCCAGGCCAAAAGGAAAAACCTTAATTACAGTTTACTAAGTTTGCCGCCACCGAAAGTTGCCTACAACCTGCCAATTTGTAGGCTAGTTGCATGCCACACTAACACCAACACGCACACACACACTGGCTCACTCACTCATACACTCACTCACGCCGACAAATGAGTAGTTTCACGCCCAGCGGCTGTTTGCTGCACGTGTAAGTGGTCAGAAATTCCAAGGTGAATATTTTTTTTTGTTGGTTTGCATCTTTTTTCGTTTTTAATTCGCAGACTAATTTTTCGCTTTAACCGAGTTGAGTTCGGCTGAGAGCGTGTTGAGTCGTCTGCAAAGTGGGTTAGGGTGAGTACAAAAGTCAACACTACAACAAGTAAATAACCATACTAAAAACAACAACAACCGCTACTAAAACAACAACAACTACTACTAAAACAACAACAACTACTACTGAAAACAACAACAACTACTACTAAAAACAAGAATAACACGCGTTCGCTATGCACCAATGCGCCGGCCACCTGATCCAATTTCAAAATCGTTGAGTTGTTGTTGTTGTTACATATGAGTGCATCGTTTTTGTAGGTTATTGCTACAAAGAAAAACTAAAAAAAAAACTCTAAAATTGCTCGTCCATATCACACATGCAGCAAGCAATTGTCAGTGAATTTCAACGATTACATGAAATGTGGGCAATCGACAGGTGTCGAAAAATTTGGAAAACGTTTAAAAACAGCAACTAAGAAAATAAAAAAAAACCCAAAGTGTTCTATTACATAGTGAAGTGATTCTTGTTGGTTGCTTGGTTGGTTGGTTTGAGCCGCAAACTTTCGACGTGCAATCAGTCTGAAAGGTTAATTAAGGCGAGTAGCGAGTTTGCATTTTGCATTTTGCAGTCTCCTTGAAATTCTGAAATGTTGGCTGATCCAGCACTTTCCATTTCCTTCTTAATAGACCCGGACAGGCGTAGAGCAAATGATGGATGGGTTCCTTCTCGTTCGGATTCTCACAGCTGCGCATTCTCTCTAATGGTCTAGTGGCCTCTCATGACCGCAGTCCGTCTTGCCACATCCCGGCGACCCTTGTTTAAGAGCTCTGTGGTCCTGTTCTTATCGTATATAGGCAAAAGTGATCTGCTGATTTTACAAGATTCCATTCTCTGCCACCTGATGTGGACTTCGGCGACGAAGTCCTTAAAGACTTCGCTCTTGATAGAGTCCAGTAGAGCAAGAATAGTAAGTGATCCTTGTACTCGGTCTTTAGATGCCAATACTCGTTCCCTAATACTCCGTTATTGGTACTCAATTTTCAGTACTTGGTTCCCAATATTTGATTCCTGATGGGCAGTTTTTGGTGCCAAGTAGTTTATATTTTCTGAGCCCCCTAGTTTATACTTGATTCCAGCCCCTCAGCCTACGGCAAAACAAAAATTAAAAACTGCAAAAATCTTATGTTACGTAGTTTTAATGATCCTTGTAACCGGTTCTTAGATTCCAGTTCTGCGGTTTTCGATACTCAGTTCTCAGTATTTAGTTCTTGATTGGCAGCTTTTGGAGCCCAGTAGTTTATTTGCACCTGATACTCAGTCTCCCAGCTTCCGGTATTCGGTTCTTGGTTTCGGGTACATGATTTAAATTACTCAGTTCTTAGTATTGGGTTCGCAATTGGCAAATCTATATACTCAGTACTCAGTTTCATCATGTTAGATCCTAGGAGTCGCTACGCCTTATTTAGTTCCTGGTACTCAGTTTCCGGTAGGCTGTACTTCCGGTTTGTAACTTCACGGTAGGGTTTTCTCGGTACTTTATGTTTTTCTCGGTACTTATACGCGATTCCTCGGAAGGCGTTCTCAGTGGTCAGATCCTGGTAATCGAACCTTAGTACTCAGTACTCGATTGTTAAAACTGAGTGCCCTGTATTCAGTTTCCAATACTCAATCTTCAATATTTAGCTTCCAGTACTCGACCAGGCTATGTTGGAGTGGAAACGTTCTTCTGAAAACTTATGTATGTACAGACAACACAGATATGGATATATGACCGTAAGACCATTTCTATCAGCACTCAGTTCACTACTCTCTATCTCAAAAATTCAGGTTTCAGGTATGCGGTTTCAGGGTACTTGGGTCCTATACTTAGCTATAGGTTTTATGATAAATTCTTGGTCTTTGAATTTCATTGCACAGCTCCAGGTGCACTTCTTTCGAAATTCAGTTCTTGGTGCTCAGCCATTGAACTAGCGTTCTCGCTACTTTGTATCTGGTACTGAGAAATGGGATTCGTACTGAAAACTAAGCTCCAGAGGGCAGTTCTCAATGCTCTTTTTCCGGTACCCGATAATTTCTTTCCATTTGCAATGCTTGAAACATGATCCCAATACATAGGGGAAAGTGGGGCGAATCGTTACGCTTTTTTGTAAGCCCAATATTTTTTATCTGCGAAAAAATTGTCGACCATGTTATATATCGTTTTGAAGCTTGTTATTTTGCGCAACTTTTGATTATAAACACTTAGGTGTTGGACAAATACGAAATAAGTTATGTCGATATTCCCAAAGTGTCCAAAAAATGGCATTTTAAAAAGTGTGGGGCGAATCGTTACGCAGTATGGGGCGAATCGTTACACTCGCTTTTTTCAAATTTTGAGGCCCTGAAATCAAAATATGTATACACAAATAATATTTCAATTATTTACTTCATTTTTATTAAGCAAACGAATACATGTTTGATGGTTAAATTGACCAACATGCCAAAAGAAAATGGTATATGAAAAAATGAAAAAGGAAAAAAGTTGATTTTTAATCAGAATCTGACTCAACATCAGCATAATCATTCGCAGCGATGGCGCTTCGACGCTGGCTTATGCGTTTCGGTGCTGCCTCAGATGATTTAGCTACCTTTTTTGTTTTTTTTTTTCTTTTCATCTTTGTTCATTTGTCCAGCCAGTTTTCTTGCTGCGGCATGCACCTTCTTCATTACAGCTTCTTCTTTTTTCATGGTTGCGGCTACTTTTTTGTTTTCCGTCAGTGTTTTCTTGGCTTCTTGAGCAAAATGCTCGGATTCAACCTCGTTGAATGATGCGTCTGACGTCAAAATGGAAGTTTTTCCTCGCTTTCTGCCGCGTTTGGTTTCAGTACGAGCTAGTGCCTTTGGATGTGGTAGAATATCCAGTAGAACATTTTGTAAAGAGCCTGTAGATGTTGCAGTATAGTGACATTTTATATCAAGTACTCACGGGCAGCCGCCGTGGCTCAGTTGGTTAGTGCGCGGTCCAACGAGTCGCATGCAGAGCGACGCAAGATCGAATTCTGCATGTAGTAACACCTAAAAAAAATAACGAGAAACTCGTTTTCTCTTTCGGTGGCTGTCCTCTCAGCTGGAAATGGCAAACCTCTGAGAGCAAAAATTGCCTATGAAAAAGCTCCCAACCTGCCGTTCGGAACCGGCATAAAACTGTAGGTCCCTTCCACCCGCGTACAAAATTCACACGCGCAACACGGGTGGTTGCGGGAAGCTAGGCCTTAGTCTCGCGTAAGCGGGCTGTCGTGCCAATCAATTAATTATTACTCTTATTTTGACAACTGTTCGCTCAAAGTATTTTGAATACAACTCGTTGCAATAAAGTAATGAAAAATAAAAAAAAAAATCACGAAAATGATAAAAAACATATCATGACGAACAACACAGATGATTTTTCTACAAACACAAGCAATAACGCAGTCTTCAAAATTGCGTCAGACGCTTAAATGCATAAAAAATGACCGTCACGATTCGCCCCATACGAAATGTAACGATTCGCCCCACTGTGACATGTTTGCTATGGAATGGCTTAGCAAAGACACAGTAACAATATTTGCGAATTTTCTTTTTTTACGCGAAAGGCAACACAATAAAGATAAAAAAAACATACACTTTCGATTGATCACAAAATTATTTAGCACTCAAAATTGAAAGATTGTAGACATCCAAATATGAATTTTACAAGTCACAAAACACATTTTACCCTGTCAAGCGTCAGTTTTCTACTGAGAATTGGAATGTCACCGAACCAAATGAGCGGCTGAAGGTGACGAACATTTAGCTATGCGACATTTGATATATGGTGGCGTAATTTTTAAGATATCGCTCTGTAACGATTCGCCCCATGTAACGATTCGCCCCACTCTCCCCTATTTTTTATGTGATACATATTTTTTATGTAATTTTTGACAATTTATGTTTAACATAAAGTTGAATGTGGACTACTTCGTAAAAATTATCTCAAAATGGTTGTACTGTGTTATTAATCGTTTATACGATTTCCAGCTTAGAGGCCATAAGCTCCAGACATATCTTCAGAAGAAGAAGAACTCGAAAGATATTGACTGATGTTACAGAAACAAATTTGAAAAAACTAACTTCTTATATTAATCCCTACGAGTAAAAACATGGTTAAAATTTTCGATTGTAAAGCAAATATGATGAGATATAGTCTGAGATATAGGTTTTTCCAGAACTTATGAACGCGTTCTTACCGGAAGAACTAGGACAAACTTTTTATTTGATCCTCCACAAAAAAAGTTCTCATTTCCCCAATTTGCATTGGCAGATATGTTCAGTGTTATTCATGTCCTTACAGAACTTACGAAACCATTTTTAATAAAACTTTGACTTTGACAAATTTCTTATTCGATCCTTTACGAAATAGTTTTCGTTTATCTAATTTTACTTATACTGACGAAGTTAATAAATGGCTACAACTTTTGGTTCCAGAACCCACGAACAATTTCCTAAGATCTTTAAATAATCCTGGCTGTCACAGTAAAAAGAACTAAATTTTATATCTTTAATTTTTTTATTCTGAATGAAATAACTTTAAGTGGAAAATCAATTTTCCAGAAGTCCCATGAGAACTAGCCGTCACTAAGAACAGTAGGACAAACGAACTTTTATGTCTGAGAAAAGACATCTTCATTGAAACAATTTCGTCATTAACGTGTCCTTGAAACATAGACCAATGATTCGTTGGTCATTCAAAGGTTGAGATACCCAAGCATAGCTTCGAGTTTAAAAAATACTTTCATAGATGCGGCTTGATTGATGAGGATTATGTCTTATGTCATGTTTTAGCATGAAGGTTGTTCTGTATTTTTGAAATACCGTTATATGACTGATCTACCAAAGATCAAAAAGTCACCTAACTTAACCAAAATCTAGGTTTATTACGGAATTGGCAGAGTTTTCCTTCAAATCAGTAACTTCTTAAAGTCTACAATCCATCAGAATTTAAATCAACGCCCAAACCTAAATCGAAATTTCAAAATTTCCCTCAACTAATCGACTAACTAACCGCAACCAATGCACACTCGCATTCAGATTTCTGTCGAATGCTCAAAGATGTACTTCAAAGCATTCCTCACGTTAATGACTTTCCCTGGAAGCATCACATTTACATTTCGTCAACGGTGCTATCATTTCGAAATTACGCACAAAATTGTTGCCAGAGCGAGTCTGTTGCGTTTACTGACTTCAAAGTCCACGCACGATAACAAGAACAAAAACAATAAACGCACAACTTGCGGTTCCTTCATTATCACTCAACAGCAACCAACCGACCGGTTAGCCAGTCAACACTCGGCCCGCTCGCACCACTGCTGCTAACTGCTACTGTTTGCCACGCTGGCGGCTGTCAGATTGGTTGAAAGCAAACTGGCCGCCGGTCCCAGCAGTCGAGCGCGTCTGTGCCCACAGTGCGCTCGTAAATTACACGAAAAATCTAATTGTCGCTGCTAACGATACCGAAACCATAACGGCGTGTTCGCCTTCCCCCAGCCCCGTCCGAAACACCGACTCCGATAACTGTCGCAGCGTGCCATTTCATTGGGTTACTGTGTTGGCAACGCTTGTTCGCGGCCAACGCGCAATGAAAGCACAACAACAGCAACAGCAACGGCAAAATTGTGCAAAAATGATGCCAACGAGTCACGGCTGCTACTTACCCTTTTGTCATTCTTGTACCATGTGAGCGTGGCCAGCGGGTTGCCACCCGACGAAACACAAAGCAATTTCTGCACCGAACCAGCTGGTATAATTTGTCCTTCCATATAGCCGGAAATTAATGGTGGCGATGGTGGATCTGCAAAAAACCAAAAAAAGAAAAAAGGACAGCACACAAATTAGAAAAAATATGCGACAAAAAATTGGAAAATGAGAGAAAAGCGTAATGGATAGTCGAAAAGTAGAGGCACAAAAAACAGCCGCACCGAAAAATTATTAGATAACGCTCCGCAATTCAATTTGAAGGCATAATGGATGCAGCGGGCGATAGACAGGAGAGAGAGAGAACGACGCGTGGAGAATATAAACGCTGTCAGCGGCAATGAAAACAAAGCGCGTGCCATTTTTGTAAGTTTCTAGAGAAGGTAAAAAATATGCAATACTGCCGGTATATTTGAATTCTATGTGTTTGGAAAGTTTTCAGAATATTCGGAGTTTTTCGGAGTAACAAATTTTAAGTTAAATGCGTTGCTTTATATGTTGGAAATAATTTTCAACTATTTAAACATAAGAAATATATGAACTTCATATGTTTGGGCAATTTTCGGAATTTTTCGGAGTAATATGATTTTAGTTCAACACGTTATTTTATATGTTTTAAATAATTTTAAATCTTAAACTATTTAGAAAAAAGTTTTTGAAGTTGTTTCGGAGTCAGACTATTGCCATTTTATATATTCTCAATGATTTTGACCTTAAAATAATCGTCTTTTTAATTTAAAGTATCTAAAGCTATGAAAATTTGGAAAGTTTTAATTAGAATTACAAATTTTTTTATTTCTTCATTTTATGGCAGAAGGATAACTTCTTAATTTCTTTATTTTCACTTCGAAGAAAATTTTTCTACCGAATTTCTAATCCGAAACTTTATATTTCATTTTCTGAATGACTTTCGGAGTACTTATGTAAATGTACTTTTAATAAAATTATATAAACTGTTGTACCATCAGCTTTGTAAAAGAATACAATTTCAAGAAACGTAAGTATCCCTTCCGACAAAGAAAAAAAAAAAAAAAAGTATCCCTTCGACCAGGTTTTCAAGCCTTCCTTTTCCATAAGATTTCATCTTTACTTTGGAGACATATCTTTACTAAATTTGTATGCACCATGTTACCGAATTTCAGGGTTGAAACTGTGTATTTCGTCTTTTAAATTAAATTTGTATGAAATTATTTAAAACTTCAGTACCTTTAGTAAAAGAAACAAATTTTAAGCAACTTAAGTGTTCTAATCGTTGAACTTTTAAGCTCTCAAAAATCTGCAACTTAAGTTTTTAATCGATTTTCATACACCTTCTTCTAATGAATTTCAAGTTCGAAACTCTCTATTTAAATTTTCGGATTATATTTGGGTATCTTAATTAACATTTAAAAGCCCTTTTTTTAGTCAAGCAATAATATTCCATGCTCAAAACTTTCCACTTCAAAGTTTGGTATTAAATTCGGAGTAAAATATTATGGTTTCATGCTAAAGTTTACAATTTTATAAAATTAAAACAAGATATAACATAGGAAATAATTTGCAGACGTCTATTTTTACTATTTACTATACTATTTTTAATTACTCCGAAATGCTTAAAACGCCACTGAAAACTATTTTAGCTGACTTTTAATGGACCCTTAAAACTTATATAAATCGAAAATCATCAGCAAGGCAAAAAAAAATATTTCATGCACGAAACTTTGTATATTCGGAGTAGAAAACTTGTAGTTTAGAATAAAATTATGAAATTTTATTGAACTAAAGGAAATACAGGTATAATACAGGAAATTTTTTGCAAACGTCTTTTTGCGCTACTCCTAATTACTCCGAAAGGTTTGAAACGCCACTGAAGAATGTTTTATATGACTTTTAATGAACTTTTAAAAGTCTAAGTACTATTATCACGGCGCAAGAATAAATTTTGATGCATACAACTTTTATTTCAATTTTTAGTATTAAATTCGGACTAAAAAATGTAAGGTTTAATACCAATTTTTAAACATTTTATTAAGTTTAAACCAAATATAACACAGAAAATAAATTTCCAACGTATCTTTTGCCACTCCTAATTACTCCGAAAGTCTTAAGACGCGAGTAAATTGTGTTTTGTTTGATTTTTAATGAACTTTTATAAATCTTAGTACTATCAGCAAGGCAAGGAAACAAAATTCATCCATGTATCTTTGCATTTCCGCTTTCGGTATTATTTTCGGAGTAACCAAATTGTGGTGTAATACCAAATTTTACAATTTTATTTAAGTAAAACCAAATGTAACATAGACAATAAAAACGTCTCTTTTCGACACTCCCAATTACTCCGAAAGTCTTAAAATGCCACTAAAAAGTATCTTATTTGACCTTCACTGAACTTGTATAAATTGTAGTACTATCAACAAGGAAAAGAAAACAATTGCATGCACAAAACTTTGTATTTCAGCTTTCGGTATTGATTTCGGAGTAAAAAATTTTTGCTTTAACGCCAAATGGAAATTTTTTTTAAAACTATAACAAAACATAACGCACACAATAATTAGCAAACTTCTTTTTTCGACACTCCTAATTACTCCGAAAGGCTTAAAACGCCGCTGAGAGCACAACTAGATACGCTAAGCTGATTATGGACCACACTGTAAAGTGGCGGCGCAATAAAAATTTAAATTATGTTGAGACTTTACAGACTGCGCTCATATTTTGTTTGTCGGTTTTTTTTTTTTGTTTGTGGCGCCCGAGTGGGGGATGGTGAGTAGTTGGCGTTGGCATTAGCGGTTAACGGTGTCTGGCCGTTTTTATTTAATTTGTGCGCATGCAGTGAAAAATCTGAAAGCTCGCCCTTTGGGGACCGGCTGCCGACCGCGTCCGCTTGTACAAAATACCGGACCACGGCGGCGCTCCAATTCCTTTCGCCAGCCACTTCCACTCCCACTCCCGGCGCTGTCCTTTTGCGCGCTCTGTGCAAAGTGTAAAAATGCGCTTTGCCTAATTAAAGTAAATTTCGTGAGGTTTTTTGCTGCCGCTATCGCTGTTCTCCTGTTGCTATTTTTAGGTTGGACGCCGCAGAACGGACGTCGGGCGTGTAATGTGACGTCCTTGAATTATGCGGCGCGTAATTCACAAAATGTTGTGCCCTGCCCACTTGTCGACCGCGTCGCGTACTGCGCGTACAAAGCCGCAAAAACCGACGGGGCAGGTGGAGCGGAGAGCAAAGCGCGGACGGGTGGGACAGCGCATCCATTTAGCGGGCAGATGGACCAAGTCAATGGTTTAAAGGATTGTTCTGACTAAGGACCAGCATGTGGCTGAGTAAAGGGGGAGAGAGGTGAGGGGGCGCAGTGGCGAGCGTGAAGTACGTGTAAAATTTCCTTTTTCAGCTTTTCCACTTTTCTGTACATTCTCTTCAGTTTCTCATTGTTGTTGTTTGGGGTGCTGCTTTCATGCGTTTGCTCGGCTTGGCTTTGTTTTCATTTTTTGTTTTGTTTTTGTTTTATTTGGGAAAATTTAATTAGTGCCAGCAAAAGCAAAGCATCCTTTTTATCTTTTCCTTTTGTCTGCGTTTGCCCCATTCCAATGTATTTTCGTTGAACAGCCCAAACAAAACGGAGAGTGTTTCGGGAAAAAGTGGAAAATGTGAAAAGCAGAGTCAAGTCAACTGACAGTGCGAAGACAGCTCGAGAAAAATGCAGAAAAGTGGATTTGCTGTGCGCCGTCCACCTAAATTTCGGCACTTCACGTTCATATTTTTTTCTTTGTTTCTCTTTTACTCTTTTGTCGTTTTGTATTTCGTATTTGTTTTTTTTTGTATTCTCTTTGACTTGTGTGAAGAACTAATAAAAACATTAAAAAATTGGGCGTTGAACTTCTTAAAGCGCCAGCTGGAATCTTAATGAGGCGCGGTAACTGTGTTAGTGACGAACGGGCGTGAGCGGACTGTCTATGGGCGAGTTGGCATAATTGGTTGCGGTGCAATAAAATAAGAGAAATTCAAGTGACAAAGGGGACAAAACAACAAGTAAACGCGGGTAGGAACTTGTTTTTTGCAGAGAATTCAAGCACAAATGTGTAAATGAGCAAAATAAAGAGAAACGTGCGACCAACTGGGAAGTGAGCAGAGCAGGTTTGAGGCGCAGACGTAAGGATTGAGGACGCGCTGTGATTGTTGGCAGAAAATGAAAAATGTGCTATTTGCACCTTTTGTACTAATGGCGACTAATGGAATTGGAAATAAAGATGGCAGATAAAAGTGAAGAGGAGTAAAATGAGAGAAGGGTATGTTACGGATAGTTAAATCTGAGCGAAAGACATTCGAAACAAATGAGCGTTGGATCAATTAGGGGGTAATGAAAGTAGTGAGAAAGGATTGAATAGAAGAAAAGAAGGCAGAAGGTGGGAACGAAACTATGAAAACATATAAAGCAAAACAAATCAAATTATGATATGAAAATTTAATAATAAATTAAAGTAGAAAAGAAGATCACCAAAAATGAAAGAATCAACGAAAGATATACAAATGGTTCTAGGAATCCTCCAAGGATCAATGTTAGGTTAGGTTATGGATGGGAAAGAGAGAGGACCTACAGTTTAACACCGAATCCGAACGGCAGTTTTTTTCTTTCACTCTTGGAGGTTTTGCCATTGCAATTTGTGCGATTCTGCAATTCTCATCTGTTTCATGTGGATGGCGATGGAAGTAAATGAATGTTTTACCGAGCAAGGAATCGAACCTAGGGCCTCGGTATAAGAAGCCAGCGTGCTACCCACTAGAGTATCGACGCCGACCAAGGATGATAGGGCATCAACAAATCGTCAGCATGAGTCTGATACTGTGCCAGTTTACCAAACAATTTTCCAACTCTACCAGCTCTACGTGTGTTTTGTTCCTGTGGGTTCCCAACCAAAGATGAAAGAATAAAAAAACTCTTATAAAGACTGGAAAAATTCTATTATATATATAAAATATCCGGCAGGATCGCTTTCACCTATTATGATTCCTGCTCAACAACTCCTGCAGGAAGTTCTTTTAATACGCGCAGTAATTTACGCAAATTGCCTTTCTATGAACCTCGAGTGCTCTCATTTCGGGTCCGAAAAGAGGTCAGTCGCCACTTCATGGTGACCCAGCCCAAGTACAGTAAATCCCGCAGGTTTCGGATCGCGATTATTATTATTGATGACAATAGTGCACTGTCACCTAGAAAATCGGTTGTGCCCCCTTCGTGGAGTTACAGTTCATTCGTAAGCCCAGTCTCCGAGAGAAATTCGAGTATATCTCCAAGACCTTTAGATTTATAGTTCGTACATGTATCGGCAGCCGCCGTGGCTCAGTTGGTTAGTGCGCGGTCCAACGAGTCGCATGCAGAGCGACGCAAGATCGAATTCTGCATGTAGTAACACCTAAAAAAAAATAACGGGAAACTCGTTTTCTCTTTCGGTGGCTGTCCTCTCAGCTGGAAATGGCAAACCTCTGAGAGCAAAAATTGCCTATGAAAAAGCTCCCAACCTGCCGTTCGGAACCGGCATAAAACTGTAGGTCCCTTCCACCCGCGTACAAAATTCACACGCACAACACGGGTGGTTGCGGGAAGCTAGGCCTTAGTCTCGCGTAAGCGGGCTGTCGTGCCAATCAATTAAAAATTATTACATGTTATCGGTTATCTCCCAAGTGCTTCTTTCGACCAAACGTAAGTACAGATCTTCACTTGAATATGTAACTCAAGATCTGAAAGAATATTTTCTGGTGGAATAGCTCCCACACTGAGGACTACCTGCGGCAGGCCACTTACCTACCCTCGCTGAACAACACATCCGATTAACATAACCAACACGAGACAAAGCAGTAAGGTGGAAGAGTCTTGTGGAGGCCCTATGCTCCAGAGAGGAGGGAACAAGGAAAACAATAGCCCCCAATATAACTCCGATGCCCAGCCATGAATTCATGCTCGCACAGTCCAACTATCTGAACAACGAGCGGCTGACTGTCATCACCTTCTCAAAGAACAAACCTACATCCTTGTTTGGATTTCTTGCTTTTCTCGCGGTTTGAAAAAGTTGCGTATGTGTTCCGTCCCATATCCATAAATGGAACACAATTGTCCCAAGCAGATTTGATATTTGCCACCTGACGCCTTAACACTTGCTCAAAGTTCTTACTCCCATCGAAATAGAAGGCAACTCAATCAGTTTTACATATTATTATCCAAATAATTGTTTGATGTTACGCCCACTCCAGGGCTATGCGCCCGTATTGCAGTGAAAGATTTTCACTGGTGCCCATGCTTTGCCTTTGAATTCAGCTGATTCCAAGATAAAGTTTCAACCATCATCGAATAAACCAGACACTACCAGAAAATTCCCTGTGTTTCTATATATCCACTTCGCTGACTTTCAGATTTGTATGTACTATAAACTTTCAAATATCGTGACACAATCTTTTATAGAAGAGCTCGGTTAGAACGAACAAACATTTCCTGCTGTGCGTGCATACTTTTAGGGGTCATGGTAATTTTACAGAAGTTGTCGCAAAGACGGTTCGAGGCAATGCTGGAATGTTGAAGAACGAGAGCGCTCCAGGCAGGCATGAATGGTGCTGCCAATCAGTTTGGCTTGGACAAGCAACACAGATAAGAAAACTGAAGTGAAAGTTAAGCGACTAGTGGACTACTTCCTACGGATTGCGGACAGTAGGTGACGAAATCTCTCAAGCTGCAGCTGCATGTGCATACTTTTAGGAGGCATGGTAGAAATTATTGCAAAGATGGTTCGAGGCGATGCTGGAATGTTTGAGAACGAGAACGCTTCGAGCAGACATGAAAGGTACTACCAGTCAGTTTTGTTCGGGCAAGCAACACAAATAAGAAAAGTTAAATGAAAGCAACGTGACTAGTGGACTACTTCCTACGGATTGCGGATAGTAGATGATGAAACCTCTTCAACTGCAGAGTGGCTCGACAGATTTGGCTCGCTACAACTCCCCTAAGACAAACGTTTTACTGCTGATTTTTTGTGGGAATGTCCCTAGACTGACAGTTGTGATCACGGGTCACTGGCCAATTGGTTTACAAGTAGCGAGATTAGGGATCTCTCATAATTTTTTTAATGAGAATGAGACCCTCAAACACTTTCCTTGTGGCTGTCCTTACTTAGCATTGAAAAGACTGTACTTCTTAAGGAAGAGTCTGATTAGCATTTTAACTGATTTGTGGGAAACCAGACTGCTGTGCATCAGGTCTTATTTTGACGGTGCGGGTTGGCTCTAATGCTTAGTATTCTCTTTCAAGTAGGGACGAATTTTCGAGGAAGCGACAGCAGAACGGGATATTAGTGCTAATTGAGTGAGTTCAGCTCCTAGCTGCTTTCCTAAAGTAACTAGTGAATCAATGAAATGAAAGTAAAGCAGTGGTCGGCAAAATTGACAATGAGATGGTGGTTAGTCAGCGCAGTGTAATTTCTGTTAACAGTATAAAATTATACCTGAACAACGACTGATTGAGAGAGCGTAAGAATTCGTGTGCTGAGCGTACTCCTCAATTTAGGAAGCTTTGCCAACCTCTGAAGTAAAGTGACTTTGGAAAATTGTATATAAAGTGACATCTTGTGGTGAAATATGATACATTAAAGTATTTCAGTATGTTTTAGTTTGGAACAATCCAGCGATACGAACTTCAGTTGTTTCGCAAGCAAGATTTTCCTAAAAATACTTTAGGATTGAAAGTTTGAGTGATTACTTTTTGCATGATTAAAAAATAATGGTTGAAAGCAGGAATTTTCCTTTAATGATAGATTCTAATTTATAAACTGACTTTTTGTGATTATCATTTATTGCTTTGTGAATTTTATTTTGATAAATTGAGACAAAAATACTGCGTCAAAGAATTTCTGTGTGTTTTAGTTTGGAACAATCCAGCGATACGAACTACAGTTGTTTCGCAAGCAAGATTTTCCTAAAAATAATTTAGCATGGAATGTTTTCAATGATTACATTTTAAATGATTAAAAAATAATGGTTCAAAGAAGGACTTTTCCTGACAAATTTTTATTTATAAAGTGACTTGTGGCGATTATCCTTTTTTACTTTGTTGAGCTTTATTTTTGATGGACTGATGCAAAAATATTAAAAATAAACCAATAAAAGCCCAAAATAAAGAAAACAAAAAACAAATGTAATGCAAAATTTATGCCGACGAAATGACAATGCGACGGGCAAACTGACTCAAGTCATTGGTTAGGGTTGTGTGTGTGTGTATGTGTGCGTGTGGAATTCAAAGGCAGCACAACGCAGCGCATAAGCCACACGCTGACCAACAGTTTTGGGTTGTGCAATGTTCGATAGGCTGAGGGGCGGTCGGCGACGAGTGATGGGGGGGGAGGGAAGGTGTGCTGGCTGGCAGTAAAGCGATTACGCGCGTAAGTCAAGTGTCAACCTGCTGTTGCTGACTTTGACGAAGATCGCACGCAATGGCAAACACGCGCACAAATACAATAATGACAACAACAAATACACAACTACAACAACAACAATAAGGCGCGGCACATTGACGATGATGATAATTGAAACAAATTAAGAGTGACACCAAACATGATAATTCAGTTTAGCGCCGAGCATGGCGGCAGTTGGCAACTGCAACAACAACAATAATAATAGCAACAATGCGACCACTGAACGCCCACTTTGAACGGTGCTTTTGTCACTTGGCTTCTGGCATTGAATCAGAGGAGATGAGTATGTGACAGTAAGCGATGTGGCTACCTGACGAAACGAGGTGGCTGACTGGCTGTCACTGTGTGCGTGAGTTTGTGTATGTTGCACTGTTGCAACTATGTGGCAACATGTTGGCAGCAGCGTTGCATATGAATATGCGTATTTACGCGCAACACACACACACACAGACGCATATTGAAATGCATTTCTGAATGGTTTTCAATTTCCCTCACTCCCTCACTCACACACACACACAAACATACTCAATGCCATATGCAGAGAACGCGCTGGCAACGAGCAAATATTGACACTTGCCGTACAAGCAATGCGCCAATGTGGCACGTTGGCATTGCTCGAATGGCGTTGCATGGAATTTGAATTTTGCGCTCTGCATGGTTATGGTGGTTGTTGTTGTTGTTATTGCTGCAATAACAATAACGCAATGGCGCAAGCGGCCATACGGCAGCAAATTGCCCAAATGTTAATTAAAAGGACGTGATGTATGTGTGTGAGTGTGTGTGTGAGCGGTGTCACTGCATATTTGCAATTATTGTTGTCACTTTAGTTGTTGTTGTTGTGGTTTTTGCTGCAGTTTTTGCCTTAACGCGACACTGTTGCAATTACTCAACTGCCAACCTAACCTGCCACAACGCGTTGGCGCGTGCAAATCAGCGCTTCTTTGAGATTTTACCAATTGTCGTTGTTGTTCTTGTTTTTGTTGTTGAGGTAAACAACTATAAACAGACAGCCACACCAGTCAGCCAGTGACACTTGCAGTATTGTTGCATGTGCAACATGCCATGCATGGCGCAATTGTCTGTGCAATTGTCTGTCCGTTCGTCCTCATCTCTCTTCTTCTTTATTTTTTTCTCTCTGTGTATATGTGACAGTGCGTGCGCGTGTGTTGATTGTGACATTTGCACTGCGTGCAACAACCGCACTTATTCGTGCAATATCAACAACAACAACAAAAACAACATGTCCGCCCCATCAACGTCTGCGCCACCGTCACTTTTCGCTGGCCACGCGTAATTTTTGCGCAATTTTTCAATGCCGTTGCTGCAATTTCACTGCATTTTTCGTTTGTGCCACACAATTTGTCAACTGTCATATACGAATGTTTGTTGCAAGCGTGCATGTTCGCGACACGGTCGCTGTTGCTTTGTCGGTGCACGTTGCGGCTTCGCGCTTTTTTCGCGTTCGTTCAACCAGCCGCTGACCCAAACACACACACGCACACACAAAGACAGCGATAGTGGTACTGCTCACAAATTTGTTGTTGTTTTTGTTTCGCCTGCCTGCTATCTGTGTTTTTGTGTATCTGTTTGTCTGTCTGTCTGCCCGTCTATCTGTCTGTCTGTCTGTCCATTCATCAAGCAGCGTCCAGTTGGTGCGCCTCTATTTGTTGTTATTGTTGGCGTTCCTCTTAATTGTTGTTGTTGTTGTTGTTGTTGGCAACAATGTATGAGTATTGAGTATTGCTTTTCGTTGTTGTTGTTGTTGTTGCACGCGTATTTTCTGCATGTGTCGCGAACGCAAAGCGTGAGTCGCGAGTCTGCGTTGTTGCCTCTTTTCCATTGCTGCATCTGTTTGTTTTTAATTTTTTTTGTGCTTCTTCTTCTTTTTGGTACTCCCAGCTCCCCCTGTGCTCACCACGTTTCATTCCAACGTTGCAACAGGCGCTGCTGCCATAGTGATTATGGTTGTTGTTGTTGTTGTTGTTTTATAGATGTTTGTAACTGTTTGTAGTTGGTGTTGTTGTTGCTATTATTGTTTTTGTTATTCTTGTGCACCATTTTTTGTTGTTGTTTTCGTTTTCACTGTACCTACTTCCTGTTTGCTAGCGCACAGCCGCCACAACAACAACAACAACAAGCACCGCCAACATCAAACAACTGCTGCTGTAAGTAAACACTGCAACATTGCCTGCGCGACAATTGCAACACCAACAACAATACTAACAACAACAACAACAACTGCCACACTTTACGCTCCATTTTGTTGATACAATTTCAAAAATGTGTTTGCTGTTGTTGTTAATGTTTTTTGCTTCTACTTTTGTTGTTTTTCACTTTAGAAATGTTTCTGCACATTGCGACCCCCTTCACTCCCACCTCACCCTGTAGTCAACAACGACCTTTTTTTTGAACTGCCTGCTTGCTGCATACTTCGAGGGGCCAGAGGACCAGAGGACTGGTGCAGTGGCGCGGCACCGTGTGGCATAGAATATCATGAATGTCCTTTTAGTGCTGTGTATGAGCTGCAACAACCACAACAACAACCACAACAAAAACAACACCAACATCACATGCTACATCCAGCAAAAACCAGCAATACGCGTCCACCATACAATTTTTTCGCTACATTCATGCTTTGTTGTTCCTCTTTGGATTTTTTTTAATTTTTGTTTTTTGGTCCAGATTTTTTGCGCATGTTGCAAGTTCTTTGCTGCAGTAGCGACAGTTAGTTTTTTCTTTATGAACTCAGCAATGAGATTTTGAAAATGTTTACAAATAACTGGAACGACTTGGAGCCGAAGCTGGAGCGGCACTCAGACCAGCAACAACAACAACAACAACAACGACGACAACGCCAACTTGCAACATGTTTTTGCTGTACTAATATCAAAAGTTGCTAGTTTTGTTACCGTAGTTGCTTTTTCTTGCTTCAACTACTGCAACTAAATATTGCTGGCTTTTCTATTTGCCACAGTAGCAACAACAACAACAACAGCAACAACAACAACATTTGTTACTCTGAATTGTGCGCTGTGAAAGGGTGCAACAATCTGGCAGCTGGCTTTCGTGTGGCTGCCGCTTGGCGCGTCATTTGGCTGCGTGAATGTGCATGAGTATGTTTGTGTATGTGTGTGTGTGTGTGTGTATAGTTGTGGTTGCCACGCTTGGAATTTATGTTGTACAAATAAATTTGTTGCTTGTTGTTCGCATGTATGTTTGTGTCTCCGTGTGCCTTTGTATGTCTTTGTATGTGTGTGCGTTGCATGTACTCCATTTCTCTTGAATTTTTTCGCTACTGATTTTCCCGTTTCGTTGCTGCTGCTTCTAGCGCTTCTTGTGCTACGCTCGGCACAACTTTAATGAATACTTTTAATGCAACACTGCGCGGCGGCGAGGGGGCACAGGTGGCAACATTGCAATTTCTATTGCGGTTATAAATGGCAACTATTAATTGTAGCTTGTGTGTGTGTGAATGTGTCTGTGTTTGTGTATTTGTGTGTAGAGGAAATGTTCGACTGCAACATATTGTTGCGCCCTTTCTCACTTCGCCCTCTGCCATTTGTTCGTTGCTTTGCAGTTGACTTTTTCACTCTGTCCCCTTGCACATGTTCTTCTTCTTTTTCTTATTCTTCTTCTCATTCAATTTCTATTCATTTTCGGCAGCGACTAACACAATGTTGCCCCTTGTCGGGTTTTACCCTTCGATGTGAATAGCACAGCCGTATTTCTTGTACACTTCAATAGTTTTAATGCAGCATTGAATCGTTGCTGGTGTCAGCCATTTTCGTCCTTTTTTATTTTTACTTTTTGGGGGTTTTTTGTGCAAATGAAATTTATAGAATTTTTGCATATGCTTTCCCAAAAATGTATTCAATTCATTCTCCCTACTTCCCTATTCATATTGGCAGTTGTTAATTTTTCTTCAACTATGGTTTTATATAACTTTTTGATTTGCACAAAATTTGCATAATTTCTCAAGGATTAACACAATTTTTTTTTGCCGTACGAAATTAAATATCTTTGAATATTGAAAGATTTTTTATCTAACGTTGACCTCACTTTATTTGTTCTCATCTTCTATTAAAAAATGAAACAAAAAACCAACTCAACTGCGACTTTAATTAAAAATGAACCACTTTAAAGTTCAACTGCAACTTGACTTTAATTAAAAATTAATGGCTTAAAATTTCTTTAAGATTTAAATGATTTTTTTGAGCTATAAATCTTCTATTCAAAATGAATGGCTTAAAATTTCTTCAAGATTTAAATGATTTTTTTGAGCTATAAATCTTCTATTAAGAATGAAGTTGGATAATAATACTTGAAGTGGGCGAACCGGTTGACCCTAGTTGACCTTTTCTATTGGCAAAATTTTTAAGGTCGTCTCAACATAAATTCAACTAGAAGCAATCTTTCTATTTGACTATATTTTGTATTTTTTGGTTTAGTAAATAAACAATAATTATTTATTTTTCTTGATTTTTTAAAGTTAATGATTTATTTAAGTTAAACATTTATTTATTAAAGTAATAAATGTATGAAAATTATTTTATATAAATTATTTTTGTATTTTGGACCAAATGTTGTCCCTGAGTACTTCGACTGTGCTGGAACAATGATATGGAATCTAAATTTCAGATGCATAATTTCTTGTAACTCCAAAGAAAACAGTTGGGCAAAGTAATCGTAGCTTCTTCTTTCGAAGGAAGCGCACGTAGCCAAAAGGCTCAGTGTGATACCAAAGTTTGTTGGAATCGTGTTCGTGTAGATGTTACGGTAATGAAAAAGAAGGAAAATCCATACAAGACTTTCTGTGCCACTGCTCAGCTATGCAAAAATGCCTGAACCTGGGCCGACGAAATGAGAGTTCGAGAACTCAGGACAAGTGAGATTATTAAAAATGAGCTTCATTTTCCTTATCTTCTTTATCTATTCAGCTCCTAAGGAAATCATTGACAAATAGTACCAACTTTTCAGCCTTTCAGGACACCAATCATCATAATAAAAAAGTCGAAGATCATCAAACCACGTAAACTGTGTGGTCAGTAGATGTTTCCAAAGGACTCGCAATAAAAATTTCTTGCAAAAGGCTGATTGATTCAATACTTCTGTATCACGTGACACCATGCTGTTGAAAGAATACGTTGTTTGCGACTCTTCTTTTCTTTCTTTCTCTTTCTCTCTCTTTCTTTCAATTTAAGGCACAATAAATTCAATGATTATGACTTGGCATCGATCGCTGTTGATAACCCTCGTTCCCAAAAAAATACAGTCATACAGTCACTCAGCGAACTCAAAATCCAGTCCTAACAATAATTTTTTTGGGAACATAATGGAGTCCACAATATCTCCACAGTTTTCTTCTCAGGCACAGATTAAAAATGTTGTTTTTTTACCTGCTCATTCATCTTCAAACGGAAAACATCGCTAAAGATGATTTTTTTTTTAACAAAATCAAAACCATGATCAACTTTGAACTGTTCTAAGGCCCAGTACGATTAATTCTAGAACGTTTTTGAATCGCTGAATCTTACTGATTATTTAAAAAATTTGTTGGTGTTGCCAGATGGCATCAATTGCCAACTGTCAAAGTGCAGATAAACAAAAGTCTGAATAACGTAGAAATAAAACGGAATAAGAAGTCTTCGTAAAATAAATCTGAATGAGAAAAATTATGTTTGCTTGTTTGATTTTTTGCTGTAAATTTTTTTTTTTCGAAATTTTTGTTATTTGTTTAATTTCTGTATTACAAGCAATTTTTTCTTTAATTTTTGTGTAGAAAACTTTTATTTGTTTGATTCTTTTTATTGAATACTTTCCACTTGCATGAGGTCATTCAATAACTTCATACATCTTACATTATCCTCATTCGTAAGATTGATCAAATAATTTACTAAGTAAAAAAGTCTATCAGTGGCACACACAGGGGGCTTTTGGGGGTTCAAACGCCCGAAAAACACAAAAGTTGCTGGTGCAAAATATAGTTTCAATTGGAATCAAGCCCAAAAGTTGAACGCAAACCCCTTTTTCCCCCCACAATGGATTCTTGTGTGCGCCACTGAAGCCTATGATTCAATATCAACAAATCTCCTCGAAAGTAAATTTGAAAATTACTCTTTTGTTCAAGATGTCTTTATCTCAAGTTATCGCTTTGGTATTTGAATTTTGTCTATAAAGTCGAAAAAAGTTATTTCCAAGAAACAATAACTGAATAAAAGGATTTTTTTAAATCAGGATGCCTAAGAAAGCCAAAATGACTCTAATGAGTTTTCTAAAAAAATCTTTGTTGATTTGACTACTTTTCATAGCCAAATTAAGCACAAAAACTGAAACTAAACTAATTTAAAAAACGTTATCTTTCTTTTATAAAAAAAACTCCTTATGGCCATTTACGAAAGAACTTGCTGGCCATTATAGTCTAAAGGAAAAAAATCCAATTTTATTTGAGAAACTTTAAAATCAGAAAAACATTTGAAGGGAAAATTTAAGAGTTACTGTTATGCAGAACAGAAATTTTTGCGCTTATATTTTTAAATTTTTGTAGTTAAGCATCTTTTTCAAAATAAGTAAAAAAAAATAAATAAATTACAAAATAATATTAAAATATAATAAAAAAAATGAAATGCATAAGATTTCAATTTTATTACATAAAAAATTAATAATTCCCAAAAAAAAAATACAAAATTTAAAATAAATTTCAACGTAAAATTAAAAAATATTACAAAAAATATATACAGGAAAACACAGGAAAAATTAAAAAAAATATAAAAAGACGACATTTAAGAATTGTTTAGTTTTTAATTTTTTTAAATTGAAGAAAAAAAATATGAAGAAGAAGAAAAAATTTAAAACATTTAAAAAGACGACATTTAAAAATTTTATAGTTATTAATTTTGTAAGTTTTTTAGCAGAATGACTGTAAATAAAGAGAAAATCAATGTTGAGAAATCAATGTTTCTAATAAATCTAAAAAAAAAACTGAATTTTCCTCCCAAAAACTTAAAAAATCTATAAAATTTTTTTGAAAATAATTTGTATCATTATAAACTTAGTCCTTTAAGTCCTTTTTATTGCGGCATTTTTATTTATTCAGCTTCAGCTTAACACCAACTTAACACAAATAAAACCTATAAAAAATGAGATCGGCATGAAATTGTTTTTTTTTTTTAATTTCCTTCATTCATTGCATTAATTATACACTTTGAAGCATACAATTTAATTAAATTTAATTAGAGACTTTAGCTTTCAATACTCAATGCTTCAGTGACACTAATGGTGTCAAATGTATCACCATCAAAATCTCAAAAATTTCTCCTAAATCTTTCAAGAATCTCCTTAATCTAGGAGGAAATCTCCTGATCTAGCAACACTAGAGAAAATATATTACTAACTGACATCAGTATAAGATTCTACAAAAACTTTTTTAGTCTACATCAAGCCACGACGCGTCGTCTATACGCTGAGGTAAACATCATACACAGAAAAATTATCGAAAAATGCAATATTCCAGACAATCTGGCAACACTTGGTTTTACAAAATCTAGTTTTTCTAAGCTCAACTTTTAATAACATTAAGCACAACCTTACATCATGCTTATATTAACTATTAACAACTCAAATTCTTGTTTGTGACATCTGGCAACGCCAGCACAAAACGCCACAAGATTAATATGGAAAGCAGATCTGCAGCACTTTTCGTGCAACAACGAAAATCTGCCACTTTACCAAATTTCTTTAGTCCTCAAATTTGTTTTAAATTGTACGCGTTGCTTCCCCAATCCGCCGAACGCCGTTCCCCCGCCCCCTCCCTCCACTAACTGATGTCGTCTGCAGAGCGTAACTGCTGCCAAAATCTAGAAATGCAGCGTCACACTGCTTTAGACACAGCCAGGAGGATTACGAACGCGACTTGGGCAGTGGCGCTGGCAGGGGGGCGCCTGTATGTGGCAGTGGAATGGGTGCGGCTGCAGTCCTTTGGTGTAAAACGGCACTAAAGTTGCTGTTCGGTTATGCTTAACTCCAAAGCTCATTACTATTTGGAGTTTCGTTGTGTTGTTTTTTTTGGTTTATTTTTTGCTTTCTCTTCCACTGATATAAACAACAACAACTAACAATAATATCTAAAAGTATAACAGAACCAGACAGACGGCAACCAAAGCGACACTTTTCGCTTTTCTTGTTGGCTGTCAGTGTCGGCGCGACGACTGTAAATTCAGTTAGTAAACGAAACCCAAAAAAATTTAAATTGAAAGCAACAACAATGCAAAAAGGATTACATTGAATACAAAATTACGACACTGCCATAAATAATTCGTAATGCCGTCAACGCGACGCGCAAGAAAGCAGCCGGAGAAAGGCAGCAAGCGCGGAAGCAGAGCCGCCTATGCTCTCCCCCTCCAATCCCAAGTCACCACAGCTAATGCAGCTAAAAGCCGGAAGCAGCACAATTGTCATTCTAGCATTTATTTTATTTATGTTTGTATTTTTCATTTCTATTTAATTGATTTATATATTATTTATTTTTGGATTTTTTTTTTCATTTAAAGTAAAGTTTAGTAAATTTAGTAAAGTTAGTTGAGAAACATAGAATAGTTTCGCTCAGAAGGGATTAAATTGGTAAAAATGTATGGCAAATTTATGGATGAGAGTATTCGTAAAACTGTACTCTATACTACTCAACTTAACTCAACTCCACTCAACTTAACTTAACTCAACTCATCTCAACTCAACTCAACTCAACTCAAATCAACTCTTCAACTCAACTCAACTCTAATCAACTCCTCAACTTAACTCAACTAAACTCAACTTTTCTCAACTCAACCCAAATTATCTCAACTTTTCTCAACTCAACCCAAATTAACTCAAATTTACTTAACTCAACTCAATTAAAATCAACTCCTCTACTCAACTCAACTCAACACTACTCTACTCAACTCAAATCAACTCAACTCAACTTAAAAAACTCAAATCAACTCAACTTACTCCTCAATTCAAATCAACTCAACTCAACTCAACTTTACTTAACTCAACCCAACTTAACTCAACTTTACTCAACTCAACTCAACTCAATTCAACTCAACTCAACTCAACTCAACTCAACTCAACTCAATTCAACTCTAATCAACTCCTCAACTCCTCAACCTTACTCAACTCAACCCAACTTCACTCAAATTTATTAAACTCAACTCAATTCAAATCAATTTTACTTAACTCAACTCAATTCAAATCAACTGCTCATCTCAACTCAACTCAACGCAATTCTAATCAACTCCTCAGCTCAACACAACCCAACTCAACTCAACACTACTCAACTCAACGCTACTCAACTCAACTCAACGCTACTCAACTCAACTCAACTTAACTCAACTCAACACTACTCAAATCAACTCAACTCAACTTAAATCAACTCAAATCAACTTAACTTAATTCAACACAACTCAACTCAACTCAACGCTACTCTACTCAACTCAACTCAACTCAACTCAACTCAACTCAACTCAACTCAACTCAACTCAGCGTAACTCAAACACTCAACGCTACTCAACTCAACTCAGCTCAACTCAAATCAACTCTTCAACTCAACTCAACTCAACTCAACTCAATTCAAATCAACTCCTCAACTCAACCCAACTCAACTCAACACTACTCTACTCAACTCAAATCAACTTAAATCAACTCAAATCAACTCAACTTAGCTCAACACAACTCAACTCAACGCTACTTAACTCAATTCAACTCAACGCTACTCAACTCAACACAACTCAAATCAACTCAACTTAACTCAACTCAACTCAACTTAACTCAAATCCTCAACTCAACTGAACTACACTGAACTCAACTCTATTCTGAAAGCAAACAAGCCTTAACAACCCACTTTAGAGTGAAAGAGAAAGAAATGGGAGGGAGGGAATTCAATTTAACATTGTTCTGCTTTTTTTATTTTACCATTTTTCTTCTTGCTTTGCGCTGATACTTTCCAGTTATTTTCTGTACATATCATAACATTCTTTTCTTGTACTTTAGTTTAAGTTGTTGTTGCATTATTGTAAATTCAATTTGAGATCAAGCTTAAGTGGCAAGTGGCACCCAACTACCTGACGCTGATACCAGAAAACAAGCAAAGCAGACAAGCGGAACAAAGAATGCGAGTGTGTGAGTGTGTGTGTGTGTGTCAACATGAGCGTCACTCATACATTCCTTCACTTTAACTTTGTTGCCGCACCTCTCGCACGAAATTCCATCTTTTCATTGCACAAAATGGAGTCACAGTTGTTGCTGCCACTTTGAGTTGACTCAACTGTGCTAAAATATTTAACAACTATTGCACTCTGACAACAACAACAACACCAACAACTGTAATAAGTGAAAAACAACAATAGCAACAACAAAAAAATTAAGCCAACGTCAAACATTGACAGCGGACATGAGTTGCTGCAACAGGCCCGAAAACCCTTGAAAACCGTAATGCCTCCCTCCACACAACCCTCCCCTCTCTGTGCAAAAAGACGCTCGTTGCGCCGAAGCTCGCGAAATGTTGCATAGGTAAAGGCGCGCGCACATAGCCATCACTAGCAGAGCTGTCAAAGCAAGCGGCATGCGTCCATGTTGCACGTGTGCGCCCATGTTGCCGCGTCATGTCGTCTCGAGCGCACACTGAATGACGCGCACAAATTCAATTTGGCACGCATGTCACCCAGAATACCAGCGTCCACACTTCGCGTCGAACCGAAAGTCGCTGTGCCGCTCTAGTTTTAACAATTTCGCTTCTAACACACACACATACACATATGTATGTGCAACAAACTATGTTTGTGTGTGTATGTAATGGCTCGAGCATTGCCACATATGTGCACCAATTCGCTAACGCAACGTGTCGTTGTTGGGGAAACTTTCGCGGCGAATTCGATTGAATTAAGGTCGCCGCTTAGCATTCAGCGCATGAAATCTAACAGCAAGATGGGTTCAAAAAGCGTGCCGAATTCGCGTAAGGACACAAACGAAGGTTTGGCAAATTCGGCAATTGAGAAATGTCCTTGGATGGTAATAAGATTACAAATTTCTGCGAAGTCAGTTGACGTTTTCCCGAGTACGGACACATTCAACGAAAGACTCTTTGTGCGGCTTTGATGCGAGAACAAGTTGTCTCTCGGAATGGGATCAACTTAATTACAAAGGAAAGAATCAGAATTTTTGTAGCGAAGTGCTTCAGAGTGAAAACCGCTGGAGAATTACAATTAGCCAATTTCTGACTAAGTAAACATAAGAACACCGGATGTTATTCTAAGTGGAAAGATGTTTTTGTTGGATAACAAAAACACTATACACATATCCTCACTGTATGAACTGTACGAATCCTTAGAAAACATTTGTTTGAAATTTAATGTTTGAAATTTCAATTGAAATATTTTTTCTTTCCTGAAATAAAATTCGTCCAGGGAAAATTAACATTTTGGTTTCCTTGCTTTTCAACAATCAACTTCCAATAGTTTTACCCCAATCCGTATTAAGAACTCTGTATGAGCATCCGAATTGTTGCAGCGAAATCCTTCAAGCAGGGAACCACAGTAGACTTAGTCAATTAAAATTATATCTGAATACGTAAACAAAGAGTCACCGCATGTAATCCCAGAAGAGAACATGTCCTACCTCAATGCGTACTAAGAACTCTGTATAAGTGTTCAACTTATTACAGCGAAGTCCTTCAAGCAGGAAGCCACTATAAACTTAGTCAATTAAAGTGATTTCTGACAACCATAGCTTAGGGTTCCCAAAAGATAACCCAGAAGAGAATATGTTCTACCTCAATACGTACTAAGAACTTTGTATGGGGGTCCGAACTGTTGCAGCGAAATCTTTCAAACAGGAAACCACTATAGACTTAGTCAATTAAAGTGATTTCTGACTACCTTAGCTCAAGGTACCCAAAAGTTATCCTATAAGAGAAGATGTTTTACTTCAATGCGTACTAAGAACTCTGTATGGTGATCCGAACTGTTGCAGCAAAATCTTTTAAACAGGGAAACACTATAGACTAGATTCCATATGTTACAGTTTGAATCCTTGAAGCAAAGAATCGCTATAGAATTTAATAGGATTTTCCTAACCTACACGAAGTTCGCCAGGTGGCAATGCATTCTGGAAAAGTCACTATTTGGATCGAATTATAGATCACCGACGTCATTGATTTGTACTTCTTAGCGAACGACGTTGGTGAGTCCATCAGAGCAATTAACGAACGTTACAGATCCATGATAACCAATTTCTTTTAGCCCAAATTGAATGATACAAACGTAGTAAACATATGGTCATTCACATTCTCGCTTCAATGGTTTTGTATCTATTTATCATTTAAATTACTGATACTCAATCAAATTAGAATTTTTTTTACATAATTAGGATTGCAGCTTTCACTCAGCTTTTGTTTTAATAACTTTTGAACCAATAAAGTTAGAGTTATGAAACTTTGACACGTGATCAAGGAGATTTTAGGTTTTAAAACAGTTAATTTTCAAAAAAAATCTTAATAAATTTTCAAGGATATAAATCAATAAAAATTTCAAAGGACCTTTTTCATATCCTTTTTTTTAAATAGGTAAAAAATCAATTTTATTTAAATTTTTGAGCCTTTCCTCTTTCATTTGATATACATATCGCCATATTATAACGTGGTTAAGTATTTGTTATATTTTTTATCTTTAATCCTCTTCAAAATTTTAAAGTCCTTTTAAAAGCACAAAGGATGTAAAAATGAAAAATTGAGTACGCAGTATTACTATGTCTGGTCTCTAGTTTCACGCCCATATGGATTTTTCCCGGTGTGAAAAATGTTGTTGCACGGTGTTATCGACACATCCTTAATGGAAACCCCTATATGTAAGAAAAGCAGTAGTAAGAAAATCTGAAAAAAATTAAGCATTCCCAACTCCTTGAAACGGTGACAGCACTAGAAACAGAGTGAAAATGAACTCAGGAATGCCAGAACACGTTAGAAATTATTTAAGTTCTGGGCGTTGAGAGTGTGTGGTTGGTGTTGGACCTACATAGATAATGAAAGTAAAAAACCAAAACAAAAAATGTTCAAAATGTTGACAAGTAAACAGAAGCAACAACAAAAATTATTGCTCTATCTTGATCAACAATGATAAAAAATGCAAGAAGCTGAGTGACAGAGTGACTAAGACGTGGCAAACAGCTGCAAGTTTTCACAAACACAAGCAAACACTTCAATCATTTACGCACAGCAAAGAGTTGAAAGTTTTGGGTTTGTTTTGAAATTTGCAACAACCAAAAGTGCAGGTATCTTAAGCCATTTAAGGCTGACAAATTTCCAAGAGAAATACATTTAATGCTTGTAACGAGTACAAAACAAAAACAAAAGGCCCTAATACAATGAGGGTATTCACGATATTGGGGCAACTATGCTGGCATTTGTGCAAAATCGAAGCTGAAGTTGGCAAACATGTTTCCGTTTGATATCCAATCAAGCATGCAACTTTATTTATTTCTTAATTTCATAAAAATTAGTCTACAACAATAAAACTTTGAAAACTAGTCTAACAACTATTTAAAAAAATTACATAAAACCACAGAATATTTGATTCAAATATTTGACGCATTAGTAGTAGGAATTTAGTAATTTTTGAAATACATGTTTGGAAACTAAGAAAAAACGTACACGAAACTGAGATTACTATTTAGATTAGATTAGATTTTGTTGTTGTTATTTTCATTCAAATTATTCGAGACGAAAATGAGATTACATACAAGAAGATAAGTTTAAAAATTGGTTTCAGGTTTCGAAACAATACAAAAATATTGAAAGAAAATATTTTTCAATTGATTGACTCAGGTTTCGGGACACAAACAATTTATTTATTTTTATTATTTTGTTTATTTTAATTATTTTTATTATTTTATTTTATTTTATTTTATTTTATTTTACTTTATTTTATTTTATTTTATTTTATTTTATTTTATTTTATTTTATTTTATTTTATTTTATTTTAATTTTTATTATTATAATTATTTTTATTTTTTATTTCTTATTTATTTTATTTATTTATTAAAAGTACTTTTTACAATTTCAATACAAAATGATTGAACAACTGTTACAAAATATCGAACAAATAGATATCTGCAATGGAAAACTCATGTTTCTTGTCAAATAAATTAACTAAGTTATTCTTTCAATCTGCATTTTTATGAAAATTTTTAACATCAAATTGTAGAGTGCATAAATTTTAATAGTCAAAAATCTTTTCAAATAGATATATGAACATAACCTCATAATTTTTTTTGTTTTCTAAGAGCCTTCTATGAATTCTTAGATCGTGAATGCCACAGTTTTCTAATAATGTTTGCCGCTATTCAAGTGTTTTTACGCATTGTGAATGCCGCCAATGTGTAACTGGCGGCTAGTTTGCTACTGCTGCTAGTTGTCTACCGAGTGACTGACCATAAGCTCACAAAAGTACGGCTGAACTTTTCCGCTTACGTAACCCATATTGGCAATTCCCGCCCCCCGTTGACCCCCAATTGGAGTTCTTGTCTCTCACCGCGCTGTTCTTGTTGTTCTTTTGAGACATCTTTCTTGTAACTTGCAAAGTTTTTAATAAGTTTACAGCATTGGGTTGCATGCAGCGGCACGTAGAGCGCATATCCTTTCGAAATCCTTACGCAAAGACGCACAGTACAATGAAAAGCATGAGGGCGAATGCTGCGGGCGTAGCATTGCGATTCGAACCGGACGGATGAAATAAATTCAATTATAGCCAACGCTGGTTCTGCATACGAGATAAGAAGCGGCCAACTTTGGGCTCTGCACACAGCGCACTCACTAAAATATGATTAAGCGACAATTTGTCCAGCGAGCCTCGAATGCTGGCACAATTCATTGCGCTGCCGATCGGCTGCGCCCGCGTGCTGTGTAATAAATGAGCAGGAAGACAGGTGTGACAGCGTTATCTCCCTCTCTTCACTCGATTCTGGCAATGCCACCACTCATTTGGGCCACGACTGTGCGGCTGCTGATAGCTAACGTTCGGTTGATATAGTGTACGACTACAAGTTGTCTGAGGAGTCGCAAGGAGGAGTGGATTTGACTTCATGGTGTCCGGGAGGGGGAACAATAAGTTCATGAAAACGTTGAAATTACTTGAAATTTAATCAATTTAGTTGCCGAACAAACAGACAAAAGATGAGAGCGGCACAGTTGAGCGTGGCCGAAAGAATGAGGAACGAGGGACAAGGAAAATGGCCATAACAAATTTGTCATTTGGCGCATTTTAAGCGCAATTTAAGACCATCACGCGACACTGAACCAGTCAAAGCTGCGCCAAATGGGACAAATGAGACCAAATGGAACAAAGTGGCAAAGTTTAATGCATTCAAATAAGCATTGTTGTTGTTGTTCTTGCATCCTTTTCAACTACACGTTTATTGTTTACTTGCAACAGTTCATCTTTCATCGTTGCAACTGATTGTTAAATATTTGCATGGCTCTTTGTGACATGTTGTCACACATTGCAAGCGCGCCTCAACCAATGCATTGTTTCAGTTGCTTGTAATTTCTTTTATTATTAAATTTTTATATATTTTTTTTATATATTTTTAACATTTCATTTATTTCTTTGATACATGGAAAACTTTACATCCAATACTGCAATTTGTCACAGTTTCGTGCGCCTCGCTTTGACTTTTCATTTGTAATTCAGCTTAATTTAAAACCAATCGTTAAAGTTGTTATTGTATTATTGTTGTTGTTGTTGTATTGCAGAGACAGTAATAATTTCTCAATAAAATGTAAAATTTCTGTAAAATGAAACTGAAGGCACAGAATGTTAAAGGATGTCACAAGAGAGACATGAAAGGGACATAAAGAAGCGCCATTCAGAGAAGAGAGACAAAAGCAGGAATTTCTCATAGAGCTGACAAAAAGTACAATTGTCTATTAAAAAAGATGGCCAACGAGTGATTGAACAGCTCTTTGCAGCGCTTAAGGCTTCAATTCAAGTGACAACACACACACACACACATATATATATTTTTTAAATTGAAATTGTTTGGCAACGCCAGACAGCAGCTGTTGCTCGCTGTTGCACAGCTACAAGTCGTTCGTTGTGCTGTGAAAAAAATCGCTCTGAATTTTCACAGAAATGTTGCTGCTTCACTTAATCGAGCAAGCAAGCAGTGGCAGCAATTTATGACGCAACAACAACAACAATAATCGCTGCATTGCTGCGATAATTACTGCCAGTTGAAATTCATTAAAACTGATAATGTGCATCCTTTTGCTTTTACCTCGGCACGGGTGCGTCGACTTCGCTTGTGGCTGTGGCCGCAGCCGCTGTCGCTGCCGGTAGCCATTTGTCCATTCGCCGCTGCAGCCAACTGTGTGGCAGCCGGTTGCATTTTCGCCACGTAATGAGGCGCATAACGCAACGTATATTTATTGAAAATATTTATAATGATTTTTCATGCCGCCATCTTTTTGTCGCTACTGCATTTCTCCGACGCTTCGCTCCGCCTTTGCATTTGTGTTGGATTTTTCTCGCTTTCAAATTTTTTTTTTTATTTTTAATATTTTTTATTTTACCGTCGCAACTGTGTCTTTTGTTTTTGTGCAATTTAACAACAAAAACAACAACAACAAAAAGTACTTGAGCAAAAATATGTTTCATATTTGTCGGGCGAAAATATTTACAATGCCGTTGCCGCCGACGTCGAAGTGTATGTACGCGTATGTGAGTGTGTGTGCTCTCTGTATGTGTGCGAGTATGATGAAACTTCATTTGAGCACAATTTAAGGCGGCAAGTTTTTAACGCTTTATTAAAAATTGCTATGTAAAGTGAAGTGTCGAGTGTGGAGTGCACACTTCACTTCAGCGATTAAGTGCGAACGCAGTTGTACCGACGAGCGGCGACAGTGAGAGAACAATTATGTGAATTTTGCCTTTAACAGTGGTGCTTTGAGGTTTTTCTAGTGTTTAAAAATACAATTTTATGCATTTAAAGTTTTATTTTTTTAAGAAAGAGAGAAAGATAGAAAGAAATTATTTTCTTTTAACCGTAGATCGAGCTTTGTATAAAAAATTATACATTTGGTTTTTAGTTTAATTATTACTTTTTTCAGGATATAATTAATTGAATCATTTTTGTGACTTTGGTTGTGTTGGGATTATGCTTGTTTAAAACCATCTTTCACACTTTTTCAAGAAAGAGGTCTTGAGAAAATTGAAAAGTTTATAATTTTCTCCTTTGTGTACATAGGATAGGATTCCTTAATTTTTGTGAGGCTCGATCTACGGTTAACTGAAAATATTGAACAAATAGGATTTGGCTGGGTTTAGAGAAAAATTCATAAAAATTTTTATTAACTTTATCCAAAAAGAAAACAATATCTATTTTATAGAAAACATATTTCTTCCCTTTTTTGGCATAATTCTTTCAATGAAAATATTAATATTTTTTAATGATGAGTGCAATTAATGACAGCAAGTAAACATGAAGTAAACATCTTTCATATCAAATTTTGATTTATTTTCTTGAATTAGAATATTATTAAATTATATTCTTTGTATTGTGGTACAAGACCTTTAAGAATACGGTCAACCTGCTATAATTTCGTTATCATGTTTAAGAATTGAACTGTGTTTTATTTTCAAGCACAATCCAGAGAGACGAACAAGCCTACAGAACTAATTGTCGTACCAGTATAAACCGTTGGTAAGAGGAAGACCTAAGAAATGTTCGACCCAAACATGAAGATTGGAACACTCGTCATTAAAAGGTAGAAAATCTTTTTGCTTTCAATCTTTTCCAAGATAGTCACAAAAATTTCAACAATTTTTCAACCATTTTTGCGCTGTTGTTGTACAACTATGATTTGAGTCACTTAATTTTAGTGTTGTAGCACAATAGATCATTACTGGTGTCATCTATCGATGTGAGAGTCCTTATGAAAATGTAAGAAAATGAAGTACTTATAGAGCAATAATTGCTCATCACTATTTGCTTTTGAAAAGCAATACGAATACACAAACTTAAGACAAGTTGGATGTGATGCACGAGGACTCTACACTATCATTTGAACTCTTGGGCAGTTGAATTTCAACGAGGGTGTACCAGTTTGGGAGACGATGCACCTTCGGGACTTCAGACAAGTTCAGCAAATGGTGCTAGACAACCCTTGAATTAAAGTGAAAGAACTAGCAAGGGCTATGAATATGTCTAAAGAACGAGTTTGATTCGATATGTGAATCAATATTTAGACATAAGAAAGCTGCTTACAGTAGACCAAAAGCTTATTCGAATGAACAATTCAATGCTCAGTTACATATATCGTTTTCAATCTGACTTTTTTAAACTAGTTTAAATGAAAAGAACTTTTTGTTGAACACGACCGTTCACACTGCTTAATGAGGTTTAGTTCCACATAAGTTTGTCTAAAAACACAGCTGTAACCAGGAAGACATATTGTTCAACATTTTTGGGCAACAAATTTTTCCAAAGTAATTTTATTACAACTAATACAATTACATTGAACGAGAAAAATTGTAAATTAATTTTTTGTTTGGAAAAAACTGTTTTTATTAAAACCAATTTGTTTGCTAAAATTTTTAGCACATAAAGAATATCTTAAAAAAAGTATTCACGAAAATAAAATTTGTTAAATTGAAAAAAATCGCTTTTTACAAACAAAACAATGAAACATTTTATGAGTCACTTCAAAAAGCAAACAAATATTTATGACAATTTCTTAAAGAAGTTAATTAAAAATTTTTTCCACAATATTTACAAAAAAAAAAATTTTGCATGGTCTTTGTAAAAAGAATACAATGGCGACTTGCTATAATTTCGCTATAATTTTTAAGAATTTAATTTTTTTTTATTTTCAAGCACAATCCAGAGAGACGAACAAGCGTACAGAACTAATTTTCCCAACAGTGTAGACCGTTGGTACGAGAAGTCAACTTAAAAAAAATATATATTTATTAAACCATTCCTTAACTTGATGAGTGCTTTAAAAAAACATTAAAATTAAAAAAAAAATTTTACGAATTTTTTTATGAAAACAAATTTTTTCACACAAAACAAATATTTTTGTAAAAACAAAGTAATGCAATTTTTGTTTTTAATGTAGTCGCTACTCGCTAGAAATAAATAGTTTTTGTAAGCATATCATAATTTTCTTAAAAAAAAAACAAACTTAATACAGTTTTTACATGTATAAAGTTAGATACTAAATATAATTTTTTTAATAATAATAAAATACAATTTTTTATGCATAATTGTGGAAATTAGTAAAACAAAAACATTTTTTAATTTTTCTTATTGTTTAGTAAAATTATATTAGTACATATTGTGACGAATGCTAGTTCTAGTGGGCTAGTACGTATCACTGAATTGTGCAATTTGAAGATAAAACAACTTTAATTATCCAAACGCAGTCAATGAAAACCAACAATCACTTTATTTCACCAATTTCACACTGTTTACTGTCTTTACACTTAATTATTTGCTTAATTACTCCGTGTGGCACATTCACTACTCAAAATCAGACTGACTCGCTGCGCCGCACCCGGCTGCCTTTTATACCTGTCCGGCCATCGCGCAGATCGTTCTCGCATATTCCGGAGTGGACTAAAGGTTTCCATGATGATCGCGACCATCATTGCCAGGTTGGACTGAAAGTTTCCATCATTGCCAGGTTGGACTAAAAGTTACCATCATTGCCAGGTTGGCCTAAAAGTTTCCATCATTGCCAGGTTAGCCAAAAAGTTTCCATCATTGCCAGGTTGGCCTAAAAGTTTCCCTTATTATCGCGGCCGTCGTTGCCAGATTGAATTATAGCAAGGCACGCAGCGACAGGGTTGCTTTGCACAGCGACAGACTGTCTTATCGTTACAATATTAACAAATATTTTTTCAAATTTTTTTTTTTTTGTATTTTTTTGTTTTAATTGTTTTTTTTATCTTCAGAAACCTATTTGAAAACATTATTTAAATTTTTTTAGTAAATTAATATTTTTTGTAATTGACTTACATATATAGTGTTAATTAAAACATCATTCAAATTGCTTTCGAATGTTTACAAAAACTTAAAAAAACTTGTTTAAAAAGTGAAAACAACTACCTATATTTATATACCAGATATATCAGTATGAAGTGAGCCTCAAGATACAAATGTCTCGATAGGGCATATTTGTTGTGAACGAGCCTTAATTTTTTTTTTTGTTTTGTTGCTATGACATCTGTCAAGCATATTTGGTATACATCAAGTCATTGAACAAAAAACATCATATTTTTTCAATGTGTTAAAAATGTCGAATTTTGTACCAGTGATGATTTGCGGAAAGCATTAATTTTTTGTTTTCATTCGAAGAAAAGTCCTGTAGAGTCACATCGAATGCTTGTCGAGGCATATGGTGATCATGCTCTATCAAGAGCAACATGCAAAAGATGGTTTCAACGGTTCAGAAATAATGATTTTAATGTGAGAAATAAAGAACGTGGAAGACCACCAAAAAAGTTTGAAGTTGCCGAATTGCAAACGATATTGGACAAAGTTGACACTTTGAGTCAAAAGAAAATGGCAGAAATGTTAAATGTTGAACAGGCAACAATTTCTGTCCGCTTAAAAGCTATGGGAAAGATCAAAAAGTGTGGAGAATGGGTGCCACATGAATTGAATGAAAGGCAGATGGAAAACTGAAAAAACACTTGCTTCAAAGACACGAAGGAAAATCTGAGCAGCACTTCGGTTCCTACGAGGAAGTCGAGGAAAATTGGGAGTCTGATTGGTTTGCTTCAAAAGACAAAACAATTATATTGGCGCAGTGTCCAAAAATTGCCTGAAAGATGGAAAAAATGTGTGGCTAGCAATGGCCAATACTTTGAATACAATTTTTTTTACTTTCCCATTAAAAATTAGTGTTTTATTTTTGCAAAAAAGGCTAACTTCATACTGACATACCTGGTACTTTAAAAATTTTAATTTTCTACAAAAACAATTTTTTCATTTAGAGTTTTTTTATATCCTAACCTTGGTTTTTCCCGCTTAACCTCAACGCTTGCTTGCTGCAATTAAATCAGTCAGCGCAATGCGCATTGGAACCCATCTTCGGCCTCCAGCATGGAGGCTGGTTTATGCATAGAATTTATTACGTCAGGCATGATGAATACAGTCGCAAGCCGCTAAGAACTCTAAGGATTCGTGTGTTGTATGTAAATGTGCGATGCTTCATTAAAATCCTGCAACGGATTCATTACTCAAAGTGTGTTTGCTTTTGTTTAGCACTTCCGCGGCACACAGCTGCAGCGCCATAATTTCTGACAACAACAAACAAATAAACCAAAAAAAAAGCAAGGAACATAGAACAACAACAACAACACAAATATGCAATAAAAAGCCCCGCTTTGAGGCGCTCGAATGCCCGAACGTCACATATGCCACCATCAGCGGCAGCACGAACACCATCAACAATCGCTGTCCCAGCAACAGCTGCCGACCAGCAGAACTGAATAACAACAAACACAACAACAACAACACATAATCATCTCCTGCCGCTGCGACAGTGGCAACGTTGCTTTCCGTTTTTAATAAAATTAAATGCGCAAAATTATTTGTTTTATATCCGTTTTCCATAGCCATTCGCCGGCTGGCATTCTTGTGCCTTTTTTATTATTTATTTTTTATTTATTTTTTTATGCATTTTATATATTTATTTCTATGTTTCTTAGTCTAATGTTTTTGTTATTGTTGGCGCTGATGGCGCTAGACGCATCATTTTTACACTGTTCTATGCGCACTTTGCATTTCATTTTCACTCTTTTTTTCACTCATTTCGCATATTTTATTTCACAGTGCTTCTTCTTCTCCTTCTCGCCCTACTCCTACTGTCCTTTGCAACTCCTCCTCGTGCTCATTGTATGTTTTTTTACGATTTTTCATTGCCAACTTGTGCGCATTTGCTGCTTTACGTTTTTATTACACGCGCCGTGATTGCAGCCAAACGAATACGAAACGACAATGGAAATGGACAGGGAAGACATAAAAAACATAAAATTGTGCAAAAAACAATTTCGCGCATTTTCGCCTCATAGAAATTGCATTTGCATGGTGGCAAATGTGAAACACAAGGAAAGCATAAGATTGAAACAAATTTAAAACGAAAATTGTAACAAGGAAATGCATTTTTACATGCAACAATGATAACAACAACAACAACAAAAGCAACAACGACAACAATTAGAAAACGTTGGCCAACCAACAATTGTCGCCATTGCAATTCAAGACAAAATGAGGCAGTCGCTGCTACTCGCTCGGTGCCAGAATAAGAATGAGAAGGAAGATGGAAGTAAAATGGTTGAATAGTTGAAAAAATAGCGAAGCATAACATTCAAGGATGGGTTGGTGTGAAATTTGGGGTTCAACATATATTAAACTATTCAAAATGTTCAAGGATATTGAAAGATATGGTTTTCAATCAGCTTTGGTGTTCAATCTTTGCTCCGTTTCATTGAATGTATTTTTCACAAGAATACCCAGAATGGGCCAAATGATTCCAATGCGATTTTTTTCGTATTTCAATTTAAAAGCAAAATTGCAGACCTCAAACCAGAGACTCTAGGTTCGATTCCTAGTTCAATTAGGTAGATAAAGACTCGTCTACATCTATCGCTACCCACATGAAGTAGATGAGAACAACCTACCATCACCGTTCTCGCTCTTTGTTTTCTTAGTATGTTCCTGTCTTTTAAAGTTCACCAAAAAGTTGAGTTGATTCATTGGCCGAAATTATCATCAAGAAACACTTGGATCTTCTTGCAACACTTTGACTGGTCTTAAAAATCGTTTCATCTGACGTCAACAAAACTTTGTTCTACACATTTCCTTCACTATTCCCGTATTTGTACTCTGAAAGATAATCTAGTAGCTAGAATGCTTTTAGATCGGACTTCACTATACAAAAAAGTTGTTAAACAATCCTTATTCCCACACCAGAATTAATGTCAACATTAAAACGCCAAGCGAAACATGAAACTTTTTGTGTTGTCAGCTCTTCATCAAAAAATGATTCATGCGGCAAAGTTACAAACTGCAATTTTTTCTTAATAATTTTTAACTTCTGTTTAACTGCAGAGAATTTTTAACAGATGTTTCTCCACATGAAATGGCTTCATGCAATTTTCTCTATTTTGAGATATCTACAAAAAATGAGCAGTTAAAACGCCTAAAAACACACAAAAAAAAGTGCCGCAGGCCACAAGTGAGTTTTAATGAAATATTCATCACACGGCGTAATTCATTCTTGAGTGTAAATGTATGAAAATAAGTTGCAGCGAAAAGATTTAGAAGGGGTGAGAAAAGTTAAAGTGCATTGCATTGCACATATTTTTAAATTAGTTTTTTAATTATGGCTGTTGTCTTTGATTCATTTGTGAAGTAAGACATTTATCAGATGTTTATTTATTTATTTCTTATTCATATTCTTATTTAGTAATTTTTTTTATTTACTAATTTTGTTTATTATTAGTTTATTTTTTATTTTATTTTATTTTATTTTATTTTATTTTATTTTATTTTATTTTTTTTAATTTAATTTTATTTAATTTTTTTATTTTATTTTATTTTATTTTATATTAATATTTTTTAATTTACTTTTATGTAATTAATTTTTTTTATTCATTGTTTTTTTATTTTTTTTAATTAATTTTGATTTAAGTTATTTTGTACAATTTTTATTAAATTTTTATTTAATTTTTTTTAATTGAATTGCATTTTATTTTGTTTATTTTATTTTATTTTATTTTATTGTATTTTATTTTATTTTATTTTATTTTATTTTATTTTATTTTATTTTATTTTATTTTATTTTATTTTATTTTATTTTATTTTATTTTATTTTATTTTATTTTATTTTATTTTATTTTATATTATTTTATTTTATTTTATTTTATTTTTTTTTATTTTATTTTATTTTATTTCATTTTATTTTATTTTATTTTATTTTATTTTAGTTTATTTATTTAATTTTTTAATATTTTTTAATTTACTTTTATATAATTAATTTTTTTATTCATTGTTTTTTATTTTTTTTAATTTTGATTTAAGTTATTTTTTACAATTTTTATTAAATTTTCATTAATTTTTTTAATCGAATTGAATTTTATTTTATTTTATTTTATTTTATTTTATTTTCTTTTCTTTTACTTTATTTTATTTTATTTTATTTTATTTTATTTTATTTTATTTTATTTTATTTTATTTTATTTTATTTTATTTTATTTTATTTTATTTTAGTTTATTTATTTAATTTTTTAATATTTTTTAATTTACTTTTATATAATTAATTTTTTTATTCATTGTTTTTTATTTTTTTTAATTTTGATTTAAGTTATTTTTTACAATTTTTATTAAATTTTTATTAATTTTTTTAATCGAATTGAATTTTATTTTATTTTATTTTATTTTATTTTATTTTATTTCATTTCATTTTATTTTATTTTATTTTATTTTATTTTATTTCATTTAGTTTTTGTTTGTTAATTTTATGTTGTATATATTTTTTAATTTAAATTTTTATTTTTACATTTTCATTAAGTCGATAAATAAAAATGCCCAAAATTAATTTGCAATAATTATTTCCGCATTAGCAACGGTCGAGCAATAATGAAAATTCCAATCATGCGCGACTGGCGATCGGAGATAGTGAAATGCAGCTGAAAGGTGCAAAAAAGTGCCAAAAGCAGCAGAACATAAAATGAAAAATTGCGCATTGGCATTGGCAACATTAAGGTTGCAACACTACGAACGTGGCAAGCAGTTGCCGTATCAATATTTTTTTGGGGCTTTTTGCTGCAGTTGTCGCCAATTACGTTTTAATGCTCGTAATTTCTTTGCAGTTGATTTGGTTAACAAGCGGCAGAACCAACAACAACCACATCAACGACTGCATCAAATTATGAGCAGCAATGCAAGTGCAACAGCCACATTGATGCAACGCATCAGCAATGCGAAAATGTGACAAAAATTTATTTTCCTCGGTGCACTGCGCCGCCAGCACTGCCTCTGTGTATTTGTATGTGTGTGAGTTTAAGTGTGCATGTGTGTGTTTGTGGTGTGCGGCAAAATTGCAACGCTTGTGTCATTTATTGCATTTGCATGCAGCATGTGGCATTTGTACAAAAATTCGTTATGCTTTAATGCAACTTTTGCCACACGTTGCACCTCTAACCAAACCCCAAACCCTGCAGCGTGCACAGGGGTTGCACCATGTGACAAGTGTTGCCCAAAGCAGTTACAACTGTAACAACAACTAGCGATTGCAATACTAACAACAACAACGCGCCACCGGCAACCAACGACCACACACACACACACACCACTAACGCTAAAGCTTTCAATTTACGAGTTAACCAGCAAAATATCTTTCAGTCCCACCGCTGCTGTCGATTTCGATTGCAGCTGTTTTGTTGTCGTGTACAATTGTTGCTGCTGCAGTTGCCAGCTATTTGTAAATTCTTTTTTTTATTTTCCTCGTTTTTTATTGAGCTCCAAACTATCTGCCCGAAATCGCTTTCTCTCACTCTCTCTCACTCCCTCCCACTCAGGTCACACTGCCACGCTGTGTTGCCTGTCCCCTCTCGTCTCCTCGGCGCTGGCATTGTGATTGCATTTTATGCTCTGACCGTAAATTTACATGCCGCCAGCTCGTTGCGGCGCGCATTACAGCGTTGCCTGCCGCATGACCAGGTGCTAACGCAGTTAGCTCAGCGCCGCGGCCATTAGATGTGTGCCAATAATTCTATTGGGATGTGCCGCAGCGTTGCCACCGTGTCGCAGTCATCAAGATAGCGTCCAGCAGCACGCGGCGCTGACGCAAAGCAACCGAAACGCACTAAAACAATTTTGCTATCATTTTTTTTTTCGATTAGCACAAACGATATGCATTTTTTAATTGCTTTTTTCCCTCAACGAGTTTCAATGTTTCCATAGGGAATTTTGCATTTTTTGTAAAATCGGTTTTTTGATACTTTACTATGTAAAAAATAATTAAAATAACAGTTGTACAGCTGTATTGTGAGTTTTGTTAGATAAAAATAAAGATAAAATGTAAATAAATGAAAAAAATGGATTTTTAAAATATGTGGTTTAGTTTTTAAACTGAAGGACTTTGAAAACTAAATTCGAATATTCAAAATTCATGCATTTCTCTACGAAGCCAAAGCAGCTCAGGATTTTCTACATTACTGTTTGTTTTTATGTGTAGACCTCGAGTGAAAGTGGGGTTTGTTGGACCTTTTGTAACCTAATTTTTTATGTATGAAACTAACAGCCACTAAAATGATCAAAACTAGCTTTTTGCAATACATGATCCTTTGAGATCCTTTTCAATTACATTTTACCATATTTCGGGTGGTATTCCGATCAAAAGTTGGGTGAGAGGATAAGCTACACAAAAGCAATCTTTCACGTAGCCTTTTTATTATTATAATTCAACACTATTAACTCGACTAAGTTTAGATATTTTTCTTTTTAATTAGAGTCCATTTGGATCCCAGAAGCATTTTGCTTAAGCACCGTGACCAGTGCTGATCTTTTGTTTGAGTCTTGATTTAACCATTTGAAAATGAATTTCCATTACTTTAAGCACTCTTTGGAGATCTTAGTTCCAGATCTTCTCTTGGACTAAGGTTCCGTCACTTACTATAGAACTTTTTCCTGCTGAGTGCAAGGCAATCACTGAGAACATGTATGGAAATTTCTTCAGCTTCTGCAGACATACGAAAAAGAAATTCCCACTTAAATCGGATGATACCCAAGTATTAGTAACCAGTCAGGTATCCAGTGAGGAAGCATAGTGCTTAGTCTTTAACATTAAGAGCTTTCCGGACGTTCCTCTCGTTGGGGTTAAGAATCGCTTTGCCTGGCGTAGTCCCGTATAGGACTGGTGCGTTGGATTGGTGCGTTTTGGAGGTTCAAACCTCTCCCGAAATGTGTATCCAGCAAAAAGTTTGGGTGAAAAATGTATTTTCAACTGGTATTGGGCTCCAAAAATGTGTATAAAACTCATGATTTTGGTCTTCAATTTCCTCAGCCAATCTTGTATGTGTCCACCGGGTGGAGCACAGAATGGTTCGAGGACGGCCAGTGGTTGCATTGCATTTGTTTTGTGACCTCGTGACCCTCGTGCCCTGGGATCCAGTGAAACCCTTATAGAATTATGGTCGCTTAGTTTTTTTAGAAGATTACGGCAATTCATGACAAGATTTGAAAAGGCGGCGTAGACTTGAAAAGACTTTGGAGCCGCTTGACTCTCGAATAGTATTCAAGTATATACGTGTACACCAAAAGTTTTCCTGCGTTGATACTTTCTGGTGCAGGCTTCAATTGGATGAATTTAAACCTGAATTTCCCCATACGAAAAGATGTTTGAAATCTAAGACTGTAAACGCCATCTCTTATTTTAGTTGTCTTACAAAAGGGAGCACAATTGCAGGAATTCTGAAAGGGCTTTGTGGTAAGGTCAGTCATCGGGGATATTGTCGCAGTCGAATGTGAATGTCCACTACTTTAAAGCATATGACACCGCTTTTTAGGGAATTAGTCGTTTGTAGATCTGGGCATCTTAGGCAATGTGCCACTGAGGAATATCGTCAGAATCATTCGAAGTTCATATCGGCGATCATAGTGGCTCAAATCAACACAGAACACAGGATAAAAGAGGTTCTATCACAGTTACACGGTTCATTAGCGACGTCTGCAAAGGGAAGCGGACAATTTCGACAAAAATTGCGCACCAAGATCTAGTGAGGTCCCCAACCATTCTGCTGTAACATCTTCACACAACAGATGGCGCTACGAGCGGTAGCTCGAAATAATGGAGGCGACGCGACGTTCCTAGGCGGCGTTATATGGCAGCCCCATCACTTGGAACTACCTGCAGCAGACCAATCACCTACCCCGGCAGAACAACACAATCGATTAACTTAACCAACACAAGGCTGTCTTGTGGAGGCCCTATGCTCCAGAGAAGAGTGAAGCAGGAACAAAAAATCACATTCCCTAAGCCTCCAAGTTTTTTAGTGGAGCTATCGACAAGCTGTCCGTCTTATCTAACCTAACTTAAATATGGTTTAGAATGGTATCTATGGCTCAAAAGTTGTGTAAGGGGTCTAAAAAAAATGAAATTTTTTCTGCGCCACTGTATACAAATTCAAATACCAGACAGTTTGCAATAAGTTCGGGTTTTAAAAATCCCAGATAATTCAGCTCATAGGGTCTTTACTTTCTCTAGATGCCTTAGCTACCATTTTAACTGCGTACTAGTCTACATATCTTTGAAACGAGTAATCCAGGTGAAAGACCCAACCGCCGAGGCTTCTTCTAGCAGCACGCAGCATCAATGCTGAAAAAAATGTATGATCGAGTATTTAACAACAACGTTATTCTTCTTCAGTATCTAATTAGTGCTCCTTCTATGCGAAATCTTGTATTATTTCAACTTTAGTGGGGTGGAACTAAAAGTACGAACGCAAAAAAATAAAATCAAAAAAATTATGGGCGAAAGGGGCCCAGGCAGCTACTCAATTAACAAAAGAAAAAATGGTTTTTCACTTCATGTGTCTGCGTTCGTCGATGGCCAGGAATAGGTGAAAACAATTTAAGGCAATTTATTTTTTACTCATTTTACAGAGTTTTCTACTCTAAACGTCACACAGAAAGCAAAGTTTATATTGGAATTTTCGTGAGCAATTTTATGGTAAATGTAAAGAGACCCAAAGAAGTGGTCCGTTTCGGTGAATTCGGAAAGTGGGTGTTTTAGCCAACAGGTATCCGGCATAATTAGTGAATATGTTCGCAATTTAAGTAAGTAATCTGGCTAGTCAGATCGGCCACTCATAGACATTATTGGGTCTCTATCAGTACCAGTTAGAGCTTCTTAGATTTGCACGTCGACGTAAAAGTGAATAGTGATAAAGTGGCGAAGTTCAGATTAGGTAAAATAAGGTAAGTTCAGCTCAGGCAGTGGGGGATTCAGGGGGGTTTTGGTGGTTGAAACAGCCGAAATATTAGAATTGTCTTTAATTAAAAGGCATTTTATCAATATTACAGAATTACTTTTTGAAACCCCCAAAATTTATTTTTCAGAATCCACCCCTGAGCTCAGGTAATTGGGTTAGATAAGTTAGAATGTCGATGTTCCCAACAAAGTTCAGGATCTAACGCAAAGAAGAACGTCTTGAGATATTCGAAGAGTAGCAAAATGTGTGCTCAAAGGTTTTTTTGATTTTGCTTTCTTGGCATTTCTTGCATTTAGCCGACTCGTTTAGTCTTGTTCTTTGCTGCTTTGAAAAGCTGTTAATGAGTGACCCGTTAGTGTCTCTAAGATGAGTCTGCAAAAGAAAGAATCTCGGAAGTGATTTATCGAGTTGTCTGAATATTTTTCTAGCGATTGTGTAGGCTGCTAAACTATGTCACCAAGCAAGGATATTTCTTCCCAGGCTGTCATCCAGTCTCTTGTTTTTCTGTTTACGTTCAGTTCACAGCCAGGTTTTTTAATTCCACTGCCTTTGAAATACATTCTTGGTCGATGTTGCTCAAATTCCAAAAGATTTTTACACCATGTTTAAAAGGAAATATGGGTCTCAGAGGGGAGAAAAATTGCAACGAATACATTTCAATTCCCTTTTTCTTCAACATGGAGTAGGAAGTGATTATTGTAAAATAAATATGGGCAGAAAAGGAGAACTCAGAAAGAACATGTATTTAGATTTTCAATAAAAATATTGTAGAAAATATTTTTTAAAAAAGTTTTATGAATTTGAAAAATTTTCTAAACATGTCAATATTTATATGAATAAGAAGATTAAGACTGGTTTGAGGTTCGATACCAACTGAAAAAACCTATTTGTACATAAGAAAAAACTGCATCTTAATGTGCACGTGTGTATCTGTGTGTTTGTGTGTATTTGTGTGTGTCTGGCTCACTTCGACTACTACTGTACGCGCAGCAATTTGTCGTTGACTGCAATCTTGTCTCTCCGAAAGTGATGCCTAGTGACATGCAATTACCTTCACTTTACTTTGCTCGTCCAATTGACATACTTTTTCATGCATTTACTGTGCAGTAAAATGCGCTCAACGCAAAGTGAAAGCGTCTTTTACGCACTTTTACAACGTTAGCACCATTACAGCTGAACACACTTTACAACGTTGCACGTTACGGCGCTGCTCATTGGCGTAATTTCGAGATGTTTTGCAAATTTTATGCCATTTACGCTTCACTAACTGATACGTTTTTACGTTTTACAATTCTTTTCATGCAACCAAAGCAACAACAAAATTATGTCAATTCGCGATACCATACAGCGACAAATAAGTCAGTTAGTCAGTCAGTGAGGCGACGCACTGTGGCACTCGTTGCAAGTAGTGGCAGCATGTGGCAAATTGCACAATAACAACAACAACACTGTCAGTATACAAGTCATTGCCGCAAAGGTACTCAACTTTTGCCCCGCACGCTGTGCATTGCTCGTTGTCAATGAGTGGCTTTCAATGTGCCGTCGTACATTACGCGCCTTTGGCAACAAATTAAAAGAATCGACTACACACACATACACACACACACATAGACGAACAAAAATACAACGTGCCATATGCCACATGCCGGAGCACAACGCCGCTATGCCACATGCCATGTCACCTCCCGCTTGGCTCTAATTTCAATGCTGCCCTCGCACACACACACACACACACACATACACACATACCGCACTCGCACACCGAAAGTGGCATTCAGTGTCGCTGACGATTTTTACAGCTCCCGCTGGGATGATTTGTTGTTGTCGTCGTCGTCGTCGTCGTTTGCTTTATTGTTGTTGTCGCCACTTACGGCGCAACAATGCCAACAGCAAATACAACAACAACTAGTTATACATACAACAATCAGTGCAACAGTGCCAGCTAAAGAAACCCTTTTGCTCTGCCTCACGCCCCTTCACACATTCCCCGCCCCCACCTCCCCGACGGCCATTGTTGCCACACAGCTGCTTTTTACGTCACTTCCATTTCATTTGGTTTCTTCCTGTCGTTGTTTTATAGCGCTACGCCTAATCAAAGCGCAACGCTTTGCGAGTTCATTAGAAGCTTTCGAAGCGTGTTGCAAGTACGCGACTCGCTGTGTTTTGTGCGTGTGTGCGTGTTTATAAATGGCAACGCTGCTCAGCTCAGCGTGCGGGCTATAATTTCAAACCGCTGCCTTCGACTTTCTCCCCCCCTTCGCAGCGCCCCTTCAGCTCATTTTCGTTGCCGTTCTTTGGTTTCTATTTGTTCTTTGCATTTTTTTTTGTTTTTTGCTACGCTGTCAGCCACATTCTACTTATGCGTTGTTTTTTTTTAGTTTTCTACACCATTTTTCTGACAAGTAAAAGTGTTGTTGTCGTCTCCGTTCCACAACCCAACCCATTCATCCCTGCCGACACTTTAGTGCCCCGCACGCAGCATGACAAAGTTTCGTAATGTCTACAACAACGACACCTATACCACTGCCAGTCGCTTTGACAACTGCCAATGACGGCAGCAGCAATCACAATTACAGCAACAACAATTAGTACAACAACAGCAGCAGCAGCAATACAATAACACAGCATGAGGTAGCTTCAATTCGCGCTGTTAATGGGCGCTGTTCGTTGGGTGTCGAGCAAGTGATACTAAGAGCACAACAAGAGATTTTCACAGAGAGCGAAAGAGATGGAAAAGCAGCAAGAAGCCAACATGCAAGTTAGAATTTTGACAGAATGCTGCTGTCTGAACGCTGCGCGCCGCACTAATCTTGCAAAATTATGCGAGAATTATGGCTTAATTGCGCAATGACAGCAACACGGACATGATGGTAACAACAACAACAACAACAATGATATACATGTCAGCAGCCACCACTTTGCCACTAAAACGCGCTAATACGCCACGCTTTGAGGACACTTAAGTGGCATGCCACATCGGCAATGGTTATAGCACACCGCCAAATTTGTGGCAACACAAATGGCAACGCGAATATGTGCAACAATTCTCTTTGAGTGCCTGTTCTAACGACAGCTGTCATGTTTTTCAGCATTTCCTGTTTATTTTTGAAATGTTTGCCAATAATTTTTTACATTATTCTTTTGTTATTATTTTTTTTATTTTTATTTTATTTTCTTTTGTTTTTAAATTTTTCTTAAATTTTTATTTATTTTTTTTATTTGATTATTTTTTATTTTATTTAATTTTTTGTATTTCATTTTATTTCATTTTATTTTATTTTATTTTATTTTATTTTATTTTATTTTATTTTATTTTATTTTATTTTATTTTATTTTATTTTATTTTTGTTAATTTAATTTAATTTTATTTTATTTTCTTGTGTTTTTTTAATTTTTTTAAATTTTTATTTATTTTTTTAAATTTATTTTATTTTATTTTATTTTATTTTATTTTATTTTATTTTATTTTATTTTATTTTATTTTATTTTATTTTGTTTTATTTCATTTCAATTTATTGTATTTTATTTTATTTTATTTTATTTTGTTTTGTTTTATTTTATTTATGTTTTTTTTATTATTTTATATTTTTATTTATTGTTTTTTTGAATTTTTTTCTTTTTTCTTTTCTTACAATTCCTTTCTATAGATGTTTTTTTTACCCTTTGTTTGTTTTTATTCCCATGTAGAAATTATTGATAGTTTCTGGTTTTCTCTTTGGTTGAAATTTCTCTCTTTCTACAATTAGTTATAAAAAAATATATTAATTTTTAAATTTTTTATTACCTAACTTAATTCTCATTTAGTAATCGTTTTCAATAAACAGTTTTGATTGATTGATTGATCTTTGCTCATTAAAATATTCACTGTTGTATGCTAATCTTCATTCTTCTAAGCGCATTTGCTTCATTTAGTCAACGTTTCTGACACTTTATCGCATCTTTTTTGGATGGCTGCCTCTGTATGAGACACACTTAGGGCTACAGGCCCAGTTGTGATACTACAATACCACTTGTTTTGAAATGTGTTCATCATGCGGCATAACACACATTTAAAACGTATGGAGGAAGCAAAAATCTCGCCTAAATTCAATGCTCTTTGGGGCTCATTCTGATTCTTATTCTTAATTTTTTAAGCCTTCTACTCACTTCTATTTTTTTTTTTTTTGTTATTTTTCCTATATCAAATTACATTCTTTTATCTTTGTGTTCTTAAGTTACTTGGATTTTATTTTTTCTATTTCTTTTCTTAATTTTCCTAATTATTTGCTTTCCCTTTTCTGATTATATTGCGACCAATAGAAGAAATATATTCTTGTACACACATAAATCGATAAACAATTAAACTTCACAACGCCCAAAACACCCCATACACACACACATACACACACATACACAACACACACACACACATCCAAATAAGCAAATGTAAAGGAAGCCAGAAAAGTGAGCTTCCCAAAAATTAGGTTGGTTTGGAAACCGATGCACGATTGAGGCGTTTTAACCTAATTACGCCGCAGCTTTTAAATGATTCGCCTCACTGGCTGACTGGTAGTTTTTCTTCTTCTTCAATTTTCGTAAATTACAAAATTCCGCGCATCTAATAGATAGACGAGCAAATACCTTGAATACGGCGAGCAAACAGTTGAGGCTTTCAGGCTGAATTTCCTGCTCAGCGAACAGCAGCTCACACTTGTCAGATATCCAATCACAGCGCGTTGCTGCTGCGTAGCCAGGAAAATTTCCTAGTAATGGATAAATTTAGAGCACTCAAATGCGCTGCTCTTATTGTTCTTGTTGTTATTGTTGTTGTTGTTGTACTGTTACTTAAAGTGTTGCTTATCAACGCATCAGTTTGCGCTCGTAAAGGCTGCGCCAAGTATCGACAAGTAGGCAAATTTCGCTCGAGTGCGAATAGTTGTTGCGCATCGCTAATGCTTTCGAAATAATCAGTCAGCGATTTGGTGAGATGCGAAAGTCATTACGGAAGCGATTAAAACGCATAAATACGAGTTAAAGTGCTGAGGCAATGCGCGGACGGGAGGTGTGTAAATAATTTCGCTGGGTGTTGGGTGGAGCGGCGCGTGCACGCAAACGGAATTTATGGCTGCTGTGTGGGAGTGGGAGAGAAGCAATTTCGCAGGTAATTGGCAGTAATTGGAGCGGGAGAGTGAAATGGGTTGCCAGGCAATTTGAGGGTGTGGTCAGGTGGGTGAGTGGCGCGCGAAAGTGTTATGTGAAGCACTTAATGGTGGTGGATTTTTTTTCGATTTCGCTGGCAATTATTTGTAAAATCGTTCAAGTTACCTGATTTTATGTAACTAGTCTATGAAATTGATTCAATTTAACTAGTTCTTGAATTTAATTTAAATAAAGTCAGTTGACAAAATTTTACTTTAAGCATTTATAGGTTTTAAAAAGTTTAGTTTACTTTGTTATTATTATTTAAATTCAATTCAAGTATTTGAATTGACCGTACAATTGAATAGAATCATGAATAATTAATGATTTTGAATAAGGCCACTGTTATTAAAATTAAATTAATTAATTTAAATAAATCAATTAATCGAATTGCATTAAAATCATTTTAGTTTAGTCAGAATAATTCGAAATGAATTAATAATTACATTATTTGGATTAAATTAATTTTAAAGGAAATTAATAATTACATTTTTCACTATTTTAGAATAACTCAGCGTTAATTTCTTAGAAAAATAAATAATCAATAAAGCTAAGAAAATTTTAGTCAACTAATCACTCAAGTCATATTTCAATAAAGGTTTAATTAGAACAGTTTAAACGTAATTTCAATAATTAATGCAATTTGATTAGTAAAACGAAAAGTTGAATTCCATTAAAAAAGAATTATAATTCGAAAATGTATTAAAATATATCCAAATAATTTCACTTTTTTTAGAATTATTCCAACTTAATTGTTTTCATTAATGTCTTTTGATTGGAATAGTTTCAACCTTATTTCAAGAAAAAATAAATTATCAATAAAACTAATTTAATTTTAGTCGAATTTAGTCAAATTATATTAAAATAAAAGTTTAATTACAACAGTTCAAACCTAATTTCAGTAATTAATGCCATTTGATTAGAGTAACTCAGACTTAATTGCATAAATAATTAAGAAAACTGACTAAATAATTAATACCATTTATTAGAGTAAATGAAATGTAATTTCATGAAAAAAATTTATTTGACAAAAGCTTTGCTAGTTTTTTAGTAAAATTGATCTTTATTTTAGTCAACTTATCAATCAAATTATATTCAAATCAAAGTGACTCAAGAAAAATATTATAAAATAAAGAATTATTCGAATACAATTCATGAATAATGATCAATGTTGATCACCCAACCAAATTTTATTTGATTAATTTTTTAATTTCATCCAATTAGGTATCAGAATTTTACTTGATCGTAATTAACCAACACGTGAAAAATTATTAAATTTTATTTTATTTTATTGTTTTAAAAAAATTTGTTCAATTAAAAATGTAATTCATGTTGTATATTTCGTCAACTAAATGGAAATATTTTCTTATATTTTGTACGATTAAAATCAAAGTCAATTAAACAATCAATCAATAGTAGATTGGAATTGATATTGAATTGAATTGAGTTGAATTGCATTGAATTGAATTGAATTGAAATGAATTGAGTTGAATTGAATTTAATTTAATTGAATTGAGGCGAATTGAATTGAACTGAACTGAATTCAATTGAATTAAGTTGAGTTTAGTTGAGTTGAGTTGAGTTGAGTTGAGTTGATTTGAATTGAATTGAATTGAATTGAATTGAATTGAATTGAATTGAATTGAATTGTATTGAATTGAATTGAATTGAATTGAATTGAATTGAATTGAATTGAATTGAATTGAATTAAATTGAATTAAATGGAATGGAATGGAATGGAATGGAATGAAATTGAATTGAAATGAATTGAATTGAATTGAATTGAATTGAATTGAAATGAAATGAAATGAAATGAAATGAAATGAAATGAAATGAAATGAAGTGAATTGAATTGAATTGAATTGAATTGAATTGAAATGAATTGAATTGAATTGAATTGAATTGAATTGAATTGAATTGAATTGAAATGAAATGAAATGAAATGAAATGAAATGAAATGAAATGAAGTGAATTGAATTGAATTGAATTGAATTGAATTGAATTGAATTGAATTGAATTGAATTGAATTGAATTGAATTGAATTGAATTGAATTGAATTGAATTGAATTGAATTGAATTGAATTGAATTGAATTGAATTGAACTGAGGTGAATTAAATTGAATTGAGTTGAATTGAATTGAATTGAATGGGATGGAATTGAGTTGAATTGAATTTAATTGAATTTATTTGACTTGAATTGAATCGAATTCACTGATGTCAGTTTTTTAAATTAAAACAGTGTTTTCTAAAATCAAAATTAATCAATTTTACTAAATTAATTCAGTAACACCAAACCTTTTATTTTAATCATAAACTTAATTATTTTCAAATTGTGTATTCAGTTCAAGCTGATTTATTAAAAAGTCAATGAACTTAAAAATGAATGGTTAAATAGTTCTTGAATAAGGAATATTTATAATGGTTATTTATTATTTATTTTTTATTAATATATTCTAAACTTCCGCTAATTTGGGATGCTTTGAAATTCGAAGTCTAAAGGGGCCGATCAACAAACGGTTAAGACAAATGTGATTTATTGGTTGCATTCACTTTAGACTTGGAAAACGTACTCAAAATCAGAAATATTTAAGTCAACGCATGTCTTTCAGTGTTCGAAAATCAATACAAGACGAGGTAAAACAATTGTTAGAAGTTATAAGAGTAATTATAACTCAACATTAGATAAAATCATAAAGTGAGTAAAGATTAGTTCAATGAAATCTTCACATTCATGCAAGCAAAGCCGAAGCCCTGCTTTACTTCACTTACATATAAATAAATAATAAATATGTAGTCTCTCTCATATTAATTTGTCTTAGTCTATTTAATGCCATTCTAATTACTTGACTGTAATTCCTGTGGCAATGAATTGCAAATACTTTTTCATGGCGAAAACTAATTTCTCGAAAATGTTCAGCCGTCTTCACCTTCTTCAACTCATTGCCTTTTCAAATGAATTGCGTTCCGAATTACCGCAAGCAGACAACGTTATTAAATTCTGCTGAAAGCTGAAAGTTTGCAAGAAGCCAAAGTAAATACTCACATAGAACGTTGACGGTATGCGTTGAGACGACGTTTTCCGTCAGCTGCATGTTGAGGCCATGACAGATGACCACCAGCGAGCGTTTGTTCGGCTCCACGGTGGCAGTGATGTTCGAAACCGTAATCCAGCCGCCTGCAAGAACAAAACAACATAATTCATTGTATAAGAAGATATTAGCAGCAACAATAACAACAAGCAGAAATAAATGAATTTACTGTTTCATACGCTGAACATACATAAATATTAAAAATACGAAAATAAACGATAACAAGAGAGAATGAGAATACGAATGAAAAAGTCGAGACACTCACCTTCGGGACTGATGCTGGTCTTTGATGTGGCGTTGCGTATTTGGCGGCCGCCGACCATCCACTTGATTTCGGCGGGCGGATTCGAGGGCGCCGTGGTGCAGGTCAGCGGCACAATGTCGCCGACACGTGCCTCCGTCGGGCCAACAACTGAGACATGGGTGGGCGCAACTATGTGTGTGTACGCGGTGGTTGTTATTGTTATTGATAATGTGGTACGTTGTTGTTGTTCCATAATTTTTGTTTTATTTGTTTTAAGGATATTATTTATAGTTGTTGTTGTTGTGTTGCGCAGCAGCCAAAGTTGATGTTGACGAAGACGAAGTGCGTTGCGTATGAATTCAATTCCATAGCGGCGCAGTGAGCATTGAGCGTTGCAAGTAAACAGGCGTCCGACCGGCGACAGCGGCACGAATCGAGAATTGAAAGAAGAAGAAAACACACACATACATAAGTACAATATACATAAACATATATATATATATATATATTTATATAGGAGCTTAAGTAGGAGCCGTCGGGCGTGCGTATGTGGCGTTTTTATTTTCCATTAATATTTAAACAGGACGAGAAATGAACGAGCGAGCGCACACAACAAAAACAAACAGATAAACAAAAAACAAAATAAATAAGCAAACATGAGACATGACAGCGGCCAATGAATGTACATGACAGACGCTGAATATGAAGAAAACAAGATGCGTAGAGCAGCAGCAACAAGAAGGCAGCCAAACAACCAACGACCGAATGTGGTCGTGGATAATGTGGCAAAAGGTGAAGTATGAAGATTGGACTAGGCAGGGGAAGGGGATAATGGGAAGCAACGGCAATGCAGTGTTGAATTAAATTTTTCTAATTCCGTAGCGGAAGCGTAAATAACGCACCGCTCTATGGGACACGCGGGCGTATACGTAACACTCATTGCTGATGTTCCAGGCAGCTGACGATCGACGATGCTGTTGCAGTTCGAATTGAAATGAAAGCAGCAACTGTCGTCGCACAGCGCACACACACACACACACATGCAAACATATGTTGGTTTGTGAGTGTGTGTGTGTGAATTTATGTGTTACCGTCTTTTATTTATTTCAAATTACAGTCAGCCAAGTCAGCTGTCCGTTTCTGTGTGAGCACGACTGTAGCTAAAAACAGCAACAATAACAAGAAGCGCACATATGTGTTGCATGAAATATGTATGAATGAAATCAACATATATGTATATATACATATATATATATATAGCTGCAGACAAGTCAGCGTCAGTGATGGATAAGTGACCGGCAATGCAGTCGCGGGAATTATCAGCTTTAACCCGTCAACAAATGAACTTCAATCAATGATATATTATCCATTGTGTGCTATGACCTTTTGCCAATTTTTGCCCACTCTTTGATTCTGCACTCATAGAACTTCTGATTATTAGCAAAAAACAAAACTGAACCAAATCCAATTTCAGTTTCTCATAATTAGTGAAAATTTAACTATGCAACGATTTTTGCAAACTTTGTACTAAATGGTAATCGAATGGTGCATGATTCGGTCCATGATCCGGCTACAAACAGCTGGAACTCAAATTGGCTACGACTATCGAATACGAAGCCACCGCAAGCTGTTCAAAGACATTGTAAAACGAAGGAACTTTCAACGTCTTCGCTGGCTTAGGATTGTCTCCTGTATGAACAATAAAGCTTCGGAGAAAAAGGTGTTGGACGAGGGTCATGGGTTATATTGGCCAATTATGTATGTAAGTAAGCCAAATTGGATTCTAAGGTACCAAAACACATTCCACAGCTAACAATTGAGAAAAGAGAAACATCATAACATTGACAGCATTTCTTCAAAACAAACCTAACGCCATCAATTTGTGAAAACCCAGTTTACAAACCAAATAAATTGAATTTTAACAACATCTGCAAGACTCCAGCTGTATAATCATCTATGCTGGGTTAAAGGACATAGGGTCATTGGGAATAGTCATAGACACTACTGAGACCATTTGTAATGCTTGGTGTTCCTCTTCTGACCTGTAAACTTCGAACATATACCAGATCCATAATACAAAAAATTACTTCAGAACTAAGGGCTCTAGTCGATAAGACTATTCGCTGTCTACTATGCTTTGTAAAGAGCTCCAACTGGTTTAATCCTTTCAATACGTCCCAGATAATGTTCAGAAATTACTGGTGCGAAAAGTATTCGCTTTTAAAGTGCTGGGATGGCACTAAACAGTAGTCTGTAGTCAGTACTTCACAACCCGTGTTTTGGTTAGCCTAACCTAACTAATTCATACTTGGTATACGTTCAGAAGCGTAAGCGTGCTCTTTGTGCATAAAAAAAAAAATCGGAAATTATGTAAACATGTTCTTTTACTTATTTACGGCACATTTAGTTCAATTATACAGAAATATCTTCACTGACCAAAAGTCGTATTGAAAGAGCTAAAGAGTGAGCGGTTTATTGTTTGACCGCATTTGGTATCACAATGTGTGCTCCTCTTAGGGCAACAACACCTACCTGCCTGCCTACCTTAGAGCAGACCAATTCTTAACCTCCTTGGTTTTGAAGAATTTCTCTCAAAAAAGGACCATAATTGGTATCCTGACGTTGCATTGCTGAATAGGTAACCACACAAAAAGGTGGGAACATTATAAAACGATTTCTTCATAAACAACATGAATGAGGAAATGGGCATAATTCATATTCTATCTGCATGCATTGTAATCCTTAAAAGAATAATATATTCACCTGGCTGAGCTCTTCTTTCGAAACCTGAAGGATTTAATGAATAAAACTATTCTAAACTACTTAGGAGTAGTTCCTCATTAGGAGCTGAAACTAATTCTTTTAGAGAGTCCAACCAAATGTGTTAACACTGGGGACGTCTTTGGCCTTTGGCTCCCTTCAGAGCAGCCAGAATTATCTAAAAACTTACAACACATCACAGCCTTAGTTTACAAAATGTATAATATTTTAAAAAGATGAATTTTCTATGGCAACTACTTTTAGTTTATGAGAAACAATACATTCAAATATGTTATCACTTTCATTTCTCTTGAAAGCAAAAATCATTTTCAAAAAAAGCGATTTGGCAATTTTTAAATTTATATGAAATATCTACAAGATTTTTTCGGTCTTAGGGGGTTAAAGTAAAAGCGATGACAGCAGCAACAAAAATAACATCGACAGAAATTGTTTAGGGCATCAACAGCGGTCGCCATGTGCGTCGCTTGCATTGGTTTGATGAATTCGTTCATCATACGCCCCGTACGCCAGTGCCAGTGTCAGCCAAGCAAACACAGAACTTCACCTACAATACATTGTTCACATATGTAAGCACGTACATGTGCGTGTGTGTGTGTGTGTGTGTGTGTGTGTGTGTGTGTGTGTGATACTTGTGATACTATCTGCAGTACGTTGCGCATAAAATTTGTACAGCTGCTGTTGCTGTTGTTGTTGCAGCTTTCTTTGCTCCACCTGTCGTTATCTTTTGCCACGTTGTTTGCTTTATCGCCCCACCACCTCAACGTCTTTCGATATATTTCGTTTTCATGTTACTTGTATCCACTTTATTCATTATACATAAATAATATTGACGATGTTGTTGTTGTTGTTACTGCTGATGTTGATGATGATGCATGCGTATCGGACCGTGCATACGTGTGCGTCTGTTCGGTGTTTTCTTATGTGTGTGTGTGACATTGTCCTGTTTATTTGCAGGCCTTCATCAAAAATGCCAAACGCCATTGCACAAGCAGCATTACCAACAAAAACCTACAATAACAACAACAACAACTATCTCAGCTCTCTGTATCTTTGTCGATTTGTCAGTATGGCGCGTACGTTAGGTTAAGTAAAAAGGAAAAAAAAGTAAAAACCTGCTTCATTTTTTCTCCTTCCTATCGTTTATTCGTTACTGTCTTCGTAAATTTTCGCAGCTGTCACCATCAATGGCAACAATACGCAGACAAAACAACAACAACAAACGCAACAACCACCAAGAATCACCTATATTTTATGCATAAATGAAATATGGAGCCTGACTGCAAGACCAAAACTCGTCCGGCACGCACCACTCAATGTTTGTTGGTTGGTTCTTGTTATTTTTGTTGTTGTTGCCTTTATTATTATTACTCCATGTTTCCGCAATGGCTTTCAAAGTAAACGACACGCGGCGTGCTGTGTGCTGCTTGCTACATTTCTTATTTTTTTTGTTGTTTTTTTTTTTGGCATTTGCTTTTTTATATTTTGATGAAATTAATTAGGAAGTGGCTTTGCATGGTGGCGGCATGTTGCGTACTGCAGCAGAAAAAAATACACTCAGGTGTGTTTCGTATGGGAAGTTTGTTCTTCTTTTTTGTACTTTTTTTTGGATGTTGAGAATAAATAAGTGCATAATTTTGAGTGGCATAGTTCATTATCGAGGGGTTGTTTAGAGAAAATTGGTTTAAAGAAATGCGAATATTGATCTCATGATCAGAAGGGTCTTGTCTGGATTGGATATAGGAGGCTTCGGAGGAGGAGAATATAAGAGGCTAAAAATTCACAAAAATATTGTTAGGAGAGTCATGGAATATATTGAATCAGAATCTGAATCGTCAAAGATACTCGCAATTTCCCATTCAAAAGCACTGCACCTGAAATATTATTAGAATCTTTTGTTTCTAAGTTGGTCATCTAGTTATCAAATATCCCTTTGACCGTCATCTATCGAGAGTGTTTGAGTCATTGCTTTGTAAATAAATCAGTGTTTTCTGCGATTTTTGCAATGTCAAAGTTAGTTTAGCAAAGAGTTTATCTGAAAGTTGTGTTTCTAACGAAGCATTAAAGCATTTGAGGGAAAGTGTGGGTCTCAAGAATTCAAAGTTGTAGAGAAACAACTCGTGGTTTCTTCATCATCACAATGCACCGACACCCATCCATCTTGTAAGCGACTATTTGACCAAAATTAACGTTCATACCGCAAGCTTTGTGTTTACCCGACATAGGTCCTGGTGACTCTTTCCGTTTGAATAATTGAACAGCTTTTGTTTCATTGAAGAAATTTAAGATAAAAAAAAAATAATTATGCACAACAAATTTAATTTAAAAAACCAAAGTTTTTCGTGCAACTTAACCCATTTTATGCCCATATATATAAAAAAGCTTTTACAATTGTTTGTTTTAGGAGTGCAAATTCAATGAAAAAAGGCATGGAAATTTTGTTTAGGCAAAATCGCTGTTGGCATAAGTCAGTAAATGCAGATTAAAATTTAATTATTTATATTGAATAAGTAACACTTTCGTGCCCTCTATAACCATCTGAACAGATCAAGACTTATTTTACTCTAGAACAAAAATTGTAATTATCCAATCATTCCAATCCAATACCATCATTCCAATTCTAATCACTGTGCTCGGTTTTTGCTCAAGTTTAAATATTTCTTTTGTACTTTTAAAAAAGTGTAATAAACTTTAAATTCTTTAAAAGAGAAGGCATGGTATGGCATACATGTTTTTATTAGAAAGCCAAGCGACCTAAGTATTACAATGGTCTTTCGTAATAAAAAAACTGCTTGATTCTATGTTTCGTTAACGAATCAAAGGTACGAAATGGATTAACAGATCTAAACAAATTTAACTATAATACAAAATTGATGTGGAATTTTCCTAATTATTCTGTGCTGGTTTTGAACAAATCTTGTTAATTTTGGAATTGTGCAGAATTTATGAAAAAATTCTATATAAATGGTTTTTTAATGCCAGCCCATCTGTAATAGAGAAGGCGTGGCATGGCTAAAAAATATTTTTAGAAAGCCAACAGATCTAAGTAGAATATAAAAAAAATTAACTTAGATTACATGAGTTTGTTGTAACAAAAAAAAGTTACTGTTTGTTTTTATGTTTCGTTAACGAATCAAAGGTACGAAATTGGCTAAGAGATCTAAACAAATTTTATTATAATACAAAATTAGTGCGGCATTTTTCCAATCATTCTGTGTTGGTTTTGTATAAATCTGATTATTTTTAGTATTTTTAAAGAATTTTTAAAGAATAAGGAAAAATTCTATTTATAAGGTTTTCTTCAATGCTCAGTGGCATTGCCCACCCAGTTTTAATGGAAAAACATAAACTTAAGATCACACAGGTTTATTGTAATAAAAAACTACAAACATTACACAATTATATAATTCGTTAACGAATCAAAGGTACGAAATGGGTAAAGTAGGCGTCAATTGATGAATATTTGCCAACTGGTTAAGTAGCCTTCAGCGCCAATTATTTCATCTGTTGATGACGTAATTCAACTCAGAACGTCTACCTTTAATAAAGTTCGAGAAGAAGAAAAATCAGAAAGCATTGCTCTGTACATCTGGTGAACATTGTGAATACAACAAGAATTTTTTATCAGAATTCAATCCCACTAACAGCAATAGGGAGATTTCATAATGCAAAGTTCAGGAATTCTTCTTTCACAAAGTAATAAATTCAGCAAGATTATCTCAACCCAGTGATTCAATGGGAACAAAAAATAATAAGAAATGTTTATCATTCGGGCAACCGAAGTAAATTCGTGCAGCAGATAGACACGTAAGTAGTAAGTCTCAGCTCTTAGTTCAGCATAGTCAGACCAGTGAAATTTATTAATGTTATCAACAAACATTTTAACCAACATTGAATGACATAGTTCCATATTTTTTATTTAAGGATTTAAGAATATTTAAAGAAGGTTGAATTGTGCCGAGTATTCTAGGTTTAAGGACAGGTGCATTCTTTCTTATTCTATAATATAGATGGGCAAAATTTTCATCACTTTTTTTTAATATATTTTCGATTGAAGAGATCAAAGTGCATCAGCTACTAGGCTCCTTGAAATTTAGCTGCCAATGAAATATTTATATATATACTACTGTTATATTATGCTACAATATAATCTCCAGATGATTGCCCAATCAGAAAAACTTGATCAAATTTTCTTTACTTATTTACTCTTGTGGCTAAAATCCATCAACCAAAATGCCCAACCTAAGCAAACAAAATAGAGTTTTCCCGTTGTTGAGGCGAGTGTGACTGGCGATAAGAAATTAATTAAATCGCCAACAATAAAAATAACTAAGCTCCCGTTCTTTTACTGTGAATGATTTTTGGCAAACATTCTGTTTTTCACGAACCAGTTCGCACAGAAACTGAAGCCATAGTTCAAGAAATGCGACAGAAAACTATTAAAAGTCGATACAAGTCGAAGTGTTTAATATGAAATGTTTTCATATTCGTCTGACTTTGTAGAACTATTTTGCTCATTCCTAATCAATTATTTACAACTATAGGAAAAATTACAACAAATAGAGGTAGTCACTCTCGTGTAAGATTCATGCGAAAGATTCAAAAGGACTCTCAATGCGTATGCAATTTTAGTAGTTTGAAGATTAAATATAGATTAGCTTTGAAATTTATTTCCATATTGGTGGTTTTATCAATTAATTTTTACTTGTTTATAACTACTTATTCATAATTAGAGTTATAATTATTGTATATATTAATATTGCCTTTGAAGTGTTGCCAATACAGCACTAGAACTCGAGTCAATCCAATTTCTTGATGACATTTTTTTGACCTTAAGAAAAAACATCTTCATTTTAGTCTCTTCAGGACAACTTTGCTATATTTCTTGATGTCATTTTGTTGACCTTAAGAAAGAACATCTAACGTTGAAAACTTCATCTTAGCCCCTTAAGGATAACTTTGCTATTTGTTGAATATTTCAACACCACACAATTGAAACCTCGACACTATAAAAACATGACATCTAATCTAACTAGTGGACATACTCGCATTCTTGTAATTTGAAAGTTAATTTACACTGTTCATATCTTAACACATATCATCTTTTGTTAGTTACCAAAGCTAAGCTAACTCATTGGTATTTTTTTTTCACGCGCTGGTGTTTATTTTGAAATGGCATAAAGAAAAAAATGTAAATTTGCCTACGAAAACTATAATACGTTGCCTTCCAATGCCACCAGGTATTCCTGCTTGTTATGCTCCACTCAGACAGTTAGTGCTTCAGCCATGTTGCAGGTTCTCCATTTGCACTTTGACACTTGTGAACATACACACATACTAAGATTTTTGCATTGATGCATGTTTGCAAAATCATTATGCATTCTCATCCGCTTCAATCTGCTGGTTGAAACAGGCAATTCGACAAACATATCACACACACACGCAGTCACACATACAGTGACGATTCAATGCAATCCACATACACAGAACATTCCAATGCACTAGTTCGCCTATCTCTCACATGAATCTATCTATCCATCCAACTATTCGTCTCTGTTTCTATCCATCTATCCGCCTAGACATCTATGCTTTTATCCATGCATTCATTCATTCATCCATCCATCTATCCATCTGTTCATCTGTGCATTTACCCTTCCATCTACACTACTATACATCTGTCCAACTATCCGTCTCTTTCTACCCCTAGCCATCTATGCTCTATCAATCCATGAATCCATCCATCTGTTTGAACCATCTATCTGTTCATCTATCCACCCAGCTGCACTGCTATCCATCCACCTATCTATCCGTCTCTGCTTTAAACCATTTATCCGCCTAGCTATCTATGCTTCTATCCATCCATTCATTCCATTATACATCCATCCATCTGATCATTTACCCACCCATCTATCTATCCATCCATTTATCCATTAATCTACACAGCTATCGAACCATCTATCGATCCGTCTCTGCTTCTATGCACCTATCCGCCTAGCCAAATATGCTTCTATTATTTCCATTCATCCATCTATACATTCATCCATCTGTTAGTCTGTCCATTTACTCATAGATAGATCGATGACCTTCTCTACTTATAATTATCTATCCGTCTAGTCATCTATGCTTCTATTCATCCATCCATCCATCCGTCCATCCATTCATCCATACATTCATCCATCCATACCTCCATCTGTTCATTTACTCATCCATCTATCTATCTATCTGCACTACCATCCATTCATCTATTTATGCATCCATAGTGCTATTCCTCCATCCATATATCGGTCTCTGCTTCTATCCATCTATCCCCCTAGGCATCTATAACTCTTTCCATGCATTCATCCATCCATACATCCATTCAACTGTTCATCTGTTAATTTACTCATCCATTTATCTATCCATCTATAAGACTACGTATCCATCTATTTATTCGTCTTTGCTTCTATCCATACATTCATGCATTCATACATCCATCCATCTGTTCATCTGTCCTTTTACCCATCCATCCATCTATATATCCATCTACACTACTATCTATCCATCTTTCCATCCATTTTCCCTACTATCCGTTTATCAATCTATGCATCTATCCGCCTACCTATCTATGATTCTGTCCATGCATTCATCCATCCATACATCCATCCATACATCCATCCAACTGTTCATCTGTTAATTTACTTATTCATTTATCTATCCATCTATACGACTATCTATCCATCTATCTATCCGTCTTTGCTTCGAACCATTCATTCATGCATTCATGCATCCATCCATCTGTTCATCTGTGCATTTACCCATCCATCCATTTATTTATCCGTCTACACTACTATCCATCCATCTTTCCATCCATTTTCCCTACTATCCATTTATCAATCTATGCATCTATCCGCCTACCTATCTATGATTCTGTCCATGCATTCATCCATCCATACATCCATCCAACTGTTCACCTGTTCATTTACTTATTCTATCTATCATCTATCTATCCGTCTTTGCTTCGATCTATTCATTCATGCATTCATGCATCCATCCATCCATCCATCTGTTCATCTGTGCATTTACCCATCCATTCATTTATTCTTCCATCTACACTACTATCCATCCATCTTTCCATCCATTAACACTACTATCCATCCATCCATTTATGCATCCACACAGCTATCCATCCATCCATCTCTCTGTCTCTGCTTCTATCCATCTATCCGTCAACTATGCATCCGCCAACTATGCTTCTATCCATCCATTCATTCATCCATCTATTCATTCATCCATCTATTCATTCATCCATCCACCTAGCCATCTATGCTTCTATTCATCCATCTATCTATCCATCCGTACTACTATCCCTTCATCCATCCATTTCTCTATCCATCCATCTACACTTCGATCCATCCATTCATCTGTCTGTGTCCGCTTCTATCCGCTTCAATCCATCTCTGCTTCTATCCATCTATTTATCGCGCCCGCCAGCTGTCTACAGTCGCCTAAAACCACTTGGGTCGTGTAGCCGCGAGTCGGTAATGTTAGCGCGCCGCAACACTGCTGCGTATGACAACTACAACAAGTACACCAACAGCAGCTGGTATGTAGTTGTTGGTGTGGGCACACCGCTGGTGACGATGGCGCTGGCAGCAGCTGCTGCTGGCGGGTGCGAATGTGACGCGAGTTTAAAATCCTTAAAATTTGAATATTATGCAATGCGCGTCAGTGCAGACGCACACGTACACGCGTGTGTATGTGTGTGTGTGTGTTTATATTGGCAGGGGAATTTCGAGTGGAGGCTTTTCTCATGTTTTTTTTTGGTTCTATGCTTTTTTTTGCACTCGTTTTTTTTTTCTCGCGTGCTTTTAATGATGCTTTCATTTTAATTTTTTCTGCGCCAATGTTTGTTTGTCCCTCCCTCCCTCCCTTCCTCCACGATCAGCTTTAGCTGGTGCTTTGTTTTTGCATTTTCTTTCTTTCAGTATGGGTGTGTGTCACACTTTGCTATCTCTGTTGTTGTTTTTTGTTCGCTTTTATTTTTTTGTATTTTTTGTTTTTGCTTTTGACACTTTTGTACAACTTTATTGTTGTTGTGCGAGTGCTTTGAGTATTTGGCTTAACAAGCTTCGCCAACACTTGAAGGCGCGTTGAGACGCTGCAGAAGACGAGCACATCAAGCAGCAGCAGAAGCAGTGGTAGAAAATTTGCAATTCTTGATTTGACAAAGTGGAGAACACACACACACACACACAGATGGCATACATACACACGCATGCACGCATATGACAGCCTTAAGCAATGACAACAACACTTGCCGGTGCCGACAACTTGGCAAACTTTAACTAATTGCAGGCGAGCTTTGCACCAGTGGGGCGACGACAGAGCCATGAAATTGGGGGCGTGGGGGCGAGGTCTACGCAAACGCCTAAAGCACTTTTAAACGGCAATAGAACAGCAGCGTGATAACGCAAAGAAAAGAGGAATGGCGAAAAATGAAGTGCAGAGTAGAGGAATGAAGCGGGCGACTGAAAGCGTAACAGGCAGCAAGGCAATTTTGCCGCTGGTGGCAGGCAATTGAAGCCGTCTGAACTATGTATGTTTGTTGTCGCTCATATCACCCGCACGCGCTCTACACATGCGTTTGTGTGTGTGTGTGTGTGCGCGTGTCCTGTTGACAGAAATCAAGCCGAGCAACAGTGGCTGGCAGCAGCGACAACGACAACGACGACAAAAAACAACGCAAACATTCCAAGTTAACGAAATACAATTAGCGCCGCGGCTTTTGATGATTAGAGGCGCTCAACGCAGCTGCCGCCGACAGCGCTGATGATGTCGCCGCTACGCTGGCGTGATGGCGCAGAAGGCATACATGACAGTTGATCAGCGTGTTGATGGCTGTATGATGAGCCCACACACACACACACACACACACACACACCGCCGCGAACGCATAAATTTACATCGACTTTGTGGCGTTTTCGCGCCTCGTTTTTTGTCTTCTTATTTCTGTTTGCTTGTTACAATTATTTTGTGTTTGTACGCGTTTCATTTTCCGGTGCTTTGATTTGGATTTTATCACTCGAAATGCTTATTACTTATACAGTTATTCAACTTACACAGCACTGTCAGATCGACTTCCGCCTTGAGTGGCGTTTGCGACATTACGTTGCTGGCCTCGCAGCGAAAGCGCGCCTTGTTGTCGCTCGCTTCCGCGGTGAATGTGTAAATGTTCTCCGACAGTCGGCCAGATGTTCTGCAATTGCAAAAAGAAACGTGAAATTATTTACTTTTGTATTTTTAAATTTAATTTGATTTGTTTTTTAATGTAATTTTTAATTGTATTCTCGATTTCATACTGAATAACTTTTTCTTTTATGTATAGAATTTATTTATCAATTCTACATTTTGTTTTTAATGTTGTATATTAATTTTTTAAATCTATTTTAAATATTACATTTTTTACATGATTTTATTTTGATAGGTATGGCGTACAAGAACTCATATTGTACACTGGCTGTATACCGCCGTTGTTCGGCCTCTTTTGTTATATGGGATAATAGTCTGGTGGCCTTCATTGGCTTAAAGGTCTCACACCTAAATTCAAAAGTCCGCAGAATTATGTATAAGTGGGGCCTTGTGGCCTTGTGGCGTTATGCTTCACCTAATCCCATTGGATATGCTGGGAAGGCAATTGGCCGCCAATGCGGAAGAGTTGGGCGTTACGGGCAGGCTGAGGTCACAGCAATCTGTGCAGCATCCGATTGGCTCAGGGTAAACAGGATATCGGCTACTGGTATTCTGATAGTATCGGACAGCCAATCAGCTCTTAGAGCTCTGGATGCGGTCAAAATAACATCAAAGACTGTTCTCAGCTGCAGCAAATCTCTCAACGAGACTGCCAAGCAGCTTCATATGCGCCTATGCTGGGTTACAGGTCATAGGGATATTCCAGGGAACTGTAGAGCGGACGAGCTCCTGACACAGGGTACTACTGAGCAGTTAGACCAAGAGTTGACCACGCTCGGTGTCTCTCTTTTAACATGTAAGCTTCGTACCCGTGCGAGCTCTATACACGATACGAATTTAAAATGGATTGAAGGCAATACCGCGGCGGCCGCCGTAGCTCAGCTGGCTAGTGCGTTGGGCCGCGAGTCAAGACTCCGCGAGTTCAATACTCCGTTGCGAGTTCAATTACTCCGAACAAAAAAGAAAAACAAAAATTTTGAAGAACTCCTCTCATTAAACAGAGCCCAGATCAAAGAAATGATCGGTGTCCTTACTGGTCACTGCCTCATCGGCACCCATGCAAAAAGGATGGGGCTGTTTTTGAACGACTTCTGTCGCAGCTGTTTGGACGAGGAGGAGGAAGAAAATATTCCGCACTTACTATGTAACTGTCCTGCTTTATACAGAAGAAGGCTGACCTATTTAGGCAACTTCATCTTCGGAAGTTTAGAAGATCTAGCTGACCATACGTCGTCTACTAAGCTTCGTTAAGAGCTCCAACTGGTTTAACGAGTGAGCGATATGATGCTCGATCTCATGTGGTATCACAATGGGCCGCCTGGCCTAAGTGTGCTCCTCCTGAAGCAGCCACACACACCTACCTACCTACCTACATTTCCCTATTCAATTTTTGTTTTAACATTTAAATAGTTGTAACCTCTATTCTATGAATATTCTACTCCTTTTCATTACTTTAAATGTTACATTTTTAAATGTTTTATTTTATTTTTTAAATATTGTTTATAAATATTTTCATGTTTTTATGTTTTTATGACTTTTAATTTTCATATATTCATAAGTTTTTATTTTTATGTTTTTCAAATTTTATGTTAAATTTTTATGGTTTTCTTAAATTATATTGTTAATTGTTTATTTTTATATTTCTGGACATTTTTACTTTTTATATTTCCATTATTTGTATATTTTTAAATTTTATTTTAAAATTTTGATATTTTAAGATTTTTTTATTTTATTTTATTTTGATATTTTTAACATTTTTCTATTTTCGAATTTTTTTCTTTGTATATTAATATATATATATATTTTATATTTTGAAACGTTCATGTTTTTATATTTGTAAACCTATTTCATGTTTTTTAATTTTTATGTTGTGTTTTTCATTTAACAAAGCATAAAATTTTACTATTTTTTATTTTTACTATTTTAATTTTTACAATTTTTCGTATTAAATTGTTATGTTTCTCTACTTTTATATTTTTATATATTTAATTTTTTATTTTTACTTTTATATTGTTGTATTTTATTATCAGGTGTACAACTTTGCTTCCGCCGTTTTTTTCCAAAATTAAAAGCTTTATTGCGAAAAAGTGCTTACAGATGTATTATTCAAAGTATTGTCCGTCGCTAGCGACAACTTTCTCCCATCTTTCCGGCAATTTTCGGATCCCGGCTCGAAAAAAGGAGTCCTCTTTTGACGCTATCCATGAAGCAATCCATTTTTCCAATTCTTCGAAGGATTGAAAATGTTGATCTGCCAGGCCGTGTGCCATCGAACGGAATAGGTGGCAGTCAGAAGGGGCGACATCTGGGGAATACGGCGGGTGGGGCAAGACTTTCCATTTCAGCGTTTCCAGGTACTTTTTGACCACTTTTGCTCGATGTCCCTCGGTTTCAACTCGTACGGCACCCAGTTTCCTTCTTTCTGAATCATGCCCAGGGCCTTGAGACGTTTTGAAATGGCTTGCTGACTCACTCCCAACGATTCGGCAAGCTCTTCTTGGGTTTGGCACGAATCTTCATCAAGCAATGCTTCTAGTTGTTCATCTTTGAAGGTTTTTTCTCTTCCACCGCCATGTTTGTCTTCGACATCGAAATCACCATTTTTAAAACGTTGAAACCACTCCCGACACGTTCTTTCACTCAGAGCAGCATCACCGTAAGTTTCTGAGAGCATTCGATGCGCTTCAGCTGCATTTTTTTTCGAATTGTAACAGAAAAGTAAAACTTCCCGCAAATGGCGAGAATTGGGCACATAAACGGACATTTTCGAGCGTGAATAATACGAAAACAAGAACAACTGTCACTGAAACGGCGATGACAATTCGTTAGGCACTGTCCACACTCACTTTAAAGGCATTACCATCTATGTATTTCAACCAGCCTCAGCCGGTACAGCCACCTATCGGAAAACGGCGGAAGCAAAGTTGTACACCTGATATTTTTATAATAATATTTTTCCAATTTATCCTTTTTAATTTTATTTTGACTCAAAACGTTTAGCATTTTGTTTTATTATTTCTTTTCATACAATTTTAACTACTCACCTGTATGCCATTCGAATTTGAGAACCATTTTTGTACCAAATCAGCTGCGCCGGTGGATTGCCGCCTCGACTTCGACACACTAACTCAACGGTCTGACCACGCCTCAACGTTTCGCCCTGCGTATAGCCTTCAATATAAGGTGGACCAGGGGGATCTGTAAAGAAGAAATTAAAAATTGTATGTTAGAATTGTAAAAAACCTTCTTACTTGAATTCGATAAACTTTTTTTAATCTGATACAAATAAAAAAATTAAACTAATCCAATTATTTGGGTCTTCCTTTATGTTACCTATTGTGAAAAAAACTACTTCCACCAGACTAACCGATACTTTAACCGAAAATTTGCCCATGTCAACTAAACGTAAATAAATTTACTTGAAACGGTCGTCAAAGCATTAGAAGCCGGTTAAAGTAATTTTATCAATAAAATTCATATTTAAAATCATTCATCATTCATTGCACATTAAATTAAACGAAACAACTCCAATGAGACAAAAGCGATCGCTGTTTGAACGAACCCGCGTGCTGTTTAATAAATTGCACAATAATTGCTGTCAATATTTGCCAACGGCGTCCAGTTTGACACGATTAAAATGCAATGAAGCGATTTTGCTCATTGTCGAGGATTACTTAAAAAAACAGAGGCCAATAAAACTGCAAATGCAAAGGTTAACGCAGAGAAGAAGCCGAGCGTTAAGAGCGAATAATTGCAGTGGCGTGAAAATTAAATGTGACCACACAATTTGCCTTTGAATGGGGGAGATTTTTTTATTTGACCTGGTTTTGCAATGTGGCTGAAGTTGTTGTAATTGTTGTTCACCACAACCAGCCAGACAGGCAAATAAAATTAAATACATTTAAAAAGAATTCAGGAAACAGTGGCAGCTACTATGTAGTTGCGTGTATGTGTGTGGAAATGGGCATAAGGACGCACTTGGGACGAGGTTGGGGCGGAAACTGAGGCTCGGATGTTCAATGTAAATATTTTAAAATTGAATTAAAATGCAAACGCAAATGCACCCAGGCTAAACAAATTCATTATCAAAATTTAAGCGCATTAAGTGTGAGTTACGGGCAGTGTGGCAACACTGGCAGCTGCTGCTATGTTTGTAGGAACGCACACGATAATAGCATATTTCAACAATTTAATTAGAGCGATCATGTTGCGGCACAAACACACCAATACACATCAATACACACACACACACACACACACACACAAAATTAAAGTTTTGTTAGTGGCCTAAAAATGGTCATGTTGAACCGAAAAAAAGCAAAAACAAAAAATTAAAAAATAAACCGAAAATAAAACAAATTAAAATAAAAAATATAAAAACAAAACACGCGCAACATAAAGTGACCAACACACAAAAGTGACCAGGCATCAATGGATTCTTGTTATTCTTATTGCTTTTGTTTTTGTGTTTGTATGTGTTGCATGCACTTTTCAAGCTTTTTATTAAATAAAGTGAAATCCATTAAATAAAAACAACAACAAAAAAACATTGACAATCATTACCTACAACAATAGCAAACAACGGTGCCGCATGTGTGGCCGCATGTGGCACCATGCAATATTTAAAATGTAATGAATATTTTCATTTTAATTATAATTATCAATAAAATTTAGCATGCAATGGCACAATAAAATGGCCGCCACGGCAAGTGGCTTTCGGTTGCGTGTCACATTGTTGGTGGCTGCGCGTGCTGCCGTCTGTGGCCGACAACCGCAAAATTACCACAGTTAGAGCGAGACAGCACGAGAGAGAGATTTTCGCTGCAGCTAGACACGTTAATTTTTATATATTTTTTTAAATTTATTTTTATTTTATTTTAATTTTTTTTCTGGGTGGAAATTTTTATCACAAATGATCGCTGTTTTAATGGCCACAATTGTTGTTAGTTTTGTTGTGGTTGCAAGTGTTTTATTGTTGTTTGGTGTTGCTGTTCTTTTTCGTTCTTGTTGTTGTTGGTGTTGTTGTAGTTGTTGTTGTAAAAGTTATTGTTGCAACTATTAAGCTGCAACATGGCAATTGGCTTACAATAGAGCAACATGTGGCACAGTTGCCGCTTGCCACTTGGCGCTCGAAAGTCAAATGCACGTCTGATGTTCATGGTGTGGCAGACATGGCCGCCACACATACATACACACACATACACACACATACACTCATACAAAAATTGTTTCAAAATTTATTTCAATTACTTTTCAACAACATACGTGGCACGTGGCAAGCGCCAGTTGTGGCTCATACCAAAGCAATTATAATTTTTTTATTTTTATTTTGTTGTTATTGTTGTTGTTGCTATTGTCCAAAACTTAATTTGACTGCGGGCATTTTTCATAAAATACGCCAACTGCGGGCGACACTGTCAGCTGTGGCGGCAAGTGCGAAAATTGAATTTTAATAAATGCATAACAACAACAACAACAGCAACAATGACTTTATTCAATCACACCAACAACAACAATAATAAAAACAACAATAGCACACGGTTAATAAACACATTACTACGATTCGGGCTGGTTGGCTGTCAGCGGCGTTGCGGTTGCTTCATGCGTCGCCGCTCCTTCGGCCCCACAGCCACGTCCAAAGGTCAATCAATTAAATAACATTGCAATTTTATGAAATTGCTACACTATCGTCGTCGTGCAACGCCCTAATCGCACCAGTGACAATGGCAATTTGTGTGCCATGCAACAAAAAACAAAATTGCAAAAGCATACAAAAACCTGGCATTATTGCATAGTGCACTTTTAGGCGCAAAGGCGAAAAATGCGCACAATTTGCATTTTTATGACGTTGCAACAACCATAACAACAACAACAATATCCAATTGCCACTGTTTTTGCGCTTTTTGTGCTAATTTTGCGATAATGCAAATCGGCGCGTACGGCCAACCCAAACGCTATTTAGTGCATAGTTTTAGGCGCACCAGGCACCAGCCAGACGGCAGCCGCCGGTTGACCATTATGCGCTTCAACGCTAAATTATTACACGTGTTTCCGCCGCAAGCGGATGTGCGCCGCACGTGAGTGGCGCAACGCTGCCACGCCTACGAGTGAAATTGCTGCTGCAATTGGTGTCGCCCCCTCGCCGCCCCAAAAGACGACAAACTATAAAATTCATAATTAATTTGGCGGCGCATATTGCACGTGCAACCACACTGCATTAGTGTGTATGTATGTGTGTTTGTGTCGGTGTGTGTGTTGCTGCACTTTGGCAACTAATTAAATTTTATACGCGTTGGCGGTCGTCTGTCCGTGCGTACGCGCTGCCGATAAGCTCAAATTGTTTACGTGTGTTTAGGCGCAACGCTTTGGGCCCAAATCGTCACACACACATACACACATGCGTACAAGCGCACATTGCCGCGTTAAAGCATTCGACCGGCAATCGGCCATAAAAAGCGGATAACGTTGACCGCTGCGCAGGTGGTTGAAAATCAAATTTTTCGCCTGGATTGGCGAGCACACATATGTATGTGTGTATGAGTGTTTTCCCTGTTTATGTGTGTGTGTGTGAAGCGCAATTGTGTGCACACGAAATTGCTTGGCGATTATTATTGCATTTAGTTGGTGTTCTGGGTCAGTTTGTGGCCATGTTGTTGCACCAGAATAGCATTGCAATACAACACTATCAAATTGTTGCTGTTGTTGTTGTTGTTTTCAACAGTATGTGCGTCAGCTGGCCATTGATTTGCTGTGCTCAAACTCAAACTAGATTATTGTGACGATTACGGTTGGATTGCAACGAAAATGCACGACCGCAAAAAAATGGTTAATATTTTGCTGCTTTAGCAATGTGGCATTTGTGCGTAAAATTTTGCGGCATGCAATGTGCCATTCCTACATAGTTTTTTTTTTTTCATTAAAATTATAGTTGGAAAATTCTGGCGAATTTCATTGAAATAAATGTTGGCCAATTTAATTGGATTAAGCGCATTGGCCAAATGCTAACATGTTTATAAATACAAACACACACACATATGCTGACTCATATATTTATAGATTCAACACTCAAACCACGTCAGTTGCAATGCAAATTTTGCATCAAATTCTCGCCACAAGTTCGTTGCAATATTTTTCAATTTATTTTTATTTTTTTGCAAAAGTTTTAATGAGCTGCATTGGCACAATTTCGATGCCATGCACCTGCATACATACACATGTATATATAAAATATATAATAACTATAAAAAAAACATTTTGCCGAAGCCGATTAATCGGATAAAATACTGATATTCGGCTGGAACCAAAGCCAAAGTATGTGTTTTTGTTAAGCCCCGATCGAAAGTGACATTTTAGTCGAAGCCGATTAATCGGCTACAATACTGACATTCGGCTGGAACCAAGGCCAAAGCCGAAGGTGGATGAACTACACACTTCAATTTTCAAATTTTGGTTTTTCCATTAAAATAAACTGTCGAAAGCTTTAAAATTAGTTTAAACTTAGTTTAACCATGCACGGCTGGGCATTTAAACTGAGTTTATACTTCATTCAAGTTTAACTGAAAAACTCTATTTCGCGTTTTAACTAAGTTTTAACTAGAAACTGAGTTAAAGGTGACATTTTAGTCGAAGCCGATTAATCGGCTACGATACTGATATTTGGCTGGAACCAAAGCCGAAGGTAAATAAACATTCATTCATTCAATTTTCAAATTTTGATTTTTCGATAAAAATAAACTGTCAAATGCAGTCGGCAGCTTAAAATTAGTTTAACCATGGAGAATTTGGCATCTAAACAGAGCTTAAACTTCCTTCAAGTTTGACTGAAAAATACAATTTCGCGTCTTAACTAAGTTTAAATTAGAAACTGAGTTAAAGGAGACATTTTAGTTGAAGCCGATTAATCGGCTACGATACTGACATTCGGCTGGAACCAAGGCCAAAGCCGAAGGTAAATGAACAACACTCTTCAATTTTCAAATTTTTTTTCCATAAAAATAAACTGTCAAAAACTTTAAAATTAGTTTAAACTTAATTTAACTATGCACGGTTGAGCATTTAAACAGAGTTTAAATTTCATTCAAGTTTGACTGAAAAGTTCAATTTCGCGCCTAAACAACTTAAACTAGAAACTGAGTTAAACTCGTACTGAAAAATTAGCACTTAGTGTTTACCTTCGGCTTCAGGCTTCGGTCGGTCAAGCTCTCTATGCTACAAAGATGCTATAGCCCGACCGAAGGTCTCATTCTAGTCGAAGCCGATTAATCGGCTTCAACACTAATATTCTGCTAAAACCGATGCCAAAGGTGAATAAACTACACTCTTCAATTTTCAAATTTTGGTTTTTAAACTTGGTTTAACTTTGGTTTAAACTTAGTTTAACCATGCAGAATTGGGCATTTAACAGATTTTAAACTTCAATCAAGCTTGAATGAAAAACTCCATTTTTCGTTTAAACTAAGTTTAAACTAGAAACTGAGTTAAACTCGCACTGAAAAATTGGCACTTATTACTTACCTTCGGCTTCCCCCTTCGGCCTGTATTTTGACCAAAGCCGATTATTGACCGAATTTCACTGAAACCCAAGCCGATTAATCGGTCCGACTCTAGTTTATGTAAATGCATCAGCACATGCCGCCATAATTGTGTGTGTGCGTACGCATTTGACCGCGCGCCGTAAAATATGCTAACAATTTTAATGGCGCCACCAATGCCGCAAACATAAATAAAATCGCAAATAAGTGTAAATAAATGCCACCATAAGTGCCACATGGCCATGTTGGCCCTAAGTTGACTTTTAAATAATGTCGACCGCGCCCACTACAAGCGCCCACTACAAGCGCCCACTTTACAGCTGTTTGCCACCGCTGCTGTTGTTGTTCAACGCTTCAAAATGCGTTAAGTAAATATGCAAATGAAAAATGGCCACGAAATAATGCGAATGGTGCGCGCTGTCATTGTGTGGCGCATTATTGTGGTGAGAGCGCAGCCAACAGCTAACATCGCTTATGCACCACGCCTCTTTACACAATTTCGACGCTATAAAACAAACATTAAATATAAATTAATGCACCAAATTAGCGGCAATGCGAGTGAATTTACACTGTGATATTAAATTTTTGAGCGAAATTTCATTAGGTGTAGTAGAGGCGTTGTTACACAGTGGAATTTTTATTATTTTCTAAAATGTCATTTAATTGAATTTTTAAGGTTTATTAAAGAAAAATAGTATTACATGTAAAAAATAAAATTATTTTGAATTCATGATAATAAATGCGGCGGCTTGTGATAGCTGCAATTTTGTGGTACAACACTGCAGACACTCGCCACCAGTAACTCAACTTTTCAGCTTAGGTAGCGGACGTGTGGGGCTACGATGTGCAGACAGTTCTTGAAGAACATGTTGGAGAGATTTCTGAGATGTCTAATGAATAGCAGAGCAGAACTGTAACTTTTTGCAAGAAATGGATCTGGACTTACACGCTGCAACCAAAAGGCTACGTTTCACTACATCAGTCAGAAATGCTTGGACTGACTCATGCATTGTGTCACCTTATGTACTTTATGTACTGTTAGGTGTCTAAAAGATCGATTCATATGGCGTAGGAGATAACCAGACGGTGTTTAATACTATAACAATCATGCAGTTCGCTCTGCACAACTGCGGGTCCTCCAGGTAACAGGTCAACACTGAATGAGCATCTGTCGTCAACAGCAGCATTGCATACTTTTAGGGGACATGGTAACTTCGCTGGAATTATCATAGAGAAGGTTCGAAGCGATGCTGTAGCATAGGCAACACAACAACAGCGCTAGCTTTGCATACTTTTAGGGAGCATGGTAATTTTGTGAAAATTATTGCCGATTTCGAAGACGATTCAAGGCGATGCTGTAATGTTCGAGAACGAGTTGCGCTCCAAACAAGCAATGAAAGACAGACAGGAAAGACACACGAGTTTGGTTTTGACAAGTAACGGTGTAACAAGAATACAGAAAGTTAAATGACTTGTCAATCAGTGAAGTGAAAGTGAACGTGACTAATAAAAGAGTTCAATGAAAAATAGTTAATAAAATTACTACATTGACAAACTGCATATAAGAATTTCAGATTGTTTTAACTTGGCACATTCCAGCGACACGAACTACACTTATGTTGGTCAGCAAAACTGATATAACTAACAATGCCATGGTTATATGACATTCCCCATCAATTCCCATTGATTCAATATGCTATCAATTCAGGTGTTAATATTCATTTTGGTTCCGATGTCCTTTACTATCGGTTGAGTTCCTCGTATACTAAGACAAAATCTTTTGAAAACCATTGGTTTTCGGCATGGAATTCTATACATCAGAGATCTTGAAAATGGATTATAAAGATAATCACCATCAGTTGATTTTCAAAGAACTCTGAAAAGCGCATTCAGTAAGTCAACGGTTGATCAGACCAACAGTAATAGGAGAGTCTATAGACATTGTTAGAAAGTAATTTAATGGGAAACTTTTCGCATTATTTGGAGAGAAAAATTAAGTGAGAGATGAACAAGCTGAGATGGACGTATGTAGGAAATAGTAACTCTTATGTGAGTCAAAGGACACATTGGAATGGAAAACATTGAGTTTTTGTACGTCCTAATCAAAAGGGGTTCTGATAATAACTTTTAAGGACCACAGATTCAGTCTCAGATCCTAGTTTTTTTAGTCCCACTGTGAAACGAAATGTTGAAGCCAGAAAGGTTCTTAGCGTAGACCGAAGAAGCCTTAGATGGTTTGTGGTTCTGGCAATTCCACCAGTAGAAAGAATGGCCAGCAACTGAGTAGACTCCCTCCATCTTAAAATGACATTGAGTAGGGATAAATAGTAACTCTCAGGTAGGTTAAAGGGCACATTGGAATGGAACAGAATGAGCTATCAGGTTATCTCCAGGGAGAGAGATCTGTATAACTTAATCAATACCGTTGTATAGAGAAGCCAGCAAGGTTCTCAGCTTGGACCGAAAAAGCCTTAGTTGGTTGGGGGTTTTGCAGTTCCATCAGTAAAAAGGATGCTCAACAAGCGAATGCCAACTCTCATGGGGGTCAAAGGATACATTGGAATTGAGATCTAAAAGGAGATCTGACTAGCTTGATCTCAGTTCAATGTTGTTGAATAGAGAAGCCAGGAAGGTTTTCTGCTTAGAACAAATAAACCTAGGATGGTTGACTGCAAATTTTATGGAGACATGGGTCATTCAGGCATCTTCTTTCACATCTAAACTTCCTGGAGGATGAAACTTGTAGGTTATGTATCAAAGATATTGAGGAAGCGGCACAGGTAGTGTGGAGTTGTTCAGCCTTGGCGAGAAGGACCGAGTGCATCCATACAGAAGAATGAGTTGTTGACAATTAAAAGATCTGTTTCAGCGAATTCTTAAGCAATATGTCTTTAGCCGATTAATTCCGCAAAATTAAATTAATTACAAATTTTTTTTTTCTTTTTACTCTGCATTAAACAACGAATAGACAAAAAAATGACGGAAATGCAATTTTAAAAAAATTATATTCATGTTCAAAGAAAAAACTATTAGTAACAACATAGAAAACTACGCTTGAACAATTCTTAGTTATTTGCCACTTTGTTTGGCATACTTTTAGGCTAACAATCATCTCTCGCATCATCTTCTATCTTTCATTAATTTAACTTGAAACAAAAATTCACATCATTAGTTTACTTACACAACACTGACAGCTGAACCGTCGATCGCATTGGCATGTCGGGCGCCAGCGCTTTATGTCGCGCCTGACACGTATATTCCGTATAATCATCGTCGGCATTGGGCTTCAGGCTCAGACTGGAAATAGTCGTAAAACGTTTCGGAGTGGCCTCTTCCACCTTATCGACGCGATTCTCTGCAATAAAGAGAATAAAAAAATTAATAATAAAATTAAAAAACAATTCGTTTCTAAATTACTATAATGTTTGTTAAAAATTGTCAATATTTTCTTTAAAAAATTTTAAATATTTTTTATAATAAATTTCATTTATATTCATTAAAGTTGCAAACTGTTGCAGTAATGAGCAGCGACGCACGAATGCGTGAAAAATGCGCTCATTGAAATTCCGTTAATGCCTTTGAGGCGCGGCCATATGTTGCATAAAACAAACACACACACACACATACACTCACTCACGAAAATGCAAACACATACACATACATAGTGAGACATACGTGCACAGATTTATTGTAATGTAATTTCACACTTTGCGTGGCCTGCATGGTGCCTGCTGGTTGTTTGATGATGTCGTTGTTGTTGTTGTTGCCGTAGGAACAAAAACCAAAATCGAATGCAAAATAGGCCCATAAGAAGCAGCAACTGATGGGTGGAGCATTAAAGTAATGGAGAAAGCGTAAGCGAGTGGGGTTTGAGGAGGTGAAAGGGACATTAGAAAGTTGCGGGTAGAGGTTTAATGCGACTGTGGTGGCAGGTTAGCGCAAATGTGGCATATATAATATTTTTGTACAACAAAAATACGAAAAGCAACAACAACAAAAAGTATAAAGGCAACGAAAGCAAGTGAGTTCAGTGAGGAAAAAGGACAATGAAGACAGAGTAGCACTTCAGAGCCCAACTGCTCTCCTACTGCACTGATTTTTTATGTTTACTTACAAGAAATGAATTAATTAATTTTTTCTAAAATAATTTATAATGTAGTTGTAAAGTTAAAAAATCAAAAACAACGCACCGCACATTGAGCTTTGAAATTTCTATAACAAAACTGTTAAAACTTCTATAAGTCTGACGCTTAGTGCCCACAGCGCCAGGCAACATTACGTCGCACATATGTCACAAATGCATATGTTAACACAAACAACAACAACAACCACAGCAACATATAGCACGTGTGTCAACTAGCATTCATGTGGCATATAAATTGATGGCGCAACTGTTGCAGCATTTTAGGCGCATAAACACCACCAACACACACACACACACACGCACTCACCCAAGCACTTTTCCCTCCCCTCACTTCTGTGTTTATTTTTTGGTTTTGTTTTTTGTGGCGCCCCCCTTCTCGGCTGTTTGTTGTTTGCTGCGGCTATTGTTGTTGTTGTTGTTGTTATTGTTGATGTTGTTACTATTGGTTTGGGTATAAAAACTGCCAAAAATGCTGCTGCTGCTGCGGCTCCGAACGCGCTACAACAACAGCAACAAAAAAAATCTAAATAAATAAACGCTCCGAGCGCCAAGTGAACGAACGTGAGTAATACGCACCAAACATACAACATGAACAGCAACAACAACAACAACTAAAACAACAGCAGCAGCATCAGCAATGCGTACGTGCAACATGAACGCCGCTCCAAGCTGCCACACGGCCGCAATTCCCTAAAGACATGCGCCGCCAACATGTATGAATATTTTTGCCTGTTGTTTATGATGGTTGTTGTTATTGTTGTTGTTGTTATTGTTGCTGCTTCTGGTGTTGGTAGAGTTGGTAGCATACTTGATGTTGTTGTTGTTGTTGCTGTGTTTGATGAATTGTTGTGAATTTGCGAATGACTTTGCGCCGATTTACAGGCAGGTGTACGTCGTTGTTGTTGTTGTCTTTGTTGTTGTTGTTGTTTTTGGTGATGCTGATAACGAGCAGCAAAGTGGCACAACATTGACTATGCTCGCTGGAATGGCTGCTATTGATGTTTCGTATGCCGGGAAGGAAGTGCGGCGAAGAACTGCCAAAGTTTCACATTACAAAAGCAAACAACAAACCGAATGCTGAACAGCAGCAACAACAACAAGAACAACAATTGCCAACTAAGCAACATGAAACAACATTTCGCTGCCAAATGCGTTCAGGCGTTGGTTTTGTTTAGTTTTGGCGCTCACGTTGTAGTTGTTTGCGCTCATGTTGTTGCTGTAGTTGTTGTTGTTGATGGTGGTGTTGCTTTAGCCGTAAGCTGTCGAAAATTCATTGTTTCGACACAGCGTTGCTCGGCGCGCACATGAAGTCGGGTAACGTGCAACGTCATTAATAAAAAATTTTTAACTTTGCTCACACAAGCAGCCAAATGCCGCGAAATTGGAAAACTGTGTACGTTGGTGATTTTTCGCTCCCAACGCACCACAGAAGGATTTGATTACCGCAGTTCGCCTGCCGCCCCAGCACCGCTTGCAACGAGTGCGACTCCTGCCAATATTAAATTTGCATGATGCACAAACATTTCGTGGCATTACAAAAATCATTTCGATTGTCGACATTTGATTTTGCATTTCGATTGCCACGAATTCGCGAATTTCAATTTGACTGTCCGCTGCCCAGAATGATGAGTTGAAATTTAAAACCGTTATTGGGGTTCTGGTGTCAGGAGAAGAAAATTTACGCATTAGAAATGCAATTAATGTCAATTTTTTTACGCGTATCACTTTGTGACACAATGTCACACTATTGTGACTAGTAAATATGATGTTAGCAAATAATAATAAATAGATAAACACAAATTTTAAGAGCAGTAGGGCAATAAAATTTGCTATTGTGACCATTTGTCACAAAGAAGGTTGCAGTAAATACTTGAATTATGTTAGGGGAAAAAGATTTGCGCATTACACATGAAATTAATAATGAATTTTTTTACGCCTTTGACATTGTGACACTATGTCACACTTCATTAACTAACAATAATTGTATCTACAAAAACTTATACATTGTAAATACAAAAAATTGAGGCAGTAATGCAATAAATTCGCTGTTGTGACAATTTGTCACAAAGAAGCTTGCAGTTAATTCTTGAATTATGTTAAGGGAAGAAGGTTTACGCGAAATAACAATAATAAATAACTAATAATAATTGTATCTACAAAGATTTAAATATTTTAAATACAAAAATTTGAGGCAGTAATGCAATAAGTTTTGCTGTTGTGACAATTTGTCACAAAGAAGGTTGCATTTAATTCTTGAATTATGTTAGGGGAAGAAGATGTACCCAATAGACATGCAATTAATGTTGAATTTGCATGCAAATTTGTCGATATTGTGACACGATGTCACACTTTTACTAACAATAATAACAATAAATGTATCTGCAGACTTATAAATTGTAAAAACAAAAATTTGAGACAGTAATGCAATAAGAGTCGCTGTTGTGACAATTTGTCACAAAGAAAGTTGCATTTAATTCTTTACTTATGTTAGGGAAAATAGATTTACGTATTAGGCATGAAATTAATAATGAATTTTTTAATCGTTTGACATTGTGACACGATGTCACACATTGATAACTAACAAAAAATGTTGTCTGCAATAACTTAAAAATTATCAACACAAATTGTGTGACAATAGGTCAAACAAATTTGCTATTGTGACAAATTGTCACAAAGTACTAGGATTTTAATTTTACAATTATGGCGTGAAAACGTTTCTTATTCAAAAGTTTGTGAAAAAACAATTGTTTTTTTTAGCAAGTTGTCACCAACTAACTTCACGTTCCAATCTGAAACATAATGAGCCAAAAATTACCAATCGTAACTTTTTCAAAATTACAGTTACATTATTGACTATTGTCACAAATTTTCAAAGATAAAATAAATCAAAAATACAGTTTTGCTACTGAAATGACCTATCAAATCACAATTTCACATTAAAATCTAAAACAGAATGAGACATCAAATTTCGATGAAAATTTTACAGAAAATGTGATAATGCTGTTGGTCATTGTGACAAACTGTCACAGCTCAAATAAGGCAAAAACAACTTGCAAAAATTAATTTTAAATGGAAATAAAAAATATAAGGAAATAAAACTTGCGAATTGAAATTTGTATGAAAGTATGGTGATATTATTGACCATTGTGACAAAGTGTTAAGCTAAAGTAAAGTACAAATAGAATTTTGGAGTTATGGTGACTTGGCACACACTTATTTAAGACTACAAAATTACGAATAAAGATTTTGAAAAGTATAGTTTGTATATATATTTGTATTCATAGTATATTTGCTATTGTGACATATTTTCACAAAAACTCGTGATAAAATTATCAAGCGTGCCATAATAAATGCATTTCAAAATATCTTCTACTCTAACTGCAGCACAACTGTGTCACATAAAATGTGGGACATGTGTCAAAAAGTGTTTATTAATACATGTTTTAGAGAATTTCAATTATGAACTTACAATTAAATTATGACTAATTAAAAGTAATGTATGCGAGTTATACAAAGCGGTACATGTCCCATTTGTCATAACAACGGAGAGATATAACAAATTTAATTAAAATATATTCTATCCAGTACTTTTAATAACTTTCTAATATACCCAGCACATTATTTGTGTGTCACATAAATTTTGGGACATGTGTCACAAAGTGCATTATTGCTTCTAAAAGTTATAATTAAATAAAATAAACTAATTAAAAGTTTAATACTTCACTGAATGATGAAAAAAACTCGAATTTTTCATGGTTCAAAACATTTCATAAAAATGCAAATAAATTTCACAATGTTCACATGTGATAAATTTCCACAATTCTATCATACATACACATGCACACTTAAATAAAAGCACCTTTTCTCCAGGCATACAGTAAAATGTCAATTAATTTCAAACATTTTTCCATTATCTAGAAATACCCAAATCCACCTCACACATCAGTGGCAAAGTTACATCACTTCCATTGTCTGTCAGCAACAACGACAACATGAACTGAGACAGAGATTTTAGCGCCCAAATTGCCGCTGTCGAAAATGGGCTGAAGAGCACACAAAAACCTAAAAGCCTGAAAGATGAGAGCTGTGTTGTTTTTATTGCTGGCATTGCTGTTGTTGTTGTTGTTGTTGTTATTGCTGCCGGTGAGGCGTCGCTCGTTATTAATAATAACGGCAAATGCCCTCCAAAACTCATCAAATGTCGAGCGTCAAATTATAAAAAAAACAACAACAAAAACAACAAAATTGAAATAAAACCAAACGTAGAAAACAGCACAAGCAGCTAAAAACGCCTAAAATGCCACTAAACGCAGGCGGTCAGACAGCACACAACACTGTTAAAGCGCTGGTCCCTCCCGATCTCCATCACTTTGTACAAAGCACCAAGCAAACCCTTGCCGACTGGTCGAGGGGGAGAAAGTGAAATTTAATGCCAACGCAAAGCGGAGGCCATATTCGATTTTTGTTGGCGAGCGAGTCATGTGTAAGAGTTGTACGTGTGTGTGTATGTAAGTGGGCATTTGTATGTGTGTGTGTGTGTGTGTACACGTTTAGGCTGCTGAGTTGTTTGGGACAGTAGCAGAGAAGAGTTTGTCTAAGCGTCCGAACGACGTCCGTGATGACGATGCTTAAATGATAATTTTCTTTTTTGTTGTTGTTGTTGTTGTTGGTGAATTTGCTGCCGCTATTAAATGTATTCATATGTATAGTTGTTGTAGTTTTTTGATGGTGTGGTAAAGTTCGAGTTGCTCGTATGGATATTTTGCACGTATGTACCTTCGAACCCCAAACACACACACACATGAACCGGGCCACGTACACATCAATTTTTTTCGCTTGTCATTGTAGTGCAAAAACAACAACACCATTGAAGAGTGTTCATATAACAATTCTATATATTTTGGGAAACGAAAAATGTACCAAAAATGCTAATGCAAATGCTGAATTGCTCAGCTCAAGTGCGGGCTAAGGACGCTAGTGAGAAGGGGGTGGAAGCTGAGGCGAGGCAGTTAAACCATTGGAGCGTAGTTGGAGTGGGGGTGAAAAGTTTCAACACAAACACTCAATGGCCACTTGGCCAATGTGTGGATGTTTAAGTCACCGGAAGCAAAGCAAAAACTACACTAAATAGATGACAGTGAGGGAAAAAGGAGCGGAAGGTATAAATTATCTTTCAGCCCACTTCATTTCAACTTCCCTTAATGTGTTTTAACTGTACTCTTAAAATTAATAATATGCATAATGATAGCAGCACTAAATTTGTATGTTGATATCTATGAAGTAAAACATTTTGATTAATTTTGATTAGTTGGCCCTTTAGGAAATATTTCATCTCATAGTTGATTACTGCATACTTATAGATGTCTCTTACTTATATAATTTTTATCAGTAACTACCTGGAATCGCGTTTTGATAACCAACTTTGCATAATTACTTCTTGACTACGCTGAATTCAAGTACCTTAGTACTTCATATCACTTGACAACGTTTAGATTAACAACATTTAAGCTGAATTGATCTAAAGTAGTCCTTTACTAGAATTAATGCGCTTCAGATTGAACACACATTCTACACATTCACATCTATTTCAATGTTTTAACTTTACTCGCCATAGATTCTTGTTTAATTACCATGTAATGCTTCGAGTTAACCAAAGAGATTGAGTTGATATTTATACTAAAATTAATGCAATTAATTTAATACACGTTGAAACCAAAATTTTAACTCTTTTCTCTAATCAGTGGGTAATTATTACTAGTTATTATGAAATTACCATATAATTACCTCAATTACTTGAAGTACTTAATTGTTACTTTTCACCGGCTGCTAACATTTATAGAATTTTCTAGCTTTACTGAGGCCAGTTAGGTAATCATTTGAAAGCTTATTACCGTCGAGTGTTATGTAATTATTATGTAATTAATTCTGAATTACCTCAATTAATTACCATTATAAGGATTAAGAATTGCCACTAACAGAATTTTGTAACTATTTAAATTTTTTAGCTAGATCAACTGTCATTTTGTGGTAAATAACCGTGAAATATTATGTAATTACCGAATATAATGGGAATTACCTTAATTACTCGAAGTACTTAATTGTTACTTTTCACCGGCTGCTAACATTTAACAAATTTTCTAGGTTCTCTAATGCCATTTAGATAATTATTTTAAAGGTTATTATCTTCAAGAATTTTGTAAGTATTATGTAATTAATTCTAAATTACCTCAATCAACTACCATTAAAAGGAATAAGAATTGAAACTAAAAGAATTTCTTAGCTTTTTAAATTTCTTAACCATATCAATTGTCGTTTTGTGGATAATTACCATAAATATTATGCAATTACCGAACATAATTAAGAATTACCTCAATTACTCAGAGCAGTTGTTACTTTTTACAGACATCTAACACTAGAAGAGCTTTTTAACTTTACTAAGCCTTTTTAAGTAATAATTTAGTAAGTAATTACCATAAACTATTCCACAATTATCATATGGCAATTACTTCAATTACCCAGAAAAGTCGTAAAAGGTGTTATAATGTAATTGTTATGTAATTAATTCTGAATTACCCCAGTAAAATACCATTAAAAGTATTAAGAATTGACACTAAAAGAATTTCTTGGCTTTTTAAATTTCCTAACCATATCAATTGTAATTTTTGGTAATTACCGCTTAATATTATGAAATTACTGAATATAATGGAATCAATTACCCAAAGTAGTTGTTATTTTTACAGACTTCTAAGACTAAAAGAGCTTTCTATCTTTACTAAGTCTTTTTAAGTAATCATTTGGTAGGTAATTAGCATAAATTACTGTACAATTATCATAAAATAAAATTGGAATTACTTCAATTACCCAGAAAAGTCTTAACTTTTTATCAATTGCTAACACTAAAAGAATTTTCTACCTTTACTGAGGCTAGTAAAGTCAACATTTAATAAGAAGGTAGGTTAGGCTGGCTGACCCTCGGGGGGGTCTCACATAGACCATGTTGGTCCATAGTGGTACCAGAAAGGTTCTGGAGCTTCAGACCTGTATGTAGTTTGTCAAAAACGTTTTGCCAAATCTAAGTAAGTCGCTGCTTTTTTGTTCCGCGACTCTTTCCAAGGAAGGGAACGACGCGGATCCGAGGCAGCTGACCCGTGATCTGTAGAGAGCAGGGCAGTGGCACAGCAAATGCTCCAGGGTACCCTTGGCACTGTCTTCACCACATCTTGTGCATGCATCACTTGGTACCAAGCCAAGTTTGGCAGCGTGGGACGGTGTGAGACAGTGTCCCGTGAGTATCCCGGTCAATAGTTTGCAATCATCTCTTCGGAGTGATAGTACAAACTCTGTGTTGTTGACATTATGTTCGCGAAGCATGATTTTTGCTGTCCTGTGAGATGTAGATCTCTCCCACATGGACGCCGCTTCACGAATCATATTCTCTTCTATTTCCGTCTTGAGCGTGGAGAGGGGTGGATGGATGTCTGGCTCGCTAACCGTAGGCAGTCGTGCCCCGGCTTTGGCGAGCGCATCAGCCTTCTCATTTCCCTCAACTCCTTTGTGACCCGGTACCCAATAGATAGTGACCACTCTGTTGCGACAGAGTTCGTCCAATTTGGTTTTGCAGTTCCGTACGCATATCGAGTTTGACAATACCCCAGCTGCTGCTTTTATGGCTGCTTGGCTGTCGATATAGATGTTTATTCGAGAGTCTGGAGGGGTGCGACCCATTGCTAGTTGCGCCGCTCTTGTGGCAGCGTGTACCTCTGCTTGGAAGATGCTGCAGTAGTCCGGGAGCCGGAAAGACTGTTGAAGGTCAAGTTCCGGACAGAAAACTGCAGATCCCACTCCCTCTGTCATCTTGGATCCATCCGTGAACAGGTTATAGGATTGACGGCCGGGCTCGAGCCCCTGTCGCCACCCATCCGGTTCTAGGATCACGTGGGGTTTGAAGTTGAAATTGACTTGAGGTACGGCGTAGTCTGAGCTTTCGCTCACCCTTGCGTGTAACCTGCTGTGGCCGTAGTGTCGTAGCGTGAGCTGTCCAGTTACCTTAAGTCTAAGCGCCGCCTTTTTAGCGACGCTTTTCGCAGTCAGACCAATTGGATAAAATCCCAAGATTTTGTCCAGTGCCGCTGTCGGAGTGGTGCGCATTGCGCCTGTTATACACAACCCAGCGGCTCTCTGTACAGTCTCGAGTCTTTTGGCATAGGTCTTCTTGTCCACCGCAGTCCACCATACTATGATCCCGTAGAGCATAATGGGTCTAATCACTGCAGTGTAAATCCAATGTGTGAGACGGGGGGATAAGCCCCAAGTCTTACCGAGCATTTTCGTGCAAGCGTATAAGGCGTTCAAGGCTTTCCTTTTCCTGTCTTCCACATTCAATTTCCACGACAGTTTACTGTCCAAGATGACTCCTATGTACTTAGTAGATGTTTTGGGGGTGAGTGTGGTGTTGTTCAGTTTGGGAGGAAGCCAGGTTGGGATCTTGTACTTTGTTGTAAAAAGAACTAAGTCCGTCTTGTCTGGGTTTGTTTCCAGTCCCAAAGTCTTTGCCCAGTTGTTAATCACTTTCAGTGTCCTCTCGAGTACTTGGCTCATTGAGGTGAGACACCTGCCTGAGACGACAACGGCGAGGTCATCCGCATATGCGGTTAGCCTTGGCCCCCCGTCCCTCAGCTTTAAAAGGATCTTGTTAACGACTAGATTCCATAGTAACGGAGAGAGCACACCCCCCTGGGGGGTGCCCCTGTTCGCCTTCCTCGTCATGGTTGTTGCGCCCCACTCCGCTACCACTGTACGGCAATTCAACAGATTACCAATCCAGTCCTGTATGGGTGGGTGCACCTCAATTGATGCAAGGCCTGCCAACAATGCTTCTGTGGAGACATTGTTGAAAGCCCCTGATATGTCGAGGAAGGCTCCCAGCGCGTATTCTCCGTAGTGAAAAGCTTTTTCTATCTGAAAAACCACCTGATGAAGTGCTGTCTCCGTTGACTTGCCTTTCATATAGGCGTGTTGGTTCGTTGATATCAGGCCAGGTGGAACCCTAATAAGAAACTTCTGCAGACAATTTTGAAATTACTATATAATTACTCACATAATTACTTAATTGCTTAATTAATTATTAAATTATTATATAATTACTGAGGAAATATCTCAATTATTTCTCATGTAATTCTTACCAGCTTCTTACATCACAAAAATTACCTTGTTTCACTAAAGTTAGTTAAGTAATCATTTGGTAGGCAGTTAACTTAACCAATTATTTACTATTACTACAGTTATTACATAGGAATAGTTTTAATTACCCAGGGTATTTGTTATTTTTTTCGTGACTACTAACATCAACCCCATTTCTTAGCATTACTGAAGCTAGTTAGGTTACTTTTTGAGTGGTAATTACTCAAGTAATTGTGTAATTTTCACATAATTAGATGACAATTACTTCAGTTACTTCAGAGTTATTTTCCAACCGACCGACTAAAAGAATCTCCCAACTTTGCAAAGGCTAGTGAAAAGTTGAACTGCAATGCCTGAATTTTTAGTAATTCGCAAGTAATCAAAAAGTAATCTATAATGTTTACAGTATAAAATATAAAAATAGTAAAAAATATAAAAATAAAATAATTAATAAAATTTAAATATAATATAAATAAAATATACCAATGATAAAATAAAAAATATATAAAAATTAGTTAAGTGAATATACACTAGTAATGGAAAAGTAATTACTGTATTTGTTATAGGTTTACCGGTTTTTAATAATTTTTTCACTTTTCCAACTCAAAGTAACTTCTATAACTTTTGAGATAACTAGAAAAATTAGTATTCTGAAACAATTTTTTTTATATTAAATGCAATAGTAATGCAAAAGTAATTACATCGCAATTACATGTAATTTAATGTGTAAGCATTTATTTATTCTGTAAAACAGACTCAACTGAAAGTTTTTTTGGCTCACAGAGAATGCTTCATTGTTTATTAAAATTAAAGTATTTAAAATGTAATTACTGTACAATCCACATTACTGCATTTACTATTTTAATAACTACAACTTTCAACTACTAAACAGTAATGTGTGTTTTAAAATTAGTATTTTAAACTTAATTATTAAATTAAAGTTCAATAGTATTTGTAGTGTAATCTATAGTTATGTGTTTTTTCACGAATTAAATTTCAATTGTTAGTTCATGTGACTGTAATTTAAATCTAATTACTGTGTAATCTCTTTTAGTAATTGAAATGCAAACGAATAATTAGAATAGAGAACAGAGAAGTATTTTTCCTGGAACTGACTTTATATCTCTCTCTACTCTATAACTTGACTTGTACCTATTGAATGTGTTGATAATTAAAAAGTAATTCAGGTGTAATCAAATGCATTCTCATCCACTTTTTACAACGCAATAGATAGTAACTTGTTTTGGGAACCTAGATTACCTCGTAACTTACTTACAAATCGCGCAGCATTACAATAAACTGTCGTTAATCGCTCGTGGCAACAACTGCCTTCGTACCCTCATTAATGCAACACAATGTTTTCCATGCTGGGACAGCGCGTTTCATAGTCCGGCACACTACAAAACTTACTTCAGTTTTATGTTTTATGTAAGCCTCGTGTTTTTTGCTCTTTTTAGTCTCCCATCATTTCATCATTTGCCATTTTTTCCCCATCTTTGCTCCCTTTCTACCATTTCCATTACATTCCAACACTCTGCGTCCCATTTTTGGACGCCTGATTCAACGCTGAGCTTGTGTCTGTGTGACGGGCACATTTTTCTGTCATTTACGGATAACGAAATCATTTTTACACAACTGACGCGTTAAAAAGGCAGCGATAGCGATTCACCCTAAAAACCCACTAGCGCCCAGCAAAAAAAAAAAAAAATTAACAAAAAATCTGAAGCAGCCGCCGCAAACAAAAAAAAGTGCGCCAAGTGGCACAGCTCGAGCAAGAAATGATGAATTATGATTATGACGCAACTTGCAACATGGTATGTATGTGTGTGTGTGTGCTTTCACTGATGCTGCCGGTGTAGCTGTTTATTACTGTAGTTGTTGTTGTTGTTGTTATCAGGCATGACAACGCCAAAACCAGGCGGTCGTGTTGTGCTGTTTTTGGCATCGGCTGCAGGACGCAGGAGGATCTTCAATTACGTTTTCGTGTATGTGTGCGCGAAAGCCTGAGGTTTTTTGTGTTTTGTGTGCGTAAAACAGTAACCACAACAACAACAAAAAAGCAAACCACAAAATGTGGCCTTGAGGTGTGCCAAAGGAGCAAGAACCCGAAAACGGTCACAGTTAAGCACAGCGCCAGACACACCGGCTGGCTTTTTGCATTTCGGCCAAGTGTCCGCGGTCTCTGCTTCCGTCCGGTGCCCGATGACTTGCAGAAAATTTACACACTTTGCTGGCCATGGCTTGCAGCTTTGTTTCTTATTTAATGTTTGTGTTGGTTTTTTTTTTTATTCAAAACTCCATCATATTTCCTTTCGTTTGCGCATTTTCTTGGCGCTGTTTTACAATTCGGCGGCAGCGCGGCGCTGGTTGACATCGTAGCGGTTCGCTTTCTCGATAAGGTAAATCATAAATATTTACATTATTTCCGTTCGATGTTGGCGATGACGTTGTCGTTTGTTTGGTCGTCTCGATGATTTTTCAATATTTTCGTTCGAGTATCGATTATTCGCGTTCCGGTGAGAACGCGAGCGGTGTGGGGCGCATTTCCGATGAAAGGAAATTGCATTGCGTAAAATTTTCAAGTACTTCAACTTCTGGTGCCATTAAATGGACGCGGTACGTTTTCAAGCAAATTAAATGTAAATCGTCAGCATTTATGACAAATGACTTTCATTTATTTGCAATGGAATTTTCGATGATTCGCAGTCAAAGCGAAACCCCACATCGTCTCGGCGTTAGAATTGAAGTAAAGCGAAAATAAATTAAGGTTATTGCGGCCATTCCGTGTGAATTGGAATGTGTGGCGTGTGAACGTACAGAAGCGAATGGATGTAATGACGTATGCAAAAATAGAATGAAAATATGGAAGATAAATAAAAATATGAGAAAACTTATAAACGATGAGTCGGACGTTGATATGAATGAACACAAATGGATGCAAAGATGGGGGAGAAACGGTAGATGGCGTCGATTAGTAGTCAGGTAGGTGGATAGATAGATAGATAAATAGATAAACAGATAGAAATAGATATATACCTTTGTAGTTGTGTAGATTTTATGCCTTAATTATATTTTTAATTAATTATTTTCTTGCCGCTTCCAGCACAACTTTGTAGTAACCCAAAATTTAGATTGCGTCAAAGTTGTTTTAATAGAATCAGTGTGAACAACGAGCGCAACGAGTACATGGGCGCTGAGCGACATTTTCGAACATATTTTGCAGCCGACAAAAATTTCCAATATTCATTATCGATAACGATAATTATAAACTTTTCAAAAGCAGCAACAACACCAAAACCAACTTTACAATTGAGAACAGCATTCCACAAAGTTTGGGCGCTGTGTGTGTGTGTGTGTGGAACATCAACTGAAAGTTGAGTAAACTATACAGGCACAGCTGCCGCGCCGCTGAACCTTCGGAACGTGCCACAAAGTGTGGAGTGTGGGGGAAAAGCGGATGGCGGGTGGAATTGCGTGCATGTTGGTGAAGCGGCGAACTTGCGCAAGGACAACGAGTGTCAGTGCGCTCGATGTCAACAAAATTCATACAACAATGTAATCTATGTGACGACAAAAACCGTGGTGACAACAGCAACAACAACAACCACTGGCATTAACAACTAGCAACTGCACTGAACAACAAAAATCGAGCAACAAAATTAAAAACAATAACAACGTTGATATTTACTGTGCGAGTAAAAACAACAACTAAAGTGATAGCAACAAACTGAGCAAAAAAGGAAAAGTTTGTTAGATGAACATTTTTTAAAACAACAAAAAATACAACAGCAACAACTGAGCAACAACAACAATTAATTAGGCTAAATGGTTTTTTACAACAATAAAAAAGTACAACAGTGGCCAATATAATTAATGGAAAATTACAAAAAACAGCAACAAAGCAAATTACAAATAAAACTACTAAAAATTGCAATAACAACAAAATTGTACAAAATTGTACAACAACAGTAAAACATTACAACGAGATGATATAAACACAACAACAAATTGTTGAATGTCAAAATAATGCAGAATACAACAACAACACAACAAATAAGAGAAATCATAGAAGACATCTGAAAATAACCGGAAAATGACTAATAAAACAATAAATTTTACAACAACAAAAACAATTATATGAATAAAGATGAATGAAACGGCAATCCTAACAAATGCGTTAATTATAGCAACAATTATTACTAAAATTACTAAATTAATTTTAATAATTAATTAATTTTTAATTAAACAAATTTTAATAAATTTTTATTTATTATTTTAATTATTAATTAATAATTAAAATTAATTGAAATAATAATTAATTAATAATTAAAATTAATTGAAATAATAATTAATTAATAGCTAAAATTAATTAATTCTAATTTTTAATCAATAATTACAATTAATTTAATTAAAAATTAAAATTAATTAGATTTAATTATTAATTAACAATTAATAATAATTTATAATTAAAATTATTTTTGTTGAATCCGTTATTTAACAAAGTTTTTTGGATATATAGAATTTACAGAGCGTATGATGTGTGTAAAGGGAGAAAGAAACTAACAGACTGAAAACAGCAGTGCAAGAAAAAACGACCGAAGGTCTAAATGAATACAAGGTTGCCATGTAACTAAAATAATTATTCCAATACTTTCCCTTTTTTAGTTACACTCCAAAAGCATAAGCAAAAAGAAAAACGAATGTACTACATACTATGTACACATATGTTTCATGCCTATTTGGTTTCTAAAATTCAAAAATTTTCCTTTTGGTAATGCTTTGGTAAGCCCGTCAGCGAGTTGAGCATCGGATGCTACAAATTTGAGCTCAAAAACCTGCTCCTCATACTTTTCTCGTATGAAGTGGTAGCGCACATCGATATGCTTCGTCCGCTTGTGAAATTCTGGGTTTTTGATCAACCGTATGGCACTCTGATTGTCGACGCATAAAACCACCATCTCCGGATTACCAAGACCGGACCAAAACCGTTTTACCCAAACCAGTTCCTTTACTGCGTTAGCCGCAGCAATATATTCGGCCTCTGTAGTTGACAACGATACGCATTTCTGCCGCTCAGAGCACCAACTTACGATACCGTTCCCCACCATAGCGACATAGCCCGAAGTGGATTTCCGAGTCTGGACATCACCAGCATAATCTGCATCACTGTAGACACGTAGCTTAAGACTGTTGTCATTTCTGTAATGGATGCCCATGCCACTGGTACCAGTAAGGTATTTCAGGATTCTTTTGACGGCGTTCACATGCGCTGCTGCCGGGTTTTCAAGGTATCGACTTGCGCATGACACAGCATATGCTATATCTGGCCTTGTAGCTACTGCTAGGTACATAAGGCTTCCAACCGCTTCCCGGTATGGAAATTTAACCACATCGTTGGCATCGAAAACACTCAAATTGGTGGAGCTGTCTGCAGGTGTTACTGCAAAATAGGAACTTTCCATATTAAATTTAGAAATTACCTTTTTGACATAAGCCTCTTGACCAATATATATTGAACCATCGGCATCACGGTCAATTTCAAGTCCTAGGAAGTATCTCACTTCAGATACCTTAACTTTGAATTCTTCTTGTAAATGAGTTATTAAAACCGCAATAAGCTTCTCATTGGTTGCTGCGACCAGACCATCGTCAATGTAAATGGCCAGTATAATACAGCCATCATTGTTGTTGCGAGTGAAAACACACGGATCGTGCTCTGAGACTTTAAAGTTGAAAATTTGAAGAAAAGTTGTGAATCTCTTATTCCAGCAACGTGAGGCTTGCTTTAAGCCATACAAGCTTTTCACCAACTTGCAGACGCGTCCACTGCCATCGTCGTAACCTATTGGCTGCTGCATGTACACGTTTTCAGCTAAGTCGCCGTAAAGAAAAGCAGTTTTCACGTCGAACTGCTTCAAAATCATTCTATGAACTGCCGCCATAGCCAGAATACAGCGAATTGACGTAAACCTTGCAACTGGACTAAACGTCTCCTCAAAAAGAAAGATGAGTCGTTGTGAGTAGACGTGTTTTTGGTGTGCTGCAGTAAATCGATTGTTTTTATATACCACCGTCAACTTAATTGCGTTTGTGGAGTGATTTTTGGCGATACTTGCAACTGCCCTTGCTAAGTGAAGTTCTAGCGCAATAAACGCTGTTTATATTAAATAAAAATAGCTTTGAACTTGAATTTGAATATGAGCATGACAACCAGAGCTGCAAAAGTTATGCGTCAAACGGTTTCTACGCCACAGAATAGCTTGAGCAGTTCGGGGAGAGCTGAGAGTTCACCACATTCGGCTTGGTTCGCGCGTATGGAGGAGCAGTTAGACTCGCTGAGAAAAAATGTGATTGAGCAGATTACGGAGCGCATGAGGGAATACGAAGAACGGGTTATGCAGCGGTTTGGCGAGATGTCGGCGAAAATTACTAATTTCAAGAAGGCGATAAAAACCCTCGAAGAGCGTGTGGAAAAAGCTGAAGCGCAAATTGTGCAGAATGAGCTGCTGAAAAATGAAATTCTGCTACTCAAGGAGGAGCTCAATGTATGCCAGAATCATGCTGTGTCTGCGGATCTCATTATAAATGGTCTTCCGCAAGCTGATGGTGAGAGTATTGAGGAAATCTTCCACAATTTGTGCCGCTCTGTAAAATTGGCTCCGCTTCGCATTTGCACTGCTTTTCGGGTGCCAAATCTCAACAACAATGCTGCCGCACCTGTCATAATTAAACTTGGATCTCCTGATGACCGCTCTAAACTCTTCAAATCAATCGTCCGTTTTTGTAAAGAGGCAAAGAGGTCCCTGCTGCTAAGAGATGTTGGGCTCACCACTGATGGGAAAATATTTGTGCATGAAAGTCTCACCAAAAGCAACAGAGAGCTAATGCACTTTGCACTGCAGCTAAAAAAGCAAAAGAGATTGGCTGCTGTTTTCTCAATACGTGGGTGTGTTTATGTTCGTGTTCAACAAAGAAGCAAAGCTCTCAGGGTGCTGAATAAGGAGTACTTGGAAAGTATTGTTACTGCAGACTGCTGAAAATCTAAACGTCTGAACTCTAAAACAAATGTTAGCTGCTAAATGTTTACGTTTAAGTTGTTCTCTTGTACTATCTTTTCTTTCTTTCTCTTTCTCTTTCTTTTACTTTCAACTTTGTCTCTTTTATACCTTCATGTTTTTCTACTGCTTTGCGTGGTACTCTTTGCAATCGTATACGTACTTATATCTGCTTTCATACTCATTGACGCTGGCTTTCGTTGGTTGTTTCTGTTTTGGTCTTGTTCGTAACTGTGGGGCTGATTAATAAGCCTGACTCTGGCGTTGCTGAAAACCACAAAGTTCTGATAGACATTTTATGTAAACAATATGATGGCCTTAATGTAGTACACTTTAATGCACGTAGCTTAGGCAATGACAAACTTGATTACCTTAGGTATGTTTTTGAAGAGTCTGCTGTGGATGTGATCTGTGTGTCTGAGACTTGGTTTCATGGTGATGTCCCTGATCTTAATTTGTCTCTAAATGGGTATAACTTATTAAGGCATGATCGCGTGCTTAGGAAAGGGGGTGGAGTTGCGATATATTGTAAGAAAAACCTTAAACTAGGACTGGTGGCTAAATCTCTTGACACCGACACTGAGTTTATTTTTGCTGAAGTGGCTGATGGTGCAGCAAAAACTTTAATAGTATGCGTGTACAACCCTAACAAATGCTTCTCCCTGGATTCTCTTTTTAATGAGTTGGCGGAGTTGGTAGTTGACTACGAATATGTGTTAATTTGTGGGGATTTTAATGTCAATTTATTATCCAATGACTCAAATAGAAGTAAACTTGTTGACCAGTTGGAAGCTCTAGGACTTTGTGTGATTAACAAATACATACCAACTAGGTATGCGAATAATGCTTCACCCAGCCTGCTTGACTACTTTATTACACCTGACCCTTCGCAAGTTTTGACGTTTAACCAAATTTCCTTCATCTCTGATCATGACTTAATATTCTGTACTTTAGATGTTGTGTTGAATCGTTCTGATCTTAATGTTACTTTTGTGTACCGTGACTTTAAATTGTTAAATGTCAGTTCTTTGATGTCTGACTTGTGTAGTGTAAATTGGAACCAATGTTGGTTTCTTGACACTGTTGATAAAAAACTTGATTTCATTAATTATAATTTGTCTATGCTGTTTGATATACATGTTCCTCTTCGTACCCTCAATGCTGTGAATAGTTCATGTCCCTGGTTCAACACAAAAGTTCGCTCAGCTATTAAAAAGCGCAATAAGTTGTACACAAAGTGGCGAAAAGCTAGGTCTGATGTCTCTTGGTCTAACTATAAAGCTGCCCGCAATGCTGCAACGACTGTCATTAGACAAGCTAAGCGTTGGTATTTCAACTCCAAGTTGGATCCTTCTCTTCCGGCTAAGAAACTATGGCGAAATCTAAGAAATCTAAAGATCCATGGCAAGGAAAACACTGGGTGTGAGTTAGATCCCAATGTATTAAATGATTTCTTTATTAGTGCCAGTAATAAACCGAGTTCTACTGTTTTGCCACAACATTTGCCGTCCTGTGATCGTGTTAAAGGGAAATTCCAATTCGTGGCAGTTTGTGAGGCTGACGTGTTAAAATCTATAATGGACATTAAATCAAATGCGGTGGGTGAGGATGGAATCTCCTTAAAATTTGTCAAGCTTATTGCTCAGTTTATAATTAGCCCACTTACCCACATAATTAATCATTGCTTTACAAGTTCTTGTTTCCCTTCAGTGTGGAAAAAAGCGGTTGTCCTGCCAGTTGCAAAAAAGGCAAATGCCTCCTACCCTGGTGACTACAGGCCTATTAGTATACTGCCAGCATTCTCCAAGGTGTGCGAAAATTTGATGGCGACGCAAATTTATGCATTCTTGCAAAAGCACAACCTTCTCTCCCCTCTACAATCTGGTTTTCGACCTAAACACAGCTGCTCCACTGCCATGGTAAAAATACTTGACGACATTAGAATTAACTTTGACAATGATGACTTAACAATTCTTTGCTTACTCGACTTCTCCAAAGCTTTTGACTCGGTAGACCATAATCTCTTATGTGCAAAACTAATAAGCTACTTCGGTTTCAATGATAGTTCGGCGAAGCTTATAGCAAGCTATCTTGAGGGACGGACGCAAAAAGTTATGTCCAACAACTCAATGTCTCAGGCCCGATTGGTATGTACTGGTGTTCCACAAGGATCTGTCCTTGGTCCACTTCTGTTTAGTCTCTTTGTTAATGATGTTTTTTCTGTGTGTCAGTATGTGAATGTCCATGCATATGCTGATGATATACAAATGCATCTGTCTAGTCGTATTGGTCTCGTTGAGGATTTATGTTACAAAATTAACAGTGATTTGTCTGCAATTTCTGTGTGGGCAGCTGCCAATCACTTGTGCTTAAATGCGTCTAAGTCCTATGTCTTACCGATTTGCCATAGTGCAATACACGTTGACAACATCCCTAAGTTGTATTTAGGCTCAAGTGTGCTTACTTTTACGGACAAAATTAAGAACTTGGGATTTATTGTTAACTCTAGCTTAAGTTGCTGTGACCATATTAATGGAGTCGTGAGAAAGGTATATGCTACGCTGCGTAAATTGAGATTTTCAGCTTCATTAACACCCTTTGAAACCAGGCGTAAATTAGTTATACAACTAATTGTGCCCCTTATTGCCTACTCTGATGTGGTGTACAGTAAGCTTGACTCTAAATCATTACACAAAATTAATATAGCCTTTAATAATGCTACACGATATGTATACGGACTTAAAAGGTATGAACATATATCCCCCTGGCAGAATAAAGTACTTGGGTGTCATATCGAAAATTACCTCTTTGCCAAAAATTGTATCTTTGTCTATAGACTAATGGAATGGAAAACTCCTTCTTATCTGTATGAAAAGCTCATACCTTTTAAGTCCCGGAGACATCACAATTTAATTGTACCAACATACAATTTTTTAATAACATCACGACTTTTTTTCATCAACGCAGTCAGAGTCTGGAACTCAGTTCCTGCAGTTATAAGGGCTGGGCTAGACAGAAACAACTATAGGGCTAAACTCTATGAGCATTTCCGTGCACTCTGATTCCAGAGTGTCAATAATGATTGCAAGGCGTGGTTTCTTTTTCTTCTTTATTCCCATTCTATCTCTACTTTTCCTCCTTCATCACTTTCTTATCTTTTTCCTCCTTTATATCTTATAATATTTTCTATTATTTATAATACTTATATTATGTTTTTTAAGCCTATGTTTATTACTTAATTTTGCTATCGAAATTGTTTAACTTCAAATTTAATTCTAGTTTAAGAAATTGAATATTGATGAGGTGTTATTAAAAGACTCGATCTTACAACACTTAATGTATCTATTCTAAATAAATGAAAAAAATAGTCGACTCCATACTCCTGGGTAAAACCTCTCGCAACTAGACGCGCTTTATAACGGTCGGTGTTTCCTTTAGCGTCTCGCTTCAGCTTAAAAACCCATCGATTGTCGATTACCTTTTGATTTGACGTTTTTGGAACGAGTGTCCACGTCCCATTCTCGATTAATGAGTCGTACTCGTCATCCATCGCTTGTTTCCATTTTACTCGCTCTTTGGACTGCATGGCCTCTTCAAATGATTTCGGTTCTTCACATATCATGACAGCTGCCATATGCTCGGAATGATTTCTGTTGCGAAGACGATATTTTATGTTGTCTTTGACTTCTTTTACGTTGTCAGTGGCGTTATAAAAAACACCATCATCACTATCTTCCAGTATCTCCACGATATCGCCATCTGCTTCTTCCTCTCTCTTTTGATTTTCCACTGGCTTATTCGGTTGACGTTTCGTTAGCGAACTTTTTTGTGGGCAAACAAATTTAATAGTCGTAGTCTCCGGCAAAAATTGCACGTCACATGAAATTTCAATCTTTCGTGAATCCGGATTCCACACCCGCAAGCCCTTGCTGTTGTCACCATAACCAACGAAAACACCTTTCCAGGCTTTAGCATCCAGCTTGCGACGTTTTTCTTTGGGGATATGCACGTAAACCTCCTCGCCGAAACTTCTTAAATGGCTGATTTTTGCCTGCTGTCCATGCCATAACTGGTGTGGGGTCTTCTCGTCCACTGTGCTCGTGCCCGTACGATTTAGCACATACACTGCCGTGTTGACAGCCTCGGCCCAAAACTTGAGGTCCATATCGTATTCTCTTAATCATGTGTGCATCAACTTTTTCAGCCTGCATCGGGAAATTTCTTATGGCACTAGGAGCCTCAGATTTCTCTTTTATGAAATATACAAAACGAAAATGAGAGTAGTCATCCTTGATTAACAAAAAATACCTGGCACCTCCGATTGATTTTTCTTGTAACGGGCCGCACACATCCGCAAAACATAGTTCTCCACAGCTCGATGATCTTACTTGACGTGGTTTGAATCCGCTCCTGTGCTGCTTGCCTAGAATACACCCTTCACATGTAAATTCCTCCTCAATGAAATCCACATTGACACTTTTAAGGAATTTTCTAACATGTGCCGCATTCTGATGACCCATTCGATCATGCCATAGCCGTAAAGTTAGCTTACTGCTCGCTGCTACATTTGCCATACTGTCTTCTGTTACTTTTATGAGCATGTAGAACAACTTTCCTCTACGTACTCCTACTGCAACAGTGCTTCCGTCTCTTCTCACAAATTTGCAGCTGTTGCTGTCAGAACGGAATTTAAAACCACGATCTAGTGCCTTTGTTGATGAGAACAAGTTATAGTGGATACCCGGAACGTAAAGTACATCCTTGAGCACTTTTTCAAACCACTCTTGACCGTCATTGACTGAAACAACAATGTCACCTTTCCCTACAGCTTTAATTGCACGCCCATCGCCGACTCTGACGATATCATTATAATTCTGGAAAGTGACAAACCAGTCCCGTCGATGACACATGTGATCTGTCGCACCTGAGTCAAGAACCCAAGCATCCTGCTTGCTGGTAACGTTTGCTCCACAAACCAGCGCTTCAATGTTTTTGCCATGAGTCTCATCTTTAGTTGATTTTGCCGCTTGTGGGCAATTTCGCTTCCAATGGCCCTTTTCTCCACATTTAAAACAGCTTCCTTGCCCCTTTCCTGTTGCCTTGCCGCCTTTAGTCTGTTGCCGTTTTCCTTGTGATCGATTCTGGCGTTTCGCCACAAACGCCTCCACTTTGACTTTCTCCTGAGCACACAAACGAATTTCTTCCGCCATTAACCGCGCTCGCAAAGTGTTGAGATTCTGATCTTCCGGCCTTACCGACTCCCATGCGCTATGAAAATGATTATATTCTGCTGGTAATGACATTAAAACTTTTGTCATAATCATAGAGTCTGAAATAGATTCGCCTTGGTCACGAAGATGCTGCACGACTTCCATTAATTTGGATAAAAAGGTTGCAATATCATCGTCTGGATCTTTCGAATAGCTGTAGTACCTCTGTTGCAAAAACAATATATTTGACCTTGATGATTGCTCGTATACGCTTTTTAAAGTATCCCACATGCTTTTTGCCGTTGCACAGTTAAGAATCTGCAGTAACGGTTGTTTTCCACACGCCGTGCTAATTGTGCGACGAGCTCTAGCATCGACTTTTTTCCAATTTGCTCGATTGTTGATTTCTCCCTCCCGGCATCTCCTCTTCTCCAGTGACCACGCCATACATTTCACCAGCCTCCAAAATCTGCACCATTTGAAATTTCCAAGTCAACCATTGCGAACTATCCTGGAGTTTTTCAATTTTTATTTCGCCTTCCGATGCTAACATTTTGATTGAGTCTTTCAATTTTGTTTTTATATATTAGAAAAAATAGCAGCAAGGAACAATGCTGTTTGTCTTTTTATTTTTTTACTTTCAACACACCACGCGAGGGCTACGCTCTGGGCCCATAACCTGTTGAATCCGTTATTTAACAAAGTTTATTGGATATATAGAATTTACAGAGCGTATGATGTGTGTAAAGGGAGAAAGAAACTAACAGACTGAAAACAGCAGTGCAAGAAAAAACGACCGAAGGTCTAAATGAATACAAGGTTGCCATGTAACTAAAATAATTATTCCAATAATTTTAATTAATAATAAAATAATAATTAAAATTAATTTAACTAATAATTCAATAATAACTAAAATAAATTAATTTTAATTTTTAATTGAGTTAATTTGAATTATTGATTAAAAATTGAAATTAAATAATTTTAATTATTGATTAAAAATTTAATAGTTCATTTTAATATTTGATTTTTATTTAATTTAATTACTAATTATTATTAATTATTAAAAGTACTAAATTAATTAATAGTTACAATTAATTAATTTTAATTTTTTATCAATAATTAAAATTAACTCAATTAAAAATCAATTTAATTAATAATTAATTAATAATTAAAAGTAATTTTTAAAAATTAAACTTATTTAATTTTAGTTATTAATTAATTATTAATTAAATTAATTTTAATTATTAATTTTAATATTTAATTTTTATTTAATTTTAATAAAATAAAAAACCTCTATGGTTCAATTTTCCAATAACTATTAAACGAGCAGAAATTAGTCAAATCTGGCAACGCTATTTTTACACATATAACACATATATATATTTTTTTGAAAGTAAAAACTGTCTGATAGATTGACGGATGGACAGATGATCAAACATAATTGATTGGATCGATACTCTTCCAACTACTTCTGGATCTGAGGTTCGCTAAAATTTCTATAAAAACGTTCTTTCACTACTTTTCGTTGTTTTGTCTCATACTACATCAAATTGACAAAAACAACAACAACCAAAGCAAACATGCTTTAGCAATAAGTCCAAAAAACAACCTACAAACAAGAAAAACAAAAATGACAACAATTTTCGAAATAATGTTTGTGAAAGTTTCATCATTTGCCGCTCTTTGCCATGCATTTTCCTCATTCACTCTTTCCCTGACAAACATTCATCTCACTCTTTTTTACTCTCTCTCGTTCGTTTCTTTGCTGCTGATTTAAGTTGCCGCGCTGCCATTAAGCCATCATTGCATTTCGTTACCAGAATTCGCTGATAATGCTGAAATTTCAGGTTTACAGCTTTGAGTGTTAGCCTCAACCCCCTCCTCCGCCTCCCTCTTTCAACTCTCCGCTGCTCTTCTCAGGCTGCTGTCGCTTCTTTTGTCGCACGCTCACTATTTGCCTGCTTATGGCGCATTCTCTCTGCGCTACTTCTTTAATTTCCTCTGCCACGCACATCCGCTTTCGCTCTTCGCGAACTCCTTCGGCGCCCTTCTAAAGAACATTCGCACAGCATCTTGAGCGTCTACAGCGTTTCATTTGTTGTCATGTCCACTTGGCATATTTTGCGCAAAGTCTTGTTCAACTATTTGCCTGCGCTGCCACCCGCACTTCACTCCGACAGTTGCTGTCATTGCAGCCCACTCACGCTGCGTCGCCGCGGCGCGTCCTTTGACGCAAATTTATCTCATTTATCTGCCACTCGAAAGTGCACGCAGTCGGCGTGTTGCAAGTTCAGCTGCCGCTCTATGTGGCGTGCGGCGCGTATCTATCTTTGTGTGTATGTGTGTGTGTGGCTGACGTTGACGGCGCGCGCGGCGTGTAACTTTGCACCGGAGACCGTAACGAAACTTTCCGCCAAATGCGAAAGTATTTCAAGTTTTCTTTTCTGTCGGTCGGCGCACACACACCTTGCCGCGACGCGTTTGCCAACACCGCCAACGCTGCCGCTCAGCTGTGCGCCGCGTGCACAAAATGTGTAAATATGTAACAACACACAAACACACACATACATATAGTCACGTGTCGTGCTGTCAAGTTGTTGTTGCTGTAGTTATTCTTGCTGTTATTTTTGTTGTCATCCATGACGTGAGGTGTTCGCCTCACGTAGTTAAAAGTTTTTAAATTGAATCAGCGCGCGCAAAAAAGTAGCAAGAAAACACACAAAAACAAAGAAACAAAAACCAAAAATATATTTGTTCTTCTTCTTTTTGTTGTTGTTGTTGTTATTATTGTTGTATGCCACATTAAAGACGAAAGACGAAAATTTCGCAACATGTTGTACGCGTTTTATTGTGTTGTATGTGTTGGTCTTTTCATTTGTTGTATTTAGTTGTTGTTGTTGTTATTGTTTTGTTTTTTTGTATTATTGTTTCTATTGTTGTTGCTTTACAGAGTAGAATATTGTACTTATTTTCGTTGTTGTTTTTGGTACTTTTTTTTCTCACTGGCTATAAAGTTGACACTCATACGCCGTGTAGTGCGCACTGTCAAACTTTTCGCGTTACTACGTCATTTCGTGCGCATTAAAGTGGCGAAATGAATTTTTTCTCATTTGGCCAACAACAATGGCTAACGACGTGTGTGTGTGTGTGTGTCTGACGGTCTGTCCTAATGACATTTGTTGTGATAGTTTTGTTGTTCTTGGTTGCGTTGTTTTTGATGCTTGTGCTGTTGTAATTTTATTACGTTTGCCGTGTGGCAATTATGACAAGTAGGCAATTTAAGCGTGTCATGATGCTGCAAAGATGCGCAAGAAAGACGACAAACCGAAGGGGAAGGGGACGCAGTTTGCAGTTTAAATGGCTCACATAAAGCGTCAAAGGACATTGGCTGCTGAAGAAGTTGTAAAAGTTTGACGCGTAGCGGAAAAGGTACGTCAGAGAGAGTGAGAGAGAGATGTTGAGAGAAAAGGAAACAGAAAGAGAGAGAGTAGGGAAATGGCTTTTACCTTGATGGATTTAAATTATAGTTTAATGAATTTTTTCGCGCTGACTTGTGGTGAAAGTTAAGCCCGAAGAAAACATGAAAACCATAAACGACAAAGTGAGATGGGATATTTTTTCAAATTGCTATATTTATGTGAGGTGCTAAAATTGCAGTGCTGGAAAATTACAAAAATTATGGGAATTTATAAAATACTCGTGGATAACTAAAAGCAAACAATGAGGCATATGAAACATGGAACGGCAAATTCTCATTTTATCATCGCCATTTCTGGCGCCGAACAATAACCAACCAACATACATCTTCCTTGAACAATGTAATTAAAAAGCGAAAGTAAATATGGATCAAAGACTCACTGAAGAAAGCAGAGCGAGATCCAGGAAAAGAAGCAAATTCATGGAACTCACAGGGATAAAACATATGTAGAAGAAGGCCAGCACACACTTGGCGTTGATAAGTGGAATTAGAGATGAAGAGTTTAGCGATGAACTCCCAAAAGATCGCCAGCAGTTAAGAAGATTCGTTGCGGGCTTTGATCCTTGGAGTATTTCTATATAAACAATGATTGATATTTGATAATATTTACAACTGCTGCATAGACTTCTTACGGATCAGATTAGCGCTATCGAAACTTCGACTTTACTCTCCTTCATCAAAACATGAACCTGATAAGCTTTGTGTAAAAACTGAGGCCACGAGTCCTTTTTTCAAACCTTCCTGTTATACTCTGGAGCCTTGGCTCACACAAGATTTCATTTGGAAGCGGATTCTGTACACAATTTTGGTGTTCAATAGCATTTAAAATCGTTATTGCTAGCCATAGTTTTTGTTTACGAACAGAAATTTGATGGGTTTGAAACCCTAAATATTCTCTAATTCCAAAGTATGGCTCCAGAGTATAATTTCTGAGTATTACTGCAGAGTACACTGAAGAGTATAAGACAGGCGCGGATTCAGAAAAATATTTCGGGGGGGGGGGTTTCAAAAAGTAATTCTTTAATATTTGTAAAATGCCTTTTAATTTGTATGCAGTTTTATAGGCGATCCAAATATTTCGGGGGGGGTTTCAACCCCAAAACACCCCCCTGAATCCGCCACTGATATAAGAAGAAGACTGTTCCCAATGTCCTCGATTGGAAGTGCAACTTACGCTTCCTTACCGCCTTACTTACTTAAAGCTATTAAAAAACTGAGTTTTTGATAACTGAATGACTGCATTTCATATTGAAAGTAATTATGTCATATACAAAAATTCTCGTTTTCCGAATAAACTATCCTTTGAAAATGTGTTCAAGAGGTGCATAATGAGTTAAGGAAACGAAGATTACATCCAAGTTGTCTGTATACAATTTGTCTGTATTCTTGTTGTTTATCCACAAATGTCATATTTTCTAGACTAACCTGAACATTTTTTCCTTGGTATATTCCTCATACATGGTAACCCTACACAAAAGTGGGCGTAGCATGTCCTTTTCTCAAATATTGCCCGCTGACTTCTAAGAAAAACACCGTGCGACACTATTTATCAAACCGAGAGACCAAATATAGTAACACTGCGTACTCAGTTTTTTATTTCTACATCCTTTGTTTTTTCCAAGGACTTCAAGTATTGGAAAGGGATAAAAAATAAAAAAAATATAAAAAATAGTTAATCTCGTTAGAATATGGCGACATGTATATCAAATGAAAGAGAAAAGGCTCAAGAATTTAAATAAAATTGATTTTGTATATATTTGTAAAAAAAGGATATGAAAAAGTTCCTTTGAAAATTTTAATCCTTTATATCCTTGAAAATTTTTAAAGAATTCTCTTCAAAAGTAAGTATATTAAAACCCAAAATCTCAGCGAGCACGTGTCAAAATTTCATGATTCTAGCTTCATTAATTTTGTATCTTTTAGTTATTTAAACTACTGATACTCAAATAAATAAAAATTGTTGTACTTCATTATTCCAGCATCCGCCTTTTTGTTAATAACTTTTGACACGTGATCAAGGAGATTTTGGGGTTTAACATACTTACTTTTCAAGAAAATTCTGTACAAATGTTCAAGGATATGAAGGATTAAAAATTTCAAAGGACCTTTTTCATATCCTTTTTTTTGCAAATAGATAAAAAGTTAGTTTTATTTATATTCTTGAGCCTTTTCTCTTTCATTTGATATACATATCGCCACATTCTGACGAGGTTAAGTATTTTTTATATTTTTTTTATTTTTTATCCCCTTCAAATTTTTGAAGTCCTTTTAAAAGGGCAAAGAATGTTGAAATGAAAAAATAAGTACGCTGTATTACTATGTTTAGTCTCTAGTTTCACGCTCACATTGATTTTTTTTCGGTGTTTTTTTAATTTTTGTCGCACAGTGAAATCTGTACCAATTTTTTTTTTTTATATCTTAATTTATGCCAACCTTATGGCTTATGGAACTTATGGAATATAAAACTTACAACACTTATTACAACAATTAACACTTTCACAAAAACAGCATCAACAACTCTCATAAACCGTTAACTACATTCACAACAGCCAAAGGCCAACTAAACTGCAACTGTAAAAACAACGAGAAAATGACACTAAAGCCGCAATGCTTCCGAGAATTTTCATATATGGCAAAGGCAATCAGCCGCTAAGAGCGGAAGTGGCACAGCAAAGAAGGCCACCGCACGCGAGCATCCAAAAGTGAAGGTAAAATGCATTACGAACACTTTGGCGCACTTTGGTTGCATACATTTGAGCGCCAGCGCGTGTTGTGCCTGTGTGCGTGCGGAATTAAACGTCACAACCACACCAACACACGCTTGCACCCTGCACTCTCCGAGAGGCGCACATGCAGCACACACCTACATGTGCACCTCCACACATGCAACGCCCGACCGCAACGGAAGCACAACGATATTTTTCGTGACACCAACTGCGGCCAGGCGGAGGATCGGGACACTGGGGGAATGCGGTTAAGTGGTAGAAGCTGGCGCTCTATTTGGCATCAACCGGCAGCATTAGTTGCCATTACGCGCAACGCGCGCTGTGGCACTTACCTGGCTTATACTCGACATTTCCGCGATACCAAACAATTTGCGCAGCCGGCTTGGCATTTGCCACCGTGCACTTAAGTGTTAAATCCTGATTTTCTCTGACTTCCACCTTCGAGTTGTGCGTGTAGCCTTGTATCTCGATGGAGGCTGGTGGCGCTGTAATGAGATCGAAACGAAGCAAAGGTGAGAAAATTGAGAATCGAGCACATTTGCCACTATGACATTTCACATTTGGCACATGCAATGCCATATTTATTTTTATTTATTTTTGCATTTCTTTTTTGCGCAGTAAAATTGCTATGCATGGCAGTAGTTGTGTAAATAAAATATGAAAATACCATAGCGAATATAAATAGAACAGATGCACGTATCAAAGCGACAACGTCGCAATGGCAGGTGCGGCAAAAATAGCAAAAGATGGAAATATCATCGCCCGCGAGTTGTGCACTGACGATGGAAATGTGACAAACCCTGAAGTGAAAACCATATCGAATGTTTTCCTTTACTTCACTCAGCGCAGTATTGGTTACAAAAAGTGATTCAGTGTTGGTGTTATTTCATTTCAGTGTTGAAATTTCTAAAAATATTAATCGCCTACTTCTAGAGGCTTCTACTTCTGTCATTCTTGGTGACAGTATTTGAAATTATAGCAATTCGAAACATACAAATTTAATTAAATATTTTAAAATATTTATTTAAATGTAAATGATGAAATTATAAATTCAAATAAGAGTAAATACATTCAAAAAAGAGTAAAGGAAGCTGTAACTTATGCCCAATTAACTGCAGTTTCTGCTGCTATATACGAGTGTGTGTGTCACAATTTGTCACACACTTCAAACTCTTAGATTCAGATCAGTAAACTGAAATTCATGAAACTCAGATCATCACAAATTCATAAACTTGATAGCTTGCAGATTCTCTGAGTATTTACTTGGAATTTGTTAAAAAGTGTTATCACAAATTTTGTAGGCTTGTAGCACAAAGCACATTTTAAAGCCCAAAAAGAACATTCCTACTTAGCCAGACCCTTCTTGTAGAATTAAACATTATTTACAATTCATTTCAAAACTTTGTGGTGATAAAAATTTGTGACAAGTTGTCACACTTTAAACACTTCACAAATTCAAACTGCTAAACAGCTGAAACTTCTATTGTTCGACTTAGTTAATTGGTGTTGTCACAAATTTTTCAGATTTGTCGCACAAGGTACATTTTAAAGCTTAAGAAGAAGTCTGCTTCGTCAGACCCTTGTTGCAGAATAAAAAATTGTTATTAGTTAATCTCTAGATTTTATTGTCACATAAATTTGTGACAACCTGTCACACTTTAAACTTAAACTGGCAAACAGCTGAAAATTCTAGTTTTGTCTGTTGTTCTTAATAGTTACTTTAATTTATTTAATTAGTGTTGTCACAAATTTTGCAGAGTTTTCGCACAAAGTTAGTTTTAATGAAGCCAAGAAGCCCAACAAGCAAATTGCTCCTTTTTCAGACCCTTCTTGCAGCATTGAAAATTCTTCCCAATTAATCTCAAAATTGTATGGCCATATAGATTTGTGACAACCTGTCACATTTTAGTGACTTTATAAATTTAAACTTTCAAACAGCTAAAAATGTAATTGTTCTCAGAAACTCTTGCTATTAGCTTTAATTTTATTAATTACTATTGTCACAATTTTTGCATATTTGTCACATCATTAAAGCATCTTTTAAGATCAAAAAGCAAATAACTTCATTGTCAAATACATTTAGTATAGATAAAAATGACTCAACAAACGTTTTTAAATTTATGAGTACATATTTATGTGACAATCTGTCACAATTCAAGCAAAGTAGTAAAGTTAGGTTCTTGTTGCTTATAATTGTTGTTAGTAATTGTTTAGAGTAAATTTTAAGAGTCAATTTCCAGTAAGAGAAGTCATAAATTACATTGTGTTTCCCCAGATAGTCATTACAAAAGTCATTAGATCAGTTTTATTGACGGCAGACCACTTTTAAGCCCATCAAATCAATAACAATTAAAATCAAATACATGAACCAATAAGATCTCATTAACAGATGTGTCTTTTTATGTCTTCTTTGCCATAAATTTCACATGCGTTCTCCAAACCTATAAACAACTCACCACAAATACCTAATTGTGTAAATTTTTCACATTAGTCACAGCTCAATTTAAAATGCGCATATTTCGAAATATGTATGTAAATATAAATTTTCAAATTGATCTGAGAAAACGGTTGTTGTTATGAAGACTATTTGTCAAAACAATCAAACTTTTAAAGACAAATCGTCGCCTGAGAAAACAAATGTCGTATGTTTTACCAAGCCTAATGGAACATGCGATATTCGTGTTTTGAGGCGATGAAATGTGTATCAATTTGTTACCATTGTCACAATTTGATAGTTTTTTGTGACAATTTGTCACACATTAGAGTAATGTGCAGCACCTAATAGTCAGTTGAATAGATATATTAAATTCTGAATAAATATTTCTGAAAACTTATGAGCTGTTTAACATGGATTCCTAGTTTTTGTCAAAGTTTTTCACACTTTAATATTTTGTGGAAGTGAAAGCATTTATTTTGTCAGACATTGAGATATACTGAACATAAATTATACACTTTTTGTTAGCAGCTTAATAAAACTAGCATCTCATTTGTGACAATTTGTGACACATAAGAGTGGTATGCACTTCAAACCAATACTAAAATCATTTTAACTAACATTTAGATACATTAAAAATAAATTATCAAAGTTGTTTAACCAGTTTAATAATAGATACATATTATTTGTAACAAATTGTCACATTTGAAAGTGGTGCGCTCTTTAAGTTAATATTAAAGTTAATTCAGTACAAATTTTGGTATATATCAATTTAAAAAAATGAATTAAGTTTTCAACATATATTAATGTGACAAGTTGTCACAATAGAAATATTGTGAACGTCTTCTTAAGAGAATAGTTAAATTAACTAAAAATTGATATATTGAATATAAAATGGTCACAGGTAATGATTTATTTTGTCACAATTTGTGACACTTCAGAGTATTGCGCTCTCAAAATCAATATTTCAGTCAATTTGGTAGACGTAGAGATATATATTGATCAATGTTAGAAAAAAATTTAGAAATCAGCTAGTAAAGGAGGTTATTATACTGTGTTGCATACTGTACACGAAAAATATGGTAAATATATCAGAAATGTAGGCGGCCGTTCGGCAAATATTCTTTATTTATTCCTTTCAATGAGTTTGAACATATTTTTATTTTATTAATATTGTAGGCGGCCGTTCGGCAAATATTCTTTATTTATTCCTTTTACTTTTACAAAATTCGTGCGCGTCGCGTCGCGTCGGCGTCTCAACTGTTTTCTCAGTACGTTCGTCCAGTCCGGGTTGTCTTACCGTTCGCCCGCCCGTGTTGCCGTGCTGGCTCTCGTCCGTTTCTGTCAGGGTTGTCCTGTCGGTCCGTCGCTCCTACATTCGGCCGTCCTGTACAGTCGTTCGACCCGAACGATGGATGCCATGCTTTCATGTACTCGGCGACTGTCGTTGTCTTATGGGGCCCTTCATGGTCGCCCACTTTCACAACTTCATACCTTCCATGTGGTGCTTTGCGTTGAATGGCATATGGTCCGAGAAACTTCACTTTTAGCTTGAGACCAGGGCCATACTGCGTCCTTTTAATAGCAACCAGTTCACCAACATTGTACTCCGTTTCTGCTTTACGCCTAGCGTTAAAAGTTCGTTTATTTTCCTCTTGAATCGTCGAAATATTTTCTTGCGCCTGTTTCCTGATGTTGTCGCGTTCGAGGTCTAGTTCTTCCACAAACGAATCTTCCAACAAGCTTCGAAGTTCTAGGTCATCAGCAGTACGCATCTCCATACCGGTCAGGACTCTAAACGGCGAGAATTTAGTACTCCTTGGAGGCGTATTATTGATCAAGCGCTGCACTTTCTCCACGTGTTTATACCAATTTTCGGGACTGTTATGACATAATTTTGCAAGTAGGGGTACGATGATACGATGGATGCGCTCAACCTGCCCGTTGCGTCGGGGCACGCCTGTCGCGATGAGCAAGTGTTGGATCTTTTCCCGGGTACAATATTCGTCGAAACTTTTCGCTGTAAATGCTGTTCCTCTGTCAGTTATGACTCTTCGCGGGTTACCAAAAACCGCTGCCTGTTTTTCCAGTCGATCGATGACTGCCGCTGCGTCTGTACTTCTGGTGGGGTATAACCAGACAAACTTGCTGAAAGCGTCAACAATCACGAGTATGTGATTGTATCGTTTATGCGTTAATTCCATGGGGCCTACGTGGTCCACGTGATACGTCTCAAGTGGCCTGTCTCCTTTGTCGATAGGGGAAAGTAAACCCTCTCTTTTGCCCGCCTTTGCTTCTACGACAATGCATTCGATGCAACCTCTAACCACCTTGGATACCTTTGAACATATTTGCGGTATGTAGAACAACTTTTCAACGTAATCCTGCGTCTTTCTTGCAGACAGATGCCCTTGAAGATGCGCTAAGCGAATAACTTCTTGTTCCATTGATTGCGGCACCACCACTAGCTCCCTTACCGCATCCTTATACAAAACACCATTTTTCAAATAGAAGTCCTCATATGCATCGTTCTAAAAAATTTTCACAATATCCTTGGTCCAATCATCAGTCTGTTGCGCTTCTCTTAAACGGAAACTAAGCGAGTCTTCCAGCAGCATGGATGTCATTCGGCTTAGGGCGTCGACATGCTTCATCTTTGTGGCAGGCCTGTGCTCGATGACGTAATCAAAGTCTTGCAGGTACATGGCCCAACGCGCCACCCTTAACGGCACCTCTTTCTTCTTCATTGTTAATGCAAAAGCATTGCAGTCACTAACGATTTTAAATTTCTTCCCGAGGACATAAATTCGCCACTTTTTCAACGCTTGTATGATTGCGAGGACTTCAAGTTCATATGAATGATACCTTTCCTCCTCCGGCCGAGTCTTACGACTCATATATTGAATAGGGTGAAACTGCTGATCATCGGCGTCCTTCTGGAGGAGTACACCGCCGTATCCATGCATACATGCGTCTGTGTGTATTTCTGTTTCTGCCTTAGGGTCGTATAGCCTTAGGACTGGAGCATTAACAAGCGCTAGTTTAAGCTGTTGGAATGTTAACAGCTGCTCTTCATTGATTTGAAACTTAACGCCCTTCCTGAGTAGATCGCTTAAAGGCTTTGCGATTACAGCGTATCCTTCTAAGAATCGTCTAAAGTACGAGGTTAGGCCCAAAAATCGTTGCAGCGATTTCTTATCACGTGGTACAGGAAACTTCTGTACGGCTCTAACTTTATCGTCCGATGGCTGGATGCCCCCGTTTTCTATGACGTATCCGAGAAAATTGATTTTGCTTAACAAAAATTGACACTTTTGCCATTTTATTTTCAGCCCGTACTGTGCGGCTCTGGCCAAGACAGTTTGCAATCTCTGTACCCCCTCATCTTCGGTTTGCGCCGGAATAATAATGTCATCCATGTATATGACAATTATTCCTTGTTGGACCAAGTCCCGGAAAATAGCTGATATATAGCGGCAAAAAACAGCAGGTGAATTACAAATTCCAAAAGGCACAAAATTGAATTCAAACTGGCCACTGTGCGTCACGAAGGCCGTGTATCGCCGAGACTCTGGCTCAACAGGCACATGGAAGAACCCATTCGCTAAATCGAGTGTTGTAAAGATTTTGGATCCCTGCAACCTTTCCAAGACATCGTCAATGAGTACCATTGGAAAATTGTCGCGTAACATTTTTTCGTTTACTTTCCTAAAGTCGCAGCACAGCCGCTTAGTGCCGTCCTTCTTCGACACCAGGACTATTGGCGATGCATATTCAGAGTTGCTTGGTTGAATAATGCCGTCCTTCAGCCAGTTTCGAACCTGCTCATCAATTACTAGTTGATCCGCGTAGGACACTCTGCGCGGCGTTTGGTAAATGGGCGCGTCATCAGACATAATTATCTTCATCTGGACCGGCGATTGCGATTTTTTTACCGGAGTGTACCCTCCCACCATACCTGCGATAGCGGCTGATTTGTCGGCGGTCAGATGCGATAGATTCAGATACTGCGTGGTATCCACTTTCCCCAACTTTTCTTGCAAACAAAGAGATGAGAATTCATCCAAGAGTACGAGCTCCGATGTACTAGTAATATTATCGTCATTAACAACTTCCAGTTGTACTTGTTCGTGATGTGCACTATCTGTTTGCGTATCTACAGTGCCTAATTGATTGAGTCAACCCTTGCTCTTTACCTTAAATTTAGCCTCGCCTTCGGTAAACGAAATATCGACTTGCCTTAAGAGGTCGTTTCCGAGTATCGCTTCGTAACGCAAATCATCTTTTTTAGTAACATGGAAAGTTACTTCAACAGTTATTTTATCCACCCTGATTTCTTTTACCACGCTACCAATCGTATTTAACTCGCTTTCTTTGATACCCACCAGTCTTCGTTTCTCAGTACTTAATTGCGGATTGCTTAATTTCTCCAGCGTGTCGTATCTCAATAAACTTAAGTCGGATCCTGTGTCTATCATCGCATCGACGGGTGTATCACCGATGAAAACTCTTTTGAAAATTAAGCCACTGAGTTGTGTGCGGTGGCAACCGGTCATCGCGTTGACTACGTCTCTTTCCGTTTTAACTCGCTTTTCACCCTCCTGTTTACACTCAAAACTTCGGTGCCCTACTTGTCCGCATCTAAAACATGTATATTGTTTACTGTTATTGTTACAGTTGTTTGCTAAGTGCGACGTAGCTCCACACCTATAGCACTTCTTCCCGCTTTCGTTCGATGACTGTGAGGTTGGCACCTGCATTGTGTTCTGACCTTGGCTCGGCCTGTTTGATAACTGACGCGCCCCATGTACTTTTTCGTATACTTTCACATTTTCTTTTAACTCTTGCAGAGTTCTCGCCTGATATAAAATGGTTTTGTTACTTTTCGAATCCGGAATCCCTTCCACGAAGTACCCGATTAGACTACGCTCATCCATATTAATCGCTTTACCCATCTCCATAAGGGTGTATAAATATTCCCTAAAAGTCTCATTGGTTTTCTTGCGGCGATTCTGCATCATTCTGTGGACATCAAGTGACGATAATTTTGTGCCAAACTCGTCGATGATTGCGGCTTTTAATGAAGCCCAGTCCCTGATTCCCGATTGACTTCGCAAAAATAGTTTCGCTGCCCCTTTGAGCAGTTGTTTCGCGTATACGAATTGTTGGAGCCCACTCCAACCTAAGGTGAAGGCATTGTCTTCGAACTCCTGTATCCACGTATGCACTTCGAATGTATCAGTTCCCGAAAAAGAGGGCAGACTGTCTTCAATGTCCTTCAGAGTGAAGTTATATCTCATGATAGGCATTTCTGGCGTGGCATACGCTGCCTCTTCCTCCGCACATTCAACATCGCTTTCGTCTTCCTCACTTAACAGCAAGTTAAAATGTCGAAGAAGTCTGTCTCTTAGTTCCGTCTTTCGTCCTTTGTCACTTAACCCCACCTGTATCAATTTATCTTTCAACGTCTGTACCGTCATAGCTAAAATTGTTTGAGCGTCCATGGTCTTACAAAATTATTAACTTATTTGATAAAATTAAATGCAATTACAATGTGCTGTTTAATACATGAACATAAATTAATACGAATTATTCCAAAACTTTTCCGCATATAATTTAAACAACTTCAATTAAATTCAATTCCTTTTCTTTTTTTTTTTTGTTTTGCTCACGCTATTCAACGTTGTCTAGTGATCTACAAACTACCAAACTACTCGCCTCTCGCTGGCGGCATTACTCGTTATCGTGCTCGTTGTCGTTTTGCTTGCTTTCTTTTCGTTCAACTCAGCTGCGTTGTCAAATTTCGCACGTGTCGTTTCTTTTGCACCTCGTTTGCTTCGTTCGTCGTTCTGCCACTTGTCGGTGCTTGCTGCTTTACCGCTTTTGCTCTCGCTCCTCGTCGTTCTCGAAATTTTCCGTGATTGCTTCTGTCCTGCGCACCTTCCCCTTCAATGCGCGTCGGGAAATTTAACTGCCCACGCTCCTTCCTCGATGTGTTTTCTTCCGCTCCACGGCTTTCCGATTGTCGTCGTGCCCTCCTGCGTGTTTTTCTTCAATTCTCCAGCCACTGTGATCGCTTCGTTCGTCGTTCTGTCACTTGTCGGTGACTGCTACTCTACCGCTTCTGCTGTCGCTCCTCGTCGTTCTCAAACTTGTTGGAGACTGCTGCTGTCACTGCACTTCGCGCACTTCCGTTATGCTTTCGCGCACCTTCCCCTTCAACGCGCGTCGGGAAATTTAACTGCCCACCGACGTTTTCGTACAGTTCACCTGCCTTTAGCTTATAGGCTTTTATGCAATTTTTATGTTTTATAGATTGGCGGCGTTTGTAAACCTTATGCCTTATTTGCCTTTTTTGTTCTTCGCTTATTGGCACCTGTGAACTTTGTTGTTACTTTGTGCTTAGTGGCACTTGTAAAATTTGTTGTCACTTTGTGCTTAGTGGCACTTGTAGACAGGGGCGGATTTAGAAAAATATTTCGGGGGGGGCCTTTCAAAAAGTAATCCTTTGATATTCATAAATTGTCTTTTAATTTGTATGTAGTTTTAATGTCGATCCTAATATTTCGGGGGGGGGGGGGTTTCAACCCCCAAAACCCCCCCTGAATCCGCCACTGCTTGTAGAATTTGTTTTTTTTTTTTCTTTTTTGTGCTTAGTGGCACTTGTAAAATTTGTTTTTATTTGATTTCACTCCTGACACCATTTGTATGCGGCCGTTCGGCAAATATTCTTTATTTATTCCTTTTAATGAGTTTGAACATATTTTTGTTTTATTAATATTGTAGGCGGCCGTTCGGCAAATATTCTTTATTTATTCCTTTTACTTTTACAAAATTCGTGCGCGTCGCGTCGCGTCGGCGTCTCAACTGTTTGCTCAGTACGTTCGTCCAGTCCGGGTTGTCTTACCGTTCGCCCGCCCGTGTTGCCGTGCTGGCTCTCGTCCGTTTCTGTCAGGGTTGTCCTGTCGGTCCGTCGCTCCTACAGAAATGTTGATGTTTTAATTAAATGCTTCAGTAAAAATGTCTTAATGTTTGTGACAATTTGTCACAATTTATAGTATTAGACACTTCAAACTTTTATTTAAATATATGCAAAACCAAAGCTTGAAAAAGTGTTTAAACACTTTATGACAGTTTGTCACACTTCACTTCACTCAAATGTGAAACACTTAAAACTGTCCCACAATCAAAATTACTACGACACAGCAATTTTAAACAATTATCACAGTTCTTCACAACGCCAAATGACAGATAAGTGACACGTAACTGTCACATTCAAAAACAAATACAAAATTTGAATTAAATTAAAAGCCCTCAACTTAATGCAAATACAACACAAATTACCACATGTTGCACACAAACTGGCCAACGTCAACAAATCAACAACCATCAATAGACACGCAGCCACGAGTTGAGTGCGGTTGTGTGTGTGTGTGTGTGTGTGTATGACAAGTTGTCCCATTTCAGCATTGGGACAGTATAAGTGGCCGCACACAGTTGCACAGTGTCAACAATTTACAACTTGCAACAATTTATAGCAATTGAGGCACACACAGGCAGCCATTTTGTCAACAAATTACCAACATGGCAAGCGGCAAATGGCCGTTAGAGGACGCTGTGCACTTAGTGCGTTTGACTTTTGTGCAGAGAGCAAAAAAAAAATAGATAAAAACAGCAACAACAACAACAGTAACAACAACGTCAAATGTCAACACAGAAAATGCTGTAAAAATGTTGCAAACTTTTGAGCGTAAATTAAATTTTACGTTACCCTCGACGCGTTTGCTGCACGAGCCGCTACCTCACTTCGCTCTTCTTCTTGCCGTCTGCACATTTTACATTTGCGACGACAGCACACTCGATCGGTCGCGGCTGCAGCGCCGCATCCATTACACACTTCAGCCAAATGCAAATGCAGCAAAACGTAACTTGAAGTATTTGCATGCCACCAATGCGACCAGCGAAAGCTGCCACATACAAGAATACTCACACACTCACTCACACACACACAGACACACACATGGAAATAAACATATTTACATGGACACGTACGCACACCTGTGCCGCTGCATGCAACAAGAAAAATTGTGCTTTTTTTTTGTTTTACTTTTTGATGAAATTGAGACCGACGTGGCAGGTGGCGGTGGCGGTGGCGCGGGCGCGTGTTGCAAGCGGCCATGCAAATTGTGCAGTGTCGTTTCGGTTGCTGCTACTTCTATACTTTGCTCCTTGTCGCTGTTTATTTGGCGTATTTTCTTTTGCATTTTATTTGTTTTTATAAAATTGTTGGCGGTTGTGGTTGTTGCACATAGTCGCACATTGGCGGTTGTGCAACATGCGCGCACGCACACAAATGTAGCAACGACAAACTGCTGTAGGAATAATTTTGCATTTTCCTATGATGAACAAAAGCAAAAACCACAACAACAACAATAACAACAATAGATGCAAAACTAATATGAAAACACAACAACAGCCGCCGCCAGCCAGCGAGCGAGCTCCTTCAGGTGGCATTAAAATAAAAGTGCACGTGCACTTAGCGCCACGCCCCTTCCCCAAAACCACTTCAAAATGTTCCCAATTTACCCCCTTCGAAGCCTAATACCCCTTTGAAATTTGCCCGTTTTGTGTTGTTGTTGTATTTCGTCATCATTGTTGTCGTCAGGCTTTTTCCATATTTATGTTGTTGTTGTTGTTTTTCGTTGCAACCAAATTTGTTGCCATTTTTGTTGTTGTTTTAAACACTTCAAATAACAACAAAAACAACAACAAGTCAACGAGGCTGCCAGCACCGCCGCCTTTGTCGACGAGGCACATTTCAAGCAAACCAACTTGATTTATATGAGTATGAGTGTGATTTTTTTGTTGTTGTATTAATTTTTTGTGGCATGCACATGTGGCACGTACACAAATATTTATTTGAATGTGTGTATGTGTGTGTGTGTTAGTGCAGTGAGTGCCCTGCGACCATATTTTTTTCAACATTTTATTTTTGAAAATCTCAGTAACAACAACAATAACCATAACAATAAAACACACAAATAACAACAACAACAACTGCATACCTGTAAACAACCAACAGCAACGGCTCGCACGTACGTCATTTGTATGACGTTTTGCCAGCCATGAGGCAACAATATTGTTGCATGCCACATACTTGCATACATAGGTACTCACATACATACTCATATACCTATGTATGCATGTGGCAGGACATTCAACTGCGGCCGCGCAAATAACAAGAACAACAAAATCTGAGCACGCGTTCATAAAACTGCAATGCCGCATGTTGCACATCAGCGCATGCAACGCAGCGATAGTAAAAAACAAAAAGAATTTCACAGACGCTGCACTACGCCTACATATATGTGTGCATACAAACATCCATACATTCTATATGTATGTGTGCAACATGCAATTGTGTGCAACCAACAAAGCGTCAGCGACACAACGGCCCAACTTGTCGCCAATGCTGTTGCTATATTCGTTCTTATTGTTGTTGTTGTTGTTGTTATTGTTGTTGTTATTATTTGCTTTTATTATTGTTGTTGTTGTTGTTGTAGTAGCAACTGCCACATCAGCAATGCTGTTGCAGTTGCAAATTTGCGCTCATTGTATGTGTCAACGCTGACGCAGCGACAACAACTTGTCGACTCGGCATCTGTATTTGTTGCAGTCATTATTTTATTTTGTTTTTGGCTTTTATTTTTCAATATTTTTTTCTTGCTCTTTTTCTTTCTTATGGTTCATGCATTTTGCTGCTTATGGCTTTTGTTTGCGATTTGCTGCTGTTATTTTCGCAATTTTTTACACTACGCCAAATGATGCGGCACACACACACACACACACACACACACACACACACAAACAGGAGAAGTGCAAGTGTACGGACGTGTTTCTTTCGTGCTCCAGATTTTTTCTGTTTAGACGTGATACTGAACGCGAACCGGCTCTGACTACCCGTGCAAAATCAGTGCGAAGGAGTAACGTCGCGGTGTGTTACATAGTGCTCGTTACCCGGGACACCCTAGTGGTTTTTTCGGTGAAAATAGTCTTTGGCCGTGACAAGGTCCCAGAAGGCAGAAAAAAGGGAAAAACAACAATTTGCTTTTAGCGCGAATAAACCAGCTGTTTTGCACCCTTGCTTTAGCAACTAATTCGGGATCAGTGTAGCTTAGTGCGCGAAACAACTAATCCGTGATTCAGTGTGGCTTGGTACGAATGACTCCCCACCTTTCTAAAAACAGCACCATCAACCAACCAACCAGCACAAGGTGCTGTGACCGACTAAAGTGCCAGCTGGTCGAATGTGGTGAGCCGGCCGAGTCCGCTTAAAGGGAGAGTGGAAGTGTACCAGTGTTGTTGTTGTAAAACATTGCACTTGCTTACCGTGCGCCGGTCCTAGCAAGGACACAAACCCTTCCAGTCAAGAAAGCTCAACCAAATACCGTACGAGCTGAGCGCATATCGACACCGCAGATCCTCTTCCAGTGGCCGGTTCGAGCCACGCTATGAGTGCCAATAGGCCGCCACTGGCGGCTACAGACAACAGCAACGATGCGTGTACCCCTAAAGGAACAGCAGTAAGTAGTGATGATCATGCAAACCCTTTCAGGAAATGCGGAAAAATTATGCGGTCGCCGACTAGAGCTCTACCAAACCAGCTGCAAGTGGCAAGCACTGCGATAAACCTGGTGGACAACGATATCGAGGTTACAGCGGTTCATGATGCTTTGTTGCCGAGGCTTGAAAACCCTAACAACCTTATACCACTAATGGGCGCAAAAATTGAGGAGCTAATCAAGTCTATGGTGAACAAGAGGTATATAAACCAACAGATGCGTGACATAGTGGACGAAATAGCCGAGCTGCAAAAACGGCTACTGGAGTATCAAACCGACTCGAGAGTAAGTGAGTGTGTAACCAAAGCGACTCATACGGTCTCGCTTAGCACAAACAACAACCAAGGCAAGAGAACCAGAGCGAAGAACGAGGAAGAAGCGACATCTGAGAACTCTCCACTCCAAATGCAGAAGAGGACAAGAGTAATCTCTCCAAAGTTAGACAAACAAAACTCTAGGCAGCAGCAACAACACCAACGCAGCAACAGCGCTAGATCAGAAGCTATGCATGAAAAGCGCCGAGCAAAAGGGGCGGAGCCTGGCGTGCTTATCGATGTGTGCGTAGCTAATTCGACAAATATGCTCTGCAATGCGCCTAGCCATCGCGGCTCTGGTGAAAGTGCAGGCCGCGAGGAACCGTGGACCAAAGTCACAGCCAATCCGAAAGCGAGGAAGAGAAATATTCGCCCGGACGCCATTTTGGTAAAATCGGTTGGTCAGGTTTCCTACGCAGACATGCTAAGGAAAATCAAAACAGCCCCTGAGCTCAAAGAGTTGAGCGCAAATGTTAACCATGTCAGGAAAACGGCTAAAGGCGAGCTTCTTTTCGAAATGAAAAGGTCGACAGAATTACCCACTGCCCAACTGCAGCAAGCGATGGGGAAGCTGCTGGAACAAGAAGCAGATATCAAGACGCTGACGCAGACAGTTACAGTCGAAGTCAGGGACTTAGACGAAATTACGACCACCGAAGAGGTGATGCTGGCGTTCAAATCCCAGTTCGCAGTGACAGCCGACCTTAATCTTACCGCCATTAAATCGCTTCGCCGAAGCTATGCGGGTACGCAAGTAGCTGAGATCGCACTGCCAGTTAAGACCGCAAGCGCTGTGCTTGCAGTGGGCCAGATTCGTATCGGCTGGGTGCGCTGCCGCATACGAGAGAAAGTGCGTCTTAGGCGTTGTTTCAGGTGCTTCGGCTATGAGCACTTAGCCAAAGACTGCAAAAGCGCTGAGGACTTATCTGAGCACTGCCTAAAGTGCGGCGCGAAAGGCCACAAACTTAAAGATTGCGCTGCGCAGCCGCAATGCATTATTTGCAATCGAAAGGCAAAAGATGCCAATCATGTCACTGGCGGATATAAATGCCCAGCATACATGGCTGCAATGAAACAGTATACAGAGCGCAATAGGTCACAGAAGCCTTCCTACTCCTCAGCGGTAGCTGCCACACGCCAATGAAAATACTGCAGCTAAACTTAAACCACTGTGAGGCGGCGCAGGATCTCCTTAAACAGTCAGTGCGCGACTTAGATATTGATGTGGCTATAATTAGCGAGCCCTACAAGGAAAAGTCTGCCGCGGTGTGGGCAAAGGATGCCACAGGAAAGGCGGCTCTCTGGAGCTGCGGCCAGCAGCCATTTCAAATGAAAACCTTTGCATCGAAGACAGGATTTGTAGGTGTAGAAATGAAGAAGATTCGTTTTTTCAGCTGCTACATCCCTCCAAGTATAGGTCTGCAGGAGTTTGTGGCAATATCGATGAACTTGTAGCGCTGGCAAGGTGCAGAAAGCCGGCCATAATTGCAGGCGATTTTAACGCTTGGGCCGTTGAATGGGGCTGTCCGAGGACGAACCCGAAAGGGAAGGCGCTACTCGAAGCCTTTTCCTCTTTGGAAGTAACAATGCTGAATACTGGATCGCAGCATACGTTTAGCAGAGGGGGAATCGGATCCATAATCGATCTGACTTTTGCGAGCAATGGGTTAGCCCAGAAAATCTCCTGGGGCATCAGTGATATTTACACCCATAGCGATCATAATGCAATAATATGCGAGCTCCAATTGCAGTCACCAGGCCGAGGGCGGCGCAGCCAAAAAAGACGGAAAGGGTGGAGGGTAGGCACTTTTGACGAGGATATTTTCAAGATGGTGTGGGCCGAAGCCGAAATGACTGGGCCTGCGACGAGCATGGCAAATCAAGTAATGGGTCACATTAGCAGAGCATGCGATGCGTCAATGGCTAGAAGCGCGCCAAATAACCACCATAAACCTGTCTATTGGTGGAATGAGTCCATTGCGAGGCTACGCGCCGAATGCAACAGGTCAAGAAGGCTGTACCAAAGAGCCAGAGGTGGTGCAAATTTTCTTAGTTGCAGAGCAGCGTATAAGCACAAAAGGAAGTGTCTAAAAAACGCCATCCGCGACAGCAAAAGGCGCTGCTTCCTTGAGTTGTGCGACGACGCCGACAACAACCCGTGGGGCGCCGCATACAAAATAGTAATGAAGAAGCTAAACGGTTTCAGACAGCCCACTCCAACTTGCCCTGAGCAGCTATTCAGAATTGTAAAAGCCCTTTTCCCAGAGCAGCCAAAGCTTGCCTGCGCGGCGCAAAACTTGACAGGCGCGCCGCCACCCCCAGTGACGTGCGAAGAGGTCCTAAGCGCCTTGGAAAAGGTTGGAAACAACAAAGCCCCGGGTCCGGACGGTGTCCCAAATATAGCGCTAAAGGTGGCGATCACGCAACGGACGGACATATTTGTATCTCTGTACAATGCGTGCCTTCGCGAGGGCGTTTTTCCGGACCTGTGGAAAGTCCAGAGGCTAGTTCTTCTCCCAAAAGGCAACAAACCGCCAGACGACCCATCAGCTTACAGGCCCCTGTGCATGTTGGACACCGCGGGCAAAGTACTGGAACGCATAATTGCCAATCGTTTAGACGCGGCGATAGCCGAAGGCGGGGGGCTCGCTGAAAACCAGTTTGGCTTCAGAAAAGCCCGATCGACAACAGACGCGGTTGAAATGGTCCACCGAATCGCAAAGAACGCCATCGCAGGAAAGCGGTGGAGGTTCGGAACAAAAGAATACTGTCTTATGGTTACGTTAGACGTCAAAAATGCGTTTAACTCGGCGAATTGGGCGATTATTCTGCAAAATCTCGAGAGCTATAATGTACCGCTATATCTAAGAGGCATTATAGCCAGCTATTTTAATAATAGGAGGCTGCAGTACGAAGCGGAGGACGGCTTGCGAGAATACGCGATCACAGGAGGAGTGCCACAGGGCTCTGTGCTCGGGCCACTTCTGTGGAATATAATGTACGACGGCGTACTTCGTCTGCCACTGCCACCAGAAGCCAGTATAATTGGCTTTGCCGACGACGTGGCACTGGTCATAGTCGCCAAGACCGTGCGGAAGGCTGAAGAAGCCGCAAACAATTCGGTGGCGCAAATTCGAAGCTGGCTTTCAGCCGCCGGCCTTAGCTTGGCCGAGCAGAAGACGGAAGCCGTGCTCATTAGCAGCAGAAAAGTGGTTGAGGTGGCAGTCGTGAGGGTTGGCAACCACGACGTTGCGTCTAAGCCGGCATTAAAATACTTAGGCGTCGTAATAGATCGCCGTCTGTGTTACAAGGAGCATTTAGAGTATACATGCGAAAAGGCGGCAAAGGCTAGCGCAGCGTTAGCTCGCATAATGCTGAACACGAGAGGCCCGAGGCAACGACGAAGACAACTGCTCGCAGGGGTTGTTAAATCCATTGTTCTCTATGCAGCGCCAGTATGGGCGGATGCACTAAAGGTCGCGTCATATGGTCGAGGCATACGCTCCGTGTACCGGTTGTGTGCCTTGAGAGTCTGCTGTGCCTTTCGCACAACATCAGAGGATGCAGCGCTGGTCATCGCAGGTCTGTGCCCGATCGACATCCTAGCGCAGGAAGCAGCAATAGCTAGGCAGCGAGATGACGACGAGAATGATCGCAGCACAAGGAGGCAACGAAGTCGATTAGCTAGCCTGCGGCTTTGGCAGACCCGCTGGGACGAGGCACCAAACGGTCGATGGACGCATAGGCTCATTCCTGACATCGCCAGCTGGTGTGGAAGGTTGCACGGAGATGTCAACTTCTACATCACGCAGCTTCTGAGCGGGCATGGCTGCTTCAGGGCCTATCTTCATAGATTTGGTCACGACAGCGATCCCTCTTGTGAGCTCTGTGCAGTGCCAGAGGACGCCGAACATGCCTTTTTCGACTGCCCGCAACACGCCAGGGCAAGACAGGCTGCCTGCCGAATAGTGGGTGAAGAGCTCACACCTGAAAATATTGTGGGTCACATGCTAGCGTCAGAGGACAACTGGGGGGCGGTAAGCAGTATGGCCGCGAGCATAATGGCGGAGCAGCGGCGTCGCCAATGGATTAGGGACAGCTAGGTCTTTTCTCCCCCCACGAAGTAATACTTCATCGTGGTTCCGTGGGGTCCCGGGGATAGTGTACAGGTGGTTTTTAGCGGGTGAAAGTCTCGCACTCCGGCTTTCAATGCTTTTCCACCTACTGCAAAAAAAAAAAAAAAAAAAAAAAAAAAAAACACACACACACACTATTGCTGACAACAACTTAAGGCAACTTGAAACTGAAGCTACTACCTTCTGGCACAGCTTAAAGGCGCATTTTTGCCATCAACTGCAACTGCAGCTTCACATAGCCAACGCTGGTTACTCATACGCCACGTTGTTCCTCAAAAGACGTCTGTTAGCGGCGTTAAAGACAGCACTAACAGTGCCTACAGCAGCTGAAGTTAAGGTTCGAGGGTCAAGCTATTCTTCTTCGTATTCTTCTTCTTCTTCTTCATCTTCTCCTACTACTTTTATAGCTGCCAATAGAATCAAGTGTGAAGTAGTTTGTAATAAGTGCAAATTGTCCATCCTCAACCACACACATAACGCTATCTGTGTTATGTGCCTTGGGCCATCGACAGCCACACTGAATGCCTTCTAGACGCATTTATAAATTTCCATATTGTCACATTAGCTCGACCTATGGCGCTTCTTTTGCCCAGCAGCACTATTTTCATTCCATTTCATCTCATTTCATTTCTTTCATTTGATTTTTTTTTTGTTTTTATTATGCTTGGCGCTGTTTAACATATTCACAATGCCTGGCAATTGGCATGGCTGTCACATTCCAATTTAACATTCAAAATGCAAAAAGCAAAAAAAATAAACAAAAATAACACAAAAACAAAAAACAGCCAGAGCAGCAAAACAAGAGCACCACACCGGGTCTGAGCGCAACAACTTTGTATGCAAAGCGAACAATTTTCGCACATTCTACTTGAATTCGAATTCACAACAAAAATAACTTCCCCTCGTCAGTTGGTGACGTCCACATAGCCGCATAGCCATGTGGCCTTTATTTGCTTTCCTGGTAATTTTGCCTGCCCTGGATAATTTCATATCCACACACATACACACACCCATATCATTGGCATTCTGGCCCCTCCACAGGATGATTCCCGCACCCTTTCTCGCTCTCTCTTTCCCCCTTTTTCTGACCCTACAATCTTTGCTCCTTTTGTCTATTCTATTTGCTAGCAATTTGACGTTTGTTACATTCGCAGCGGCATTTCTGCGATTTCTCACATTTTTACTTCGATTGCGATTTGCCTCCCACTAACAGCTTCTCGACTGCTGCTGTTTCATCTTCTCCATCTTGTTACTTTGTTGTTGTTGTATTTTTTTTCATTTATGCTGCCTTTGCACTTTGCAGCGCTGATTCGAGTTGCTGTGTGCTTGTGTGCGTTGCTGTCTTCAGTTCAAGTTGCTGTCTCAAGGACGCCTAACAACAGGCGCTCTAAAAGGCTAAGGCTCCCTGCCACTGGCGCAAGCAGCAGCAGTTGAATGCGCTATGGTGGCGCAAATGTTTGGGCCATGATTGGAAATCATGTCGTATGCCTCCCAACACAAAACAGTTGGCAATGCGAGCAGCAAAAGTGCCAACAGCGGAAAGCACCAAAGAGGCTGCAGCACTTTCTTTTAATGCATACCAGATGAGTACATCAACCACTTTGAATAGTTGAGAAGAGTTTCGGGTGGTCGATGGCACAACACGGATTTCGAGCGGCAAACGGCAATTGGAAAATGGTGGAGAAAAAGCATAGGAACAGCCAACTGTATGGAATGTGTCGATGTGTGATGTCTAAGAATTGAAAAATTCTATTGAACTCTTCGCGGAAATGTTGTTAAATTTTTTTCTCGAACAAATGTATGAAAAAACTAAAGCAAAGTAAAGGTAGGAATTTTCTAAACAAAGAGATACATGCAGCAATAATTTTAGTTCACTGAAAGTCATCAAAAGTATTTTTTTTTAAAGCACAAACAATTCATGAAAAAATACAAATGGCGACAAAAAGCATAGCAACAGCAAACTGTACGCATATGTCAATGTGAAATGTTTAAGAATTGAAAAATTCTATTGAAATGTGAATGGAAAATTTGTTCCAATTTTTCTCGAAAAAATTATATGAAAAAACAGAAGTGAAGTAAAGTTATGTATTTTCTAAACAAAGAGACACACTCAGCAATAATTTCAGTTCCATAAAAGTCATCAAAAGTATTTTTTTAAAAGCACAAACTATTCATGAAAAAATACAAATGGTGGCGAAAACTATAGCAACAGCCAACTGTACGGAATGTGTCGATGTGAAATGTTTAAGATATGAAAAATTCTATTGAAATGTTCAATTTTTTCTTGAAAAAATTATATGAAAATACTAAAGCAAAGTAAAGTTAAAAATTTTCTAAAAAAAACAAAGTTCTGACAACGCATTCTGGTAGAGTGGGTCAAAAAAAAATATACGTGTATCGGCGTTTTGAAAGTTTTCGTCTGAATTTGTCTTTAGGACGAGTCAAAAATTTCCCATTTTGCACATTCTTATGTTGAATCGGCATACGAAAACCATCTAACCTCACATTTTAGGTATCTGATGTGTTCAGCAATTTGATGTAAAATACTACGAAGAACATTTTTGTAGAGCATTTTAACCCTGTAGCTCCTATTTGTGTGGGTCAATTTGACCCTTTTTTTTCAAAAATGCCAAAAATGTCCTGTAAAACAGGACTTTTTAAGGACACAATGTACCACGAAAATATTCGCCATAAAATTCTACTATAGGTCTCTGAATACATCAAAGCTCAGAAATTAACTTGAATGATTTTTTAGTGCAGTGTAATTCAAGTTCCATGAAAGTCAACAAAAGTATTTTATTAAAAACCCAAACTATTCATGAAAAAATACAATCAATTCTGTTTTAATGTAGACATGGAAATAAATTGCGCCATTATTCTTATAATTCGGTCAATTGAAAACAATTTCAAGTCGCTGCCTAAATTCTGCTTTAGCAAATTATTTGCTCCGAACACACAAATAACTAAGTTGCTACTTAAAAATTTGAGATACAACAACAAAAAACCCATTTTAAAACACAATTCATCACAATTGCTGACATTTTGCAAATCTCTTATCGGGTCTGCGTCTGCGTCTGCGTTGTACGATACAAACAGACGACAACAACTGCCTTCAGAGGGCTGCTGCCTTCAGCTGCAATCACTTAACTAAACTACAAATTGTGCGAAGCGCGACCAAATCTGCCATTCAATTTGAATACTCGCTCAATTTGCCACACAGCAAAAACAACTGTGACCTTTTTTGAGTTTGTTGTTGTTGTTGTTGTTTCAATTTCATTTTGTTTGAAAGCGAAAAGAGTACATGGTTTGCCATAGATTATGGTTTTTATGTGCAACATTTGCGCTTTTATCACTTTTATATTTTACTTTAAAGGCCTTAAAGCGCCCAATAAATCAGCGCGCCGGGTTCAAGCAACGAACGACAGTTGAGCCTAGCTGGGCAAAATTTATGGAGTTATGGGGACAGAGTGGAGGACAGCGAAGTAAACACAACAACAACTTCAATGCACAAGAGGCTAAAGGGCTGCAGATGAGACAAGAAGACAGGAAGTCAGTAAGCAACATCAACGGCATCTCAAAAGCATTTTGACTTATCACAAAAATGTTGTCAAAATCAGCAAACTCACACACACTGACACACATGTACAGTGTACACACATAAATACAAAAACATCAACATGGGCATCATCAGGCATCATCGCCTTCATCGTCTACATCGTCAACGCCATCATAACAATAAAAATCAAAAGTTGCGCCAGCGTTGCCACATTTATGATTTTTTTTACATATTCTTCTTTTTTCTTTTCATTTTTCATCTTTTTTTAGAATATTTTCAAAGCAAAGAAGACCCACACACATACACAAAAAACAAATGAGCAGCCAAAAGGATAAGCAGCCAGAGCCCAGTGCAGTTGTTGCTGGAGGCGCTCAAAGTGGCACGAAGAAAAATCAAGTTGAAGACATCAGCAACGATAAGCGCGACAAACGGCCGCAAAAGACGCGCTACTCGACGCGGCAACGCGGTTGATGCCCCTTTTTACGATTATGCCACAATTTGCACATGTGGCAACAGCCGACGTGGCTATGGCCGCGACGGAGACCGCGCCGCGACCGCAGCAGCGTCAACGCAAAATTTGCAAGTAGCAGAGGAAAGGAGTAAAGGAGGAGGGGAGAAGAGGGGCAAAGGAACGAGTACGCACCAGCTGTGGCAGCAACATGAAATTTTACAATTTTACAGCAACAATAACAAACGAAAAAATTCCACATCAACTACAACAACAACAACAACAATAAATAAGGCAATAACAACAAATGAAGTCAAAACAACACCAAAAAAAATTGCGGCAAAAAAATGCGACGAAAGGCGAAAAGCTGAAGCAATTGCGGCAAGAAGAAGAAGAAGAAAAAATATGAAGGTAAAATAAGAAGAAGAAGAAGTAAAAAAAGCTGAAATTTTGCTATGTGCCACATTAGAGGTTAAATTTTTTTGTTGCAAAATAACGCGCCGCAAACGTTTATGCCGCATGTGGCACAAACAGAAATGTGTGTGTGTGTATATGTAAAATGATGCGCGACTGACAATGTCAACGCAAGCGAACGAACGAAAATTTCTGAAATGTTGCAATTGAGAATTTCGGCGCAAAGACATTTGTGTGGCATGAACGGGCTGCAACGAGTTGGAGGGGGGGGGCGATGCTATGTTATCGTAGGCAAAGCGCCGCTGACAGCTGAAGATGTGCTTGCAACATAAAAGTGGGTGAAATTATGCGTTTGTTGTGCATGATATGTGGCATGCAACGTAAAACGGCTACAAAGGGGCAACTTTGAGTGAAGCAAAGAAGCTGGCGTTGTCGGCTGGTACTGGCAACTTGCAGCTGCCGCTAGCAACAAACACACAACGCAACAGTGACAGAGACTGCAACGGTGACAGTGACAGTGGCAGCGCGGCGCCGACAGGCCAAAATGCGCGGCGCATCAATTTATCGGCAGGCGGCAGCAACAACAACAACAACAATCGTCTGCATACAACACGAGCAATAAATAAAGTGCAACGCGCAACGTTGCACGCTTGAGTGGCAAGGCGACGCGGCCAACTGCATGTGACATGGTGGCAATGGCGGCCTCAGTGTCTATGTGTCTCTATGTATGTGTGTGTGTGTGTGGCACGTTAAAAATGCTGCAACTGGCGCTGGAATGAACTGCAGACAGACAGCGGCAAAGGATGTTGCATAAATTAAGCGCACGTAGGCCCCAAATGTGGCGCTCGCCGATGCCATAATCGCGTTGCAAGCTACTGCTGCTGCTGCAACATATGCAAACGCGCACACTACGACAGAAGTACAGACGCCAACACACACACACACACATATGAACATTTAAATTATTAATGCGGCACTTTTGGTGGCAACGACGGCAAGCGACAGCGGCAGCAAATTACATGTTGCAACAACAGCCAACGCTAACGATGCGTTTGGGTTTTGGATGTGGCAATGTGGTGCTTTCGTTGCTTGTTGCAATTTTATGCGGCCGCCACTTACGGATTTTCTTCTTAATGGCAACTCCGTGGGGTGCAGTGAAGAAGGAGTTGCCACCCTATGGGAAGAATGTAGCAGCAGGAAAAGTGTTGGAAAGGCTGCACTGAAGCGCATGAATTGCATGTTGGTGGCAAGTAGACAACACTAAAGTTGCAGTGGGCGTTGCAATTATCTATCTATGTATATGTGTGTGTGTGTGTGTAAGTGCAACAAACAAGCGTGGCAAGCGTTGATTAAATTTGCGCTAAACAAAAGCAAAGACAAAAAGCAGAGCCGTGTTGCAAGCAAGCACCAGTGAGCAGCACGTTGCATTGCATAGACAAATTGGAAGCAGGGAGAAAAGTTAGATATTGCAACAGCAAGTGGCAACATTAAAATTTTATATATTCTAAGAAAAATTCTACAAAAAAATTTAAAAAGGACAAAGAAGCAGCAATGGGCAACACGTTGCCTGGAGGCAAGAAGGCAGTGAGAATGAAGAAAGAGGGGACATGGGTAGGGGTGGGGAAGGGTAGGGATGGGGAAGGAGAGAGGAGAGAGGATGGAGAGAGGATAGCAAAACTGGTTTCAGACCTAAGTGACAACATCAAATTTTTATTTAACAATTTTTAAGCGAATTGACAAGCAAGCAACACTATGATGAGAAAAAAGAGGGTGAAAGTAAGGTTCTCACCCACCTTTGGGGGGAAAGAATGGAACGCGGGGATACGAGAATCCATTGCAGCACCAAGTGACAACATAAAATTTTTATATGTTCAAAACATTCGAAGCGAATTGACAATCAGCTATTTGATGCAAATTGCTAGCGACAAGACAGCAGCAGCAGCAACAACAACAACAACAACAATACCAATAAAAATACTAAAACAACAACAAGTACATGGAAAATGTTCCCAATAAAAACTTCAAATTTTTATATACGCAAGTGTGTGTGTGTGTATGTTTGTGTCTGTGTGTGTGTACGAAACGCAACAATCCATAACAATGGCGTATTAAATTTTTATGTTGTCGTCTTGTTCTACTTCTTTTCTTTAGCAATACACTTGCAACTAAATGAGATTAAGAAGCGCTGAACGCGAGCGTTGTGGCAACACTATAAAAGCGACATTGCGTGCCCCCCAACCTCTCTTTGTTGCCTTTCAACTGCCGTGGCCGCATAACTGGCTGACAGCCGTTTTGGCCGCCTAAGCGACACTTTTCCTCGCGAGTGTCAAAGTAGCATTTCCAATAAAACACATTGTCTGCTTTTTTCTTATTCTTCTTACATTTTCTTATTCTTTTTCTTCTTCTTCTTCTGCCATTGTGATCTTTGCAGCGGTAAGTGGCTGCCAATGCTTTTTCCATTGTCCTTTCGGCTGCTTAGCCGCTAAACGTTGCTGTTCATCTGCATTTTTTTGTGTTTGTTGTTGTTGTTGTACTTCATGCTGGTTTTTGTTGTTTCTTACGAACGCATTGTTGTTGGCCGATTGAAGATTTTTACAGCTTTTATTGGTTTTCTTGGTGGCAGTGCTTTTGTGTCTTTCAATGGAATTTAAAGCTGTAGTTGTTATATCTTTGTTGTTGTTGTAGATGTAATTTTTGTTGTAATTGTTGTAGAATTGTTGTTGTTATTTTTATAATTTTTCTTTTATTTATTGTTGTTGTTGTTTTTGTTTCAACTATTGTTCACTTGGTCGCATATTTAGCGGCAGCATTATTCCGTCGTTTTGCTTCAATTTCCCCTTTTAATTTTTTTGTATTTGCCCATTTTAAATTTTTTATTTTTTTTTTTTTATTTTAAAATTTTTTAGTATTTTGTTGGAATTTTTGTTTTACTTTTTTGAATTTTTTTTCTGATGCGCCTTTATTGTTGCCTCAAAGTTTCCATCAATGTCCTTAGGGTGAATTTAATTTTATTTCATGCTGTAAGCGCTACCCAGCACACTCACAGACACACTCATACACACACACAGAGCGCCCAAAAAAATGAAAAAAATTAAAATAAAAAAATACATAGCACAAAAAAATTTCACACCAACTCTCTGTGTAAATTATGTGAAATTTGCGCAAATGTCCTGCGTTGTCCTTGTTAGTAGCACAACAAAAGCATGAACAATAAAAACAAAAACACCAACAACAACATTTCGAACAATGCTGAGCTCTTTTTGTTGTTGTCTGCGGGTTTTGCGCCTAAAATCAGGCACCAAAAATTGTAAAATCCCATTTAAATAAAACAAAAAAACTGCGCATCAAAACACAACACAACAACAAAGCATGTCCAAATGATAAAAGACCAAAACGCGAGCAAAAAAGACTAAATACAAGAAATTTAAAATTAAAAAAAAAAACCGTCACAAAAAAATGGACACTGTCCGCATGTCGCAAGCGACAATGGAAAAATTGTAAACAACTTTATTGCCAAACAAGAAATATTATTGAAAAAAATGGCGCTTGCTTTGTATTTGATCAGCTTCTAGTACATAAAAAACAAAAACAAAAAACACTCTTTAAAGCTTTCACTCATTTCCATAACTCAACGATGGCATAGACTCTGTTTGCCTCTTGCACATGCGACAATCAATTACTGAAGTGTCCCTAAAATCACATAAAATGCGCAGTGTGGCGCACGCACTGTTCATTTTCTTCTACAGTCTCTTTCTTACTGCTACGCCCTTCTCTCGCTTTGAGCAACTGAACTGAATGGCCGCGCGGTTGAAGTGCTTTGCGCCGTTTTTATTGCATTGGGGTTTTTTACTTTACTGCTGCTTAGCGGCAGCGTGTTTTTCTTCAGCCATCTTCCATCTTCTTCTCAACACCCTTTGGCCGTTGTCATGGACGCAAACAATCCAATGCCAATTTCCTGCACACCTCCAGCACTGAACATGTTGGCCCAAAGAAAAAATTGCCGTCAACAAGCATTGCGCTGCAGCCAAAGGAAAGAAAAGGCGCGCACACGAAAAGGCATCAAAATAAAAAGGCATTAGGAAATTAATGAGCCGCAAATTTCGCGTACGGCAAATGTGCCGCATCCCATAAGCGGCATGCGACTGCCATGACCCTCACACACACACATACACAGAGTTTTTCATAGAGAAGCAAATAGCTCACTCTGCTGTCTGCTGCCGCCATGGCTGTTGTCGCTGGCGCAATTAAAATGTTTTCCCCTAACAAATTGGCACCAAAAAAAACAACAAGAAATAAGAAAACAGAAAAAACAAAAACAAAAGCAGTAATAGAAAAATACGCAGGACGCAATAAAAAGGAGCAAGAATGACGCAGAAGAAGAAGAAATGCGTCAAAAATGGTGGACAAAGGAAAAGGGTTGGCGAAAAAGATGCTGAAAGAGAAAGAGAGACGGAGAGGTAGAGGTAGAAGGAGACAGAGATGGAGAGAGTAAGAGAAATGTTAAAGTAGATTGCAATTTTAGGCAGCAAATCATGCAACTGCAAGATAACACAATTTTTGTTGCACGTTGCACACTTTTTTCACTTTTTTGCTTTCATACATTTTTGCATTTATGCTCGTTTAGGCCAACAAAAAAAAGAAAAAAAAATTGTTTTAAATCTTAAAAAATATTTGTGCTTCTTTTGCTTTAAAAAGCTATGCACTAAGCCAGGAAATGCAGCAAATGTGCATAACAACAACAACAACAACAAAATTACAACCAGCAGCCGCCCGACAACATGCCCCCAAAGGCAGACAGACATAGAAAACATAATGGCCGACGAGCCATGCAGTCGACGCAGCTCGCGGCACTCATTTGCTCGACACACAAATAAATTGGTAGCATACTTTTAGGCGCGCTTGTTTTTTGCCTAACGCGCGTTATTTGCCCTCTTTGGCGAACAAAAAACAACAACAACAACTATGCATGTGTGTAAATACATTGCGCGACATTAGGGTGTGCCGTATTTTTGATTAAAAAAAAACAAAAACCAGAAAGTTTTAGTGCCTCAACTAAAGCAAACAGCTGCACTAGCAGCGATTAGCGAGAGATTTTTTAAAAATATTTTTTTGTTTTAAAAATTTACACAACGCACACCACCCTGATGCACTTTGCGCAATGTCTGCGACATTAGGGTGTGCCGTATTTTTGATAAAAAAAACAAAAACCAACAAATTTTAGTGCCTCAACTAAAGCAAACAGCTGCACTGGCAGCGATTAGTGAGAGATTTTTTTAAAATATATTTTTTTTTTTAAATTTACACAATGCACACCACCTTTATGCATTTTGGGCAATGTCTATGGCATTAGGGTGTGCCGTATTTTTGATAAAATAACAGAAAATTTTAGTGCCTCAACTAAAGCAAACAGCTGCACTTGCAGCGATTAGTGAGAGATTTTTTATAAATTTTTTTTGTTTGTAAAAATTCACACAATGCACACCACCCTGATGCATTTTGGGCAATGTCCGCGACATTAAGGTGTGCCGTAGTTTTGATAAAAAAAACCAAAACCAGAAAATTTCAGTGCCTCAACTAAAGCAAACAGCTGCACTTGCAGCGATTAGCGAGAGATTTTTTAAGAATATTTTTTTGTTGGTAAAAATTCACACAATGCACACCACCCTGAAGCATTTTGGGCAATGTTCGTGACATTAAGCTGTGCCTTAGTTTTGATAAAAAAAACAAAAACCAGAAAATTTCAACTAAACCAAACAGCTGCACTTGCAGCGATTAGTGAGAGATTTTTTATAAATATTTTTTTTTTAATTCACACAACACACACCACCCTGATGCACTTTGGTTGTGTGCGCAACAAATACGAATAGCGAAAAAAATATTTTATGCTCAAAATTTATGCATTTTCCTTGGCTTTTCTTGCATTCGCTGGCATTCGTGCGTCTATCTGCGCGTATTTTTTTTTATTTTTTTTTGTTGTTGGCCGAGGTTAAAAGTGGCTGGAGGTGCAGTTGGTATGTTGCTGAAAAAAACTATATATATGAATCTAATGAAACAACAACAACAACAACAACTAGATATGTACAAAATGAAAATGTAGGTTGACTGTTTTTGCATTTTATTTTCACTCATATTTCGTATGATTTTTTTTTAATAATTTTTTTCTCCCTACACACACATAGTTGTACGCACATGGCTTGTGCGCCTCTAGGTAGGCAATAGATTTTTCATTTATATTTTTATTTGCTTCTTTTTTGGGGCATTTTGCGCATCGGTTTTGTCTGTTTTGTTTTCGACAGCATTTGCCCAAAATTTAATACCGCACGGAAGTGAAAAATAAATGTGCAAAGGAAAGCGAAAACGCCATGAATTGTGCACGTCGCTTGCAAGCCGATTGTTGCAACATGCAGCAACGCTGCATTGGAATTTTGGGCACCAAATTGAAAAGAACGAAGCGCCCGAAAAAAAACACACATTGTGTTATGGCATTGCGCCGCTGTGTGCGCGTCTGTGTGTGTGTGTGTGTGTGTGTGTGCAAACATTTACTGTTAGATGCGGTCGCATGCAGCATGCAGCATGTTGTGACCGCGACGAATGCTGCGCCACAAAGTGAATTTCGCATGGTGCGCGTTTTTTTTGTTTTTAATTTCAATGCTTTTGCTGTGTACATGGCTGCTATCTGTAGTTGTTGTACTACTTGTTGTTGTTGTTTTGACGTTGGCCATGTTGTTTATTAATTTTAATTACTCTTGTGTGGAATTCGAAAACGCCCACTTAGCCTTTTCCCCCAGTCAGAGTGTTTAAGTAAATTTGCGCGCTTCATTAGTCAAACATGGCCGCAATTGTTTTTGTTTTTTTTTTGTGTTTTTGAATTGAGCCAAAATAGTTTTGTATTTTATTTTCATTATCTCGCCATATATCAAAATGTGTTTCTATGTGTGTGTTTGTGTGTGATGAAGTATTAAAATTGTTCAGTTTTTTCTATGATGTCATACATTTTTGGAAAATGTTTCAATGAGTGAAGTTGCACATTGGGGTCGTTAATACAGCGTTGGTATTTCAATTAAGCCAGAAAATATGCCAAATATATATAGAAGTGGCCTTCAATATATGCTGACAGGACGTGTTGGCAGTCAAGCAAAAGTGCATTTAAATTAATTTTTAAGGTAAACTTTTAGGCAAACAAAATTATATAAATTGTTAAGAAACGAGAAATAAGCTTGGGCTATGTTTTTAGGGTATACTTTTAGGCACCAAATTAGAAAGTAGACTAACTTAGAATAATGTTGTTTTTTAGAGTAAACTTTTAAGCGAAAAAACTTCGTACAGTATTAGAAAAACAAAATATAAGTTTCTGTATATTTTTGGATTATACTTTTGGGCGCATAATGCATATTTTCAGAGTAAAAAACTAAAAAAAAATATGGGAGAAACAAAAATAAGTTTCTGTATATTTTTGAAATATACTTTTGGGCGCAAAATTAATATGAAAGCCTATTTTTAGCATAATGTTATATTTTCAAAGTAAACTTTTATGCAGAAAAATCACAAAAATTGCATCGATTTTCCCAAATTTGTGATAAATTGGGTATTTAAGGAGTTCAAGCTCTCCAAATTTGTTAGCTGTGGGTGCAAATATGCTCACTTAGATCTCATTTAGACCTGAAAACTATTAAAGCTTTCGACACCCAAAGTTTCATTAAAGTAATTTCACCTATTTGTCATCTCATAGCAAAAGCTTCGATTGATTTATGGGTTTAATTTAAGTAGGCAACAACAAATTAATATTTTTTGAAGTAAATTCAAAGCAAGTTACAAAACTTTTTCTGTTATCCCCAAAATAATTTCCAATAATTTTTAGCGATATCAATGAAAGTTTGTGTTCTAATTGAAGTCTACGAATTGGGCGCATTTAATCAAAACTCTATTTCTTGAATAATGGTTAAATAAAATCAAAAAGTAATAATTTTGTATTTTTCCATAAATATTACATAATTTTTCTGTATTTAAAAAATAATGATACAAACTTTATTTAATCCGTTTTAAACTAAAATCGTATAAACTAGCTCCAGAACTCTAACAAAGAGGCGTGGCGACTTCAAATGTCGTATGCAGACTTCTTAGGCAAGTTTCATGATTGAAATACCAAAAAATTATATCGAGACACAGGGTAAGATTCGGGGCCGAAAGGGTTAAAGACATTGCTACCGAACGCAATATGGGGTTCCAAACGAAAGAATGCAACCAGTGATTTCAATGCATCACTGTTGAAGGTTATTTTCGTTGGATTTTAAAAAATTTAAGAAATTTTGCATCCAAATTCTATGATCGACAAAATCAAAAAGTAATATCGACACCAAAAAGTTATATCGACACACAGGGTTAAACTTGGGGTCGAAAGAGTTAAACCACTGTGTTACCAAAACATTTGGACTCAGATCAGTTTCGAAGTTATAAGAAATTTTCTCTACGATTTCAACATTGCAAATGATGGAAATATTTGTAATTACAAAATATTTTTTACTTGATAGCGAAATGTTCATTAGTGACTAATTGCTTTGAATATTGAAAGCTAACTAAATGCGTTAATTTCATCAAAGTAGTAGTTTGACAATGATTGAAAAATTGAAGAAGATCAAGTAAAGTGAAGAGCAAATAAGTGAAGAAATTTACAAAAGCGATTTTCATGACAACAAATCTATAAGCATTTTAAGGACTCAGATCAGTCATATGCCAAACCAAACGAACGATGTAAGAAGAAAGCTCCAAAAAGTTCATTAGAGAGCTCTGACTGCAAACTTATATATTTTTTATATTTTTATTTGAGTGAAAATTCTAAATCCTAAGAATTGTTTTATTGACTAGATTTTCCAGATTGCCGAGAAGAACTCAACCAGATGACTCTTCTAGAGAATGCTGAAGAAGACCATAGAAGACAAAATTCACTTTCTTCCTCTTATTTGTCCTTCTGTACAGTCATTAGAAAATAGTTCCTCTTCCTTCCTTCCACTTTTTGTGTGCATCTAGCACCAATTATGTGTTTTAGCCAATTTGTTTCTAATAAGAGAAGTTACATAGAACATTTGGATTTTGAATTTTTCACGCTTTCACGCTTTTCACGAAAAATGCGAAATTTTTCCAAACTTCAGTTCTTTTGAAAGGAGTTCATCAAAATTTCACATTTTTTGATGCGTTGTGGACGTTTGACAATGATTTTAGTTAGTCGATGCGAGTGTTGGAGCGCAATAGATCATTACTGGTCTCAGAGAATCACAACCCCAATGGCAACTATCGATGTGAGTGTCTTTGTGAAAATGGAAGAAAATGAAGCAGAGAGCAGCAACTAAAGACAAGGTGGACATGGTGCACGAGGACTCTGCAACATAAATTATGTTACCACCGTGAAATTTTGAATAGCTGAATTGACACGTGGCCATACCTGCTTGGAACACAATGAACGTTCGGGAAGTCCATTGGCCACAACATTGCTCAATTTCATCAAATGATGCTAGACAACCTTTGATTTAAAGGAAGAGGGATGGCAGAGTATGTGAATATAATATTTGTTAATAATATTTGTTGCATATAGAATCAAGACTTAGACTTGAAAAAGCTGATGCCACTCTTGCTCACATAGACCAAAACCATGTACAAAAGAAGATTTCTACTACTATTGGGACTGGTTGAAGAAATGCGAGCAAATCTGTGAGATATGTACACACTTACAAGCAGACTTAGTAAGTATAAAAATAAAACTAAATTTGAAGACAAAATATATTTTATCTTTGCCAGATTGGAAATTTTTGAGACCACTTTCATACTGTGTTTTCTTTAGTTCATTTCTTGTTACAATAATTTCTTCTATGGAGCTCATATAAATGTTGACGTTTTGTCTTATCTGCTCTGCTTTGTTAATCTTTCAATAAATCGTCGCCTGAGAAAACAAATGGCGTATGTCCTACTAAGCTTAATAGATCATACGACAGTCGTTTTCTGAAGCAACGACATTCCCTGAAATGTGTTAAAGTCCTGGTTCCCAACAACTTAACAGGTTGATATTAATTTTTGTAAGATTTTTAATGCTCTTAAAACTCCCTAAGACCCCTAAGAGCAGATTGACTGTAAACTAATAGCAGCAAGCAAAAATTCAGCCGTCCTCGATAGTTTAGCAAGTAGAGCGTTGACTTCTCATACCAGAGGCTCTAGGTTCGATTCCGAGCTTGGGCTGATGAAACACTCGTCTACTTCTACTGCCATCCATATGAAACAGATAAGAAATACATGAATGGTAAAAGTGCAGTCAGTGTGAAAAGAAACTTGCCTAAGCGGCTATTCGGATTCGGCATTAAATTAAAAGTTGTCTTTTTATTTTAACCATTTTGCACTTTAACTGTACTTTTAGCCAATACAAAGTGAGTTGAATCCATAAAGTAGCGGCACATAAAATTCTTTAAATATCCAATCAACCAACAAGACTCAAGACTAGCTGAATCAATTGAAGAAAGGCGAATACTTTGAAGCTTATTTTCATCTTCAAATATTTCTAAAAAATATTGAAAATATTGAATACTTTGAATCTTGTTTTCATCTTCAAATATTTGTTAAAAATATTAAAATTTTGTATTGCTCGCTTAGTACCAAAAAGTGCAAATATTAATGACAAAGTAGAAATGTTTTAGTTTGTAAACTTTCATACAGCACAAACCACTTGCAACATTAATAACGCAACAAATGGCTCAGTGAAAATTTTACCAAAATGTTAAACAAGTCAATCAGGTGCAAAAATATCAGCAACATGCTCATAGTTTCGGTACATTCTCGAAACAAAGTTTTTCAAATTAAATTCTAACAGTTTTATCAACTTTTATGGCATCGCTTGGCGACTACTCGACTGTGCACTCGTTTATCTTCATTGAGCTATGAAATGCATTTTATTTGCTCAGAATTAACTTTACATCGAAAGCATTGGCAGCTTTGCTACTCAGACTCGAATTTTTCTAATAAATGCCAACATTTTTGTACAAAGTAACTACTTCAATATACATTTTTTCGTTTTGCCTAATTTTGTCCACATGCAACAGTGAAATATCGATTGGTTAGCAATGATTTTCAACAGCTCAACGGTACACTTGAAGTGTGTGTCAAGCATTGGCATTGATTTTGTTCCATGATTGATTGATTGCATGTACGAAACTGTGAGGTTGCAAGGCAGTCAGTCAGTCAGTTATTGATTTCAATTTATTGCACACTTAGGACAGCAACAACAACACCACAAGTGAACAATATTTACTCGCTACCCGAGTTGCAAATACCACTGAAAAGGGAATAATTAATTTTTTGAGCATTGCCGGCAAATGTCAAATGACAAGAGGCAATTGAATTTGCCAGACAACAACAACAACTCGCTTGCTGTCTGTACAACACCGCTGGCGCTTTCAATGTCTGCTGCTGTTGCTGCAATTCATGGCCCAACTCTGAGACCATTAATTTGGCTACCTGTTTGACGTTTCAAACGAAATCAAATTTTGCAGGTCTCTGCAACTGCGAACATACAAACACAGCCATATACATACATTTGTGTCTATGCATGTGTGTGTGCATGTATTGACTGTCTGCCGAGTCTGTCTGCCTCTGCATTTATCTCTGGCAAATACAATTCGGCTGCATTCAAATAGTTTCTAATTACGTTTCGCTTCGATATTTCGTGTGCAGCCAGCTGGACATTGACCCCGTTGTGCTGTCCTTCTCTCGGTGTGATTGTGTGTGTTGAAGCTAAAATCTACGGCTGCCTACAAAAGTATGCAACAAATATTGACCAAAATTATACACAGGGTTATATATACACACACACTCACAACCACACACACACACATAAGAGCCACAAGCGCTGCGTCACTGGTTTAGTTAACAAAATCGAAGCATACTTTGCAGCGCAGCGTCGACACACTATTGCCGCGTTTTTATTGAATTTGAATGTCATTGATTGAATTTACTGCCGCTGTGACAGTGTGACAACAACAACAACAACAAAAACATAGTATATATGTATATATAGCAACAATATTGCGGCTGCTTTTGTGCTTGAACTCATTGTTTTTGTTCTTGTTGTAGCCACTGTTGCCCAACAAATTGCATTGCGTTTTCATTTAAAATATTTGTGACAAGCTGCAACCTTTTTGTTTCTTTTAACATTCAAAAACTTTTCAACATGTTTTTGTACGTTTTCGTGTACATTTGATATTTTGATTTTTTTCGAGTTTTATATTTTTTTTTAGTTTATTTTTTAATATATTTGATTACATGAAAAATTTCACTGGTTTGTGTGTTTTTATGATTTTGCGTTATATGAGCGCACTGAGCCAAGCCACTCGGTTGCACTTTGAGCTATTTGGTTAGAGTTAAAAAAAACTTCATATAAATAAAAAATTTATTAAATTTTCATGGATTTTAATATCTCTGGGCAAAGTTGTGTTTTTGCGAATTTTTTTAATTTTCAAATTGAATTTAATGTTTACAAAGTTTGTTCTGCTTTCATTTTTCTGCCATTGCATTGTTGCACTTGATTATTGTGTTTAAATTTTTTTTAAATACAAAAATTTCTAACCTTTGCAGTCAAAGTTTTATTGAGTTATTAACCCTTTCCTTCCCGAATTATGAAATAGCCATAGAAACAAATTGGAAGTTGGTTATTTGAAACGAGAGAACTATTTAAAAGTATTTTGCATCATATTTAAAATGGTTTCGACTTTCCAGTGGGAGGTGCGGGGAGGAGGTAGCCATGCTACACTAGACTACACTGGGCTTTTATGAAGCATGTCCCTTATTTACAAGTTTTTAGAGTTATTTGTTAGAATTTCAGAGTTATTTGGTGTCCTTTGTTAAACATAGAGCAATATTACATTTTTGCCATTTAATTCTGCTGCCCTGTCGAGCGGGAACCGTTGCACAAATGTTAACAATTTTCAATGTTCCCATAAAAACAAACTACAAACAAACTCAGAACAATGTTTCTTTTAAGCGATACAATTCATAGAATGGGGAAAAATCGAAAATTATACATCGAAATTCCATATTTGAATTCGGTAGCCATATGTCTACCATGGGAAGGAAAGGGTTAACTTCTAAATTCACTGTTTTCCTAATCAGTACTTAATAGTTATCAGTAACACTTTGAACTAAACATGTTGGTATATGACCGGAAATGAATGGTTTTTTTGTGGTCAGAGTTCGACGTACCCCAAAAAAAAAAATACAAAAAAATCATTCGCCATAGAATGAAAAAAAAAATCATGAAAACTTAAACAAAAAAAATACAAAAAAAATCATTAGCCATAGAATAAAAAAATAAAAAAAAAATTAAAAATAATTAAAAACAAATACAAAAAAAATCGTTCGCCATAGAATGAAAAATAAAAAAAAATTATGGGAAATTAAAAACAAATCATTCGCCATTGATAGGAAGAGCTGGTAGTCACTTGGCACCAGGTCCAAACTATAAAGTCGACTAAAAGAATCTCCCAATCACGCTGCCAGAGCATCTGGCGAATCACTATCGATTTGTGTGTCCTGGCGTTGTCCTAATGGAACACAAATCCTTTTCCATGGCCAAAGCTGCGCGTTTTTGAACGATTGCTGCCTTCAGACAGTCCAATTGTAGACAGTCCAGGTCCGAGTTAAGATTTCGGACTTAGGAAAACAGCTCGTAGTAAATAATTTCTTGTTCAATCCGCCAAACACACACCAAAATCTTCTTGACCGTCAATCCTGTCTGGACCACCGTTTGCGTTGGAATCACATTTTAACCACGACCGCTTTCACTTTCACGTTGTCTTATGTAATTCACTTTTCATTACCATTGCTTACATGACGGTTGAACTCAACAAATTCCATAGTCTTAGGAACATTTTCAACAATTGGCTTTCCGAAACGTGTTGCATGATCAATTATGACATCAAAATTACTGACATAGAATCTACGACACCAAGAGAAAATTTACAAAAAAAAAAAATTCTAGGGAGTTAAAGTTAAAAAAATAAAAAAATAAAAATTCTAGTTGCTTGTTGTTGTTGTTGTTGCTTAATGCAGAACAACAAAAAGTGATTACAAATTTCAAGCACCACTAATTTCTATTGAATCCTGATGTCTATCTATCGGATTCAACACCAGTTCTATTTATTTTCTTCCTACTGCCACCACCAATATTCATGCTTGATTTTGAAATTTAACTTTAGAAAATACAAAACACACATTAAAAACTATTTAAGCCCGATTAATTTTATAAAATAAACAAGAAATCAGGTTTTGTCACAAATTTTCAAACACAAAATTTAGTTTTTTTTAAGTTTTGAGAACATTGATTCAAAGAATCTATGAAATTTTCTCAATGACAAACCAATGATGCTTACGAAAATATTGGACAACCAATGAAAATTTGAAAACTAAAACAACTAAATATTTCCATCTCTTTTAATTGTCACTTTTCCTCTCTCTATCCAACATTTGGAGTTCCACAAACCACCTTCTGTTCAAATTTAAAACTTATTTTCAATTTTTTTTTTTAATTTTCGAACACATTCGTCCAAATAATTATTTATAATCGATGAAAATGTCTCATTTATGAAACAATCAAAAATGTGAAAATACTCAGAATGGTTCTTTCGAAGACTACTTAATTGCCACTTCGTGTCTCTTCAGCTCTCTCTTCATTTCTACCTGCTTTTGTCTCTTCAAATTCCGAAAAACCACCGTCTGTTCAAATTTTAAATTCATTTTAAAATTTTTTTTTACATTGTTCGAACACATTCGTCCAAAAAATCGATGCATTTTTTCAAATTATAAAACACACAAACTATAAAAATACTCAAAACGGTTTTTTCGAAGACTATTTAATGCTGATTTTTCGATAGAAAACTAACTCAACTAGTTTCACCACCTATCATTGCCACTTCCTCTTCCTTCAGCCAGCATTTGAAAATGTTCTATCAGCTTTTGGCCCTTCAAATTTTCACAAACCAAATTTCAAATTCGAAAATGTTAAAATTTTTGTAATTTTTCGTCCAAAAAATCGATTAATGAAACAATGAAAATTTTGAAAATAATCAATTCCAATTGTTATCAAAAGCTAATGCCGATTTATTCGATCGAAAACTAAATATTCAACCAAATATTTTCCCTGTTTTTGACACTTCAAATTTCTGCAAACCTTCTTCTGTTTAAATTACAAAAATTCATGCTAAAAAATTCATATTCAACCAAATTTTTTTCCTGCTTTTGCTCTCCAAGTTAAACAAATTTGTGCTCAAATTTTGTTTTTAATTTTCGAACATATTTGTCCAAATAATCGATGAAATTTTCTTACTAACGAAACAATGAAACTATGAAAATACTAAAAATCGTTCATTATCAAAAACTAATGCAGGTTTATTTAATCGAAAACTAAATCAAATAGTTCCACCTCGTCTCACTTTCACTTCTTGCATATTCAACCTTCATTTGAAAATATTTTACCTGCTTTTGACACTTCAAATTTCCACAAACCTTCACTTGCAACATGCACATTTCCTGCGTCTCACACCTAAAGCTCCAATTTTTAACGCTTTACACATGCATGTTGCAAACAACAACAAGAAAAAAAGCAATGTTCATACTTTGACATTTCATTCGCTGTTGTCAACAACATCGAACACCAAACAAAAGTTTTCGTAAAATGCAAAAATACGAAACGCTGCACCAAAAATTGGCCGCTCGCGCGTTGCAAGTGTAAATACGACGTTACAAACTATGTTGCAACAACAACAACAACACTATTTACACATTGCACAACAACTTGAACATTGCAAATGGCAAATTTAAATATGCACACAGAAAAAAAGGGCTTAAAGTGGCCGAGACACGACGTCCGCCGGGGTCGCCTAATGGTCTCATACATTTGCGCCTTGAACGAAGTTGCAACATGCCTTGCTGCATTTTCACGCCACCATAACCAGAGAGCTGCAGCACACGGGCTGTGCACGACAACGAGCAAGTCAACACAGCCGCTGCCGGCTGACGGCTGCTTTTGGCTGTCTGCAGTCGTTCGCTTTATGCGTTGCATGCGCCACGTACTGGGGCAGGCAAATGCGGCAAATTGTCAATTTCCATTTACGATGTGCAAAGTCAAACTGGCCAACATTGCGCTGCCCGGCAACAGCAACAACAACAATAATAATAACTACAACAACAACAACAAAAACCAAAACAGCATCAATGCAAATATTGTCTGTGCCAGCGTGCAGCGTTGTCGGTGTCTCTGACGGTCTCTGTGTGTGCGTGTGTGTGTGTGTGTCGGACAGGATATTTGCGTAAGGATATACCGAATGGCAATTGAGGCGAGAAATGCCTGCAACGAAGACTTTTTCCGCTGTTGCTGCAATTACATCGGCTGCTTTTTTTTTGTCTCTTTTTCCAAGCTTGCTGCTTCTTCTTGACGGTTGTCATGGCAGCTGCTGGTCGAACGGGCTGGAAGGGCGCACATTGTTTTTCCTTGCAAAGAAATGTCGAAGTTGCAGGCGCACGCACACACACACACATACAGTCAATAAGGTGGAGGCAAAAAAAGACCAGACCGCCTCAGTTGCAGCAAACGTGTGGCATGCAACAAAAATTGCCTGTCGCTTTGCTGTCTTTATTTTTGCGCTTCGTCTTCGCTGGCCGCACGGCACATTTTCGCTTTACTCCTTTGCCTCTGAGTTCTTGGTTTTGTTATCCTGGCAAGTTGCAGGACCTGCAACGTGCCTACATGTGTGTGTGTGTGTGGCTGCGTGTTGCCTGGTCTGGCGTTGAGCGGCGGCAGCTGCAGCAGCGTTGAGCTAAACTGCCCCGAGTCGTGTCTAGTCGAGTCGAGTTCGTTCGCTGCCAATTTGGCCCGCAGGTGCGACTGCGTCACTTTGAGTTCATCATCAATTTGCATGAATTGCCAGCGCTGGTGCAGGACATCTTCCTTTATCCTTTCAGCTGCTTTTTTACTGGTTTTCCCTTATTTCTACGTTGCTGCTTATGATGTTGTTGTTGTTTTTTGCCATTTTTTACTATTTTTTTCTTCTTCTAGTGCGGCCAGTTACGTCAAATCTTCACCTTAACTGCTGCGCTGCTTCTGTTGTTGTTGTTGTTTTGTGGTCATTGTCGTTGTTGTTGTTCTTCTTGGTCATGATGTTGCTGCTGTTGTTGTTTTTATAGCAATTGCTTTGTGCATCGCAGCTTTTGTTCACTGTCTATTCCCCCTTCGTAAATTTTTAGTTCATTTTTGGTGTGGAATATTGCTGGCAAATTTCCTTCCCTGGTCGGTAATTGGCATTTTCGTTGCGAAATATGCCACGAAAATTGCACTGCTTATGGAAAAAATTTCCTTAATTTTATTGTTTTATTTTTTTTTTGCTGTTTCTTTTGTTTTCAATATTATAAAATGCAAATTGCTGCAAGCTACGAGTTAATGCGCATTTCCTTGAAGCGATCGTTAGTCGTAAGAAATGCGCCAAAGTGGGCACAACTTGTCCGCTTTTCGCGTTTCTGTTTTCGATTCAAATAATTTGAAAAGTTTAGTGGCACATTAGCATTACTTCAGTTGACATTAATTGTGCATTAGTGATGAAATTGACAGCAGAATTGGCATTGGAAAAGTGTTGCAAGTTTAAGTGAGCAAATTTACTGAAGACGTAAAGATATGACAAACTGGAACGACCATTGAACAGTGGTCGGACTTATATGGGCACAGCGGTCAAAAATACTTCTAGCAGAAATATCAGCCTGAAACTTTGGTAACTTGTTTCTAAAAATGTGGCAATTATTTCATGTGAAAATGGGCGTGGTCGGACATCTATACGCCTGCCCCCATGTAAGGAAATGATAAAAAATTTGTTTCTTTTTTGTTTTTAATGAGAAACAAATTGTTTCCAAGATTTTGCTCGACAAAATTCATATATAGGCAGGGTCAGAGGGGCAACCGGAGGGGGTTGCGGGGTTCAAACCCCCAAATCAAAAAATTGCTTGTGAAAATTATGATCTCAAACAGTATTAGGCCCAAAGTGGTATGCAAAACCTCCCAAAATGAAATCCTGTGTGCGTCACTGTACAGGTAATTAACTCAAAACGGAGCGTCAATTAAAATTTTATGAACAGAAGGTGGAAGCCAGTACCATTGATACATCTCTATCTCTTAGCAGTGTCGAGCGCATATTTCCTTAATTTTTCAAAATTTATTTTTTAATCTGAAAACATAGCTTTAGCTTTAACATAAAATTTAGCACTTGTATAAATCATATTTTATCTTGATATATCTCAAAATTTTATTAGAAAAAGTTTTCCATACGACACATTTTTAACTGATCGTTCCTGTGGCAGCTATATGTTACAGTTGGGCGATCTTGTTCAAGTTTAGTTATGCGATTCAGTATTACATAGAAATGTCAAATACGACATTTTGTGAGAATGTCTTTAAAAATGCATATCTTGTTATGTCATTTCTTCTGCCAGATTTACTAATTTTCCCACATTGTGTGGTCTGAAACCGCTTTGCTCCATTTTCTCCTTCCACATTTGGACTGGAAACCTCTTTAACATTACCAAAAAAAACCAAAACTGTCCCCACAGAACCTATGATAACAAAAATATTTACATATGTAAATAGTGTCAGTCACCGTATATAAAAATTGGTTTAAAAGTGAAATTAAAATAGAAAAGTAAAAAAATTGCAATACGCATTATATTAACATCACCTTACTTAAAAACAACAGCACAAACAACAATACCACCGCACAAAATGCCAAGCTTCTTTTGCACTTCTGGGTTTGCGCCCCATTTTTAATACAGGCACTCAGTCTATGAAAGATTGCACGAAGCCTGGCAAATTCTGGCAGCTGAAACTAACACATTATAATCTTAAAACGTGACTTAGTATTAGGAAAAAAAGATCAATGGGGGCAACGAGGGGGAACACTGCAGTGCATTGGCAGCATTGGCACATTAGATTTTCAATTATGTGAGGATATAATTTTAGTTTAGGTTGGGTTGAAGTGGTTGCCAGGGCACAGAATTTGACGAAAGACACACTTAGGCCACAAAAAGGGCCAATTGTGAAAGGAAATTGTGCCAAGGAAAAAGTGATCTGACTTACTGCAAGTCAATGTGCCTACACAAGCCAATTTATTTTGTGGATGAAACCTAGCAAGTCTCTTATGTTGACTGACTTGAGCCAGTCCAAATTGTCGACGAAAGGAAAGCCTAAGGATTTCCACCTTCGCGCAGAGAAAGCCGAACAGTGACAAAGGAAGTTACTTATAGTTTCATTTTGACAACTGCAAAGTCCATAGATTCGTTACAGACGTGAGTCTATTTAGATATAAGAAACTAACATATGAATAGATAATTACAATAGAATTGCTATCATCATCTTAAATGATCTAAGGCCGGTTCGATTGTGTAGATATATTGTACTACACGATGAAGCTCGTGAAATGGGTCACAGTCAAAAGACGCTATCCATCACACTGGAAGTGTGACTTTGAGCTATCACAACGTCATAAGTCTAGTTAAAAGTAAATAATTCATAGACTGAACAGATGGCCCGATACATACAAAGGCCTTGGATCAGACTTGCGATCTTTGCTTATACTGAATCACCCAAACCCAAATGCGTGTTCACTCAGTTTTAACATTGAAATAATTAAGAATAGTTTTGTTATTGTGGATTAGGCAGTGAAAACAACCTTGAATTTCACATTTTCGGTAGGCACAAGCATTTTAGGTCATAGTGTTCTTCCACTCTGTCAGTCTTATGTGAAAGAATTCCACCGTTATGCCGATTGAAATCGATCATAAGATTCCAACCAAAACTTGTCAAGTAAAGAGTCCAGAAAATTATACCCATTAGTTGACAGACTGGGAAATACCAGCATCTCTATCCAAAGACCATTCCGAGTAACCCTTTCTCAGAAGTCCTGTCTTATAGTCCTATCCAATGACGTTTCTCAGTAGTCCTGTCTGATAGTGCTATCCAATGACGTTTATTAGTAGTCCTGTCTGATAGTCCTATCCAATGACCCTTCTGAGTAACCCTGTCTGATAGTCCTATAAAATTACCCTACTAAGTAACCCTGTCTGATAGTCCTATCCGATGACCCTTCCGAGTAACCCTGTCTGATAGTCCTATCAAATGACCCTTCTGAGTAACCGTGCCTGATAGTCTTATCCGATAACCCTTCTCAGTAACCCTGCCTGATAGTCCTATCCGATGACCCTTCTGAGTAACCCTGTCAGATAGTACTATCAACTGACTCTTCTGAGTAACCCTGCCTGATAGTCTTATCCGATGTCCCTTCTGAGTAACCCTGCTTGATAGTCTTATCCCATGACCCTTTCGAGAAACCCTCTCTGATATTTCTATCAAATTACCTTTCTGAATAACCCTTCCTGATAGTCTTATCCGATTACACTTCTCAGTAACCTTATCTCCCTTCTCAGTGATATCCAATGACTCTTCTAAATCACCGCGTCTGATGGTCCTATCAAATGTTGCTTCTGAGTAACCGTCCCTGATAGTCCTATCCGATCTGATAGAGTTATCGAAAGACCCTATCCAATTAGCTTATGCAGTGACACTTGCAAGTAATCCCATTCAGTCCTATTCAGTCCTATTGAGTCTTATTCATTGACCCTATCCCATAGCTCTGTGCGTACCAAGTAAAAAAATACCAAATTAAGGGTCCAAATAATTAGACCCTTGTTTTACAGATTAGTGGGTACCAGTAACAATATCCAGTGATCTCATTCCTGACCTTTTCCAGTAACTCTATCCAGTGAAGCAGTTCCGCACACGGGGTTTCATTATGGAGAAATATTTCGTACAACTTTTGAGGCAAGTGTTATTTGGAGGAATATTTGTCACCCAACATATTTTAACAAGCAGATATTTGGGGGACTTTGAACTCAAAAAACCCTATTGCGTGCACCACTGCAGTAAACCCATCCAGTAACCTTATCCAATTACCCTATCCAATTACCCTACCCAATAATTTTATCCGTTAACTCCATCCAGAGACCCGATCCTGTCATCATATCTACTGACCATATTCAGTAACCTTACCCATTGACCCTTTTCAGTGATGTCATTCAGCCATACTAGCGAATGATTTTATCCAGTAACCCTATCCGGGGACTTTCTCCAGTGATTCCATTGAGTCATACTATTAAGTATTTAACTCAATCCAGTGACTCTATCCAGTATCCAGTAATACTATCAAGTACCTTATGCGGTAACCCTATCCTAAGTAACTAACCAGTGACCCTATCAAGTAACTCATCCAGTAACCCTATCTATTAACTCTATTCAGTCACCATATCCAGTGACCCTATCGAGTGACCCTAGCCAGTGACAATATCTAGTGACTCTTTCTATTAACTCTATCCAGTAACCCTATCAAGCGACGCTATCCACGGACCGTATCCAGAAGCCAATCCGGTAGCCCTATCCAAAGTCACTGTCCAATGATCCTTTCTAGTAGCTTTATCCAGTGACCCTACCTAGAGACCATATTCAATTACTAAACCCAGTACTTCTATCCAGTGATCCTAGTCAATGATCTAATCTAGTAATACTATCAAGTGATATTATCTAGTAACCCTATACAAAGTCGCTATCCAGTAACCCTATCCAATGACCCTATCTATTACCTCTATCAGGTGACCCTGTCCCGCCGTTATAGATTAATCGTATCCAGAGAAACTATCTATTAACTTTGTCCAGTGACCCTATCCAGCGTTGCTATCTAGTAATTTCTCTAGTTACTCTATTTATTAACTCTAGTCGGTGTCACTAGGCGGTGAGTATTGAGTGACCTTATCCGGTTACCCTAGTATTCAGTGACCCTATTCGGTGACCCTAGTATTGAGTGACCTTATCCGGTGACCCTAGTATTGAGTGACCTTATCCGGTGACCCTAGTATTGAGTGACCTTATCCGGTGACTGTAGTATTGAGTGGCCCTATTCGGCGACCCTAGTATTGAGTCACCTTATCCGGTGACCCTAGTATTGAGTGACCCTAGCATTGAGTGACCTTTTCCGGTGACCCTAGTATTGAGTGACCCTATCCGGTGACTTTAGTATTGAGTGACCTTATCCGGTGACCCTAGTATTGAGTGACCCTATCCGGTGATTCTAGCATTGAGTGACTCTATACGGTGATCGTAATATTGAGTGACCCTATCCAGTAACTTAACCAGTTATCCTATCCACTGATCTCTAGTTACGCTATCCCGTGAAACTATCCAGTGACCATATCCAGTAAGTCATCCAGTTATTCTATCTACTCACTCAATTTGATAACTTTATTCATTGACTACATCCAGTTACCAGATCCAGTGATCCGCTCCAGTAATGCTTTCGAGTCGTTACTAACTTTACCTAATAACTCTATCCAAGGTCAGTATTTAGTATCCCTATCCAACGACCTTATCCAATGTTACTATCCAGAGCTCATAACCAGTGACTCTATGCAGTCCCCGTTCTATTCAGCAACCCAATGCAGTAACCCAAATTGTTGTAACGAGAAAGTTCGCTACGTTGAACATAATCAGACAACACCGGAGTACTCCTTCAGAACCTGTGTCATCACTTTACTCTGACCCTCCGTCGTATATAGTTTTCATTTCAAGGTTGGCGACTCCATTCAGAATCATTACCCAACGTTAACTTTTACAAGATTTAATCTTAGGGAAACTTTAACTACATCGATGCTGAATCATAATTCCAACTATTGCACTAATGAGATCATTTCTTTTGACTATTAAATTATCATCTTTCCCACGTGCTTTTCTCTCTCTCATTTTCCTTTGTCTTGTGTTACATTGTCTTAAAAAGATTGTTTTACTTGTGTTTGTGAAATGTGTTTATAATAAAATATTCTAATGCAATTTTTTTCTGCTTCGACTTTGTATTATTCCATTACCACTTCAAGGCCTTGCAACACCTTTCAAGTTTGAATGTGCAACGTATTTACACAAAAAAATTCCTCTTAGTTTAATGTTGTTGTTACTGTTGCTACAATTGCAGTGCACTATCGCATAACAATGGCAGCAATGACAGCCACTAACAAAAACAACAGCAACATTTAAATAAAACACCAACAACAATAAAATCAACAAAGGCATCGTAAGAAAAAATGAAATAAAACAGAAAAATAAAACGTAAAGCAAGCGAAATAAAAAGCAATAGGCGTGCCTTGACAACGCGCACAACAACAACAACAACAACAATATTGTGTGCAACATTGGCCATGCCACAAGTGCGGCAAGCACAGAGCCAACAAGACACAGGAGGCGGAAGAACGGCGCACTAAAACGCAACGGAAGAGAAAAATTGCAAATACAATAAGAGACATGCAGCAAAGGAAGAAATAAAATCAAATAATAAAGAAGGAAGCGCCCGAATCGTATCCTGCAGATACATTCGAATGGCTCACAAGCAGACACGCCGCACACGACACATGCGCGCACAATTAAACGCCTCGCTGACTGGCTGACTGTCTGCGTGTCTGGCGCCCAGCCCGCAACGCGCTCACGTCGTCATTTGACTATTTGCCATGGCAGATTTTCCAGCGTCTCCTATTATCGCTGCGTGTATATGTGTGTTGGTGTGTGTGTGTGTGTGTGTGCGAAGGATATTTGTGTATCTGTAATTGCGGCATTTGTGCCTCGCCCCCTCTAAGCCCCCCTACTCTACCTTCTACTTTCCTTAGTACACCCCTCCTCCTCCTCGGTTCATCGCCGCCGCCCCCTCTCGCTGACACGCTGCACTCTTGTAGCTGCTTTGGTTTCTTTGTGGTATTTTTTATTCACATGCTGCCCGCTCCCTCTCACCTCTGACGCCGTGTCAGCGCCATCACCGGCAGCGTTGTATCTTCCAACGCCCCACTCACCTCCCTCCACGTCATGACAGTGCCGTGCTCGCGCATTGTGCCAGCTTTGGCACTTTTATTGCCACGGCTCATGGCATAATTAACTAAACAAACGTCATTAGGCGCGCTCGCGTATGTTGTGCGAATATCTGTGTGGTGTTGTTGTATTTGTATGTTTGTTGTTGTTATTCTATGTTTTATGTTGAACGCGTGTGTGTGTATGTGGAGTGCGTTTATAGTCCCCGAGGGTTTTGCACAGCTAAAAACCCAATGTATGTAAACATGTATGTGTGCATGTATTAGTCTGTTTGTAGATGCGTTGAATGGCGGAGTGAGCGACAGCGATGCAAAGCGAAGAACGAGCCTAAGCGGCATGGGGGACAAATGAATGCAAAGCCGACAACAACTGGAGGTAAATACGACTCTGGGAGATGGCCGCGACAGATGAACGCGGAAAAGATGAGCCAATGAATAATGTAATGAATAAACTGATGAATGAATAAAAAGGCAAATTGCGGAAGCAAAGAATGCAATTAAAGTGGCTAAAAGTACGAATGCGTAGTTGGATGAAAACCCCTTGAATGTTAGATCAATTAGTTGAGAGATGTGCGGAAAAGATTTCAAAGTCTACTTTGAAGATTGAATCAAAAACTTATAAGTTGTATGAAAAATATGTCAAAGAATACTTTTAAGATCGAATGAAAAACTTGAGTTGAGTACTAAGGGTTGTATGACAAATCTTTTAAAGAATTCTTTAGACTCGTACGGAATCTATTTTGAAGACAACAGTAACAAAAGAAAAAGATAAACGAAAATAGATATTAAAATTAATTTTCGAACCTATATTGTCAAAGGGTTGTAAAAAAAAACAAATAAGACAAAAATATAATATATATATATATATTATATCTTCCAAAAAAACAGAAAAGACTAACGCAACCACTTCAAAGACAAACCGATAACTTTTTGAAGACTAAAACCACAACTTGAAATATCAACGGAAACTGTTTTGCAGCAAAAAAATATGAAAGTTCAACGTTAAAATTTATTACTAACAAACAACTTAAGAAACGAACTTGCAATCTAACCTAACCTAGACCACAACTATCTATGTCTATGTCCATGTCTATGTCTATGTCTATGTCTATGTCTATGTCTATGTCTATGTCTATGTCTATGTCTATGTCTATGTCTATGTCTATGTCTATGTCTATGTCTATGTCTATGTCTATGTCTATGTCTATGTCTATGTCTATGTCTATGTCTATGTCTATGTCTATGTCTATGTCTATGTCTATGTCTATGTCTATGTCTATGTCTATGTCTATGTCTATGTCTATGTCTATGTCTATGTCTATGTCTATGTCTATGTCTATGTCTATGTCTATGTCTATGTCTATGTCTATGTCTATGTCTATGTCTATGTCTATGTCTATGTCTATGTCTATGTCTATGTCTATGTCTATGTCTATGTCTATGTCTATGTCTATGTCTATGTCTATGTCTATGTCTATGTCTATGTCTATGTCTATGTCTATGTCTATGTCTATGTCTATGTCTATGTCTATGTCTATGTCTATGTCTATGTCTATGTCTATGTCTATGTCTATGTCTATGTCTATGTCTATGTCTATGTCTATGTCTATGTCTATGTCTATGTCTATGTCTATGTCTATGTCTATGTCTATGTCTATGTCTATGTCTATGTCTATGTCTATGTCTATGTCTATGTCTATGTCTATGTCTATGTCTATGTCTATGTCTATGTCTATGTCTATGTCTATGTCTATGTCTATGTCTATGTCTATGTCTATGTCTATGTCTATGTCTATGTCTATGTCTATGTCTATGTCTATGTCTATGTCTATGTCTATGTCTATGTCTATGTCTATGTCTATGTCTATGTCTATGTCTATGTCTATGTCTATGTCTATGTCTATGTCTATGTCTATGTCTATGTCTATGTCTATGTCTATGTCTATGTCTATGTCTATGTCTATGTCTATGTCTGACAAAATGACAAAAAAATAACACATTCGCAATAAAATTAACAACAACAACAACATTTGCCGTCTATTGCACACGAAATGCCAATGGAAATTGAGCTCACATTATGAGTGCTTCCCGAAGAAGAGATGGTGAGAAAGCAAGCGAGAACACGGAGCCAAGAGGGAACGTATTGAATTTTTGTTGATTCTAATGAAATTCTGCGCGAACATAAGCAACACAAAAAGAAGCAGCGGGTGGGCAAAGGAGAGAGAAGAGACGAGAGATGGAACACAGCATTGAAGTGGCACACGACGCTGACTGGGTGGCGAGTAATTTGTGAAAATTGCGCGCGCAACATGGCTGCAACAAATTTGATTGCGATTGCAATTGCGATCGCGATTAAAAATACAACAACAGCAACAGCAATAACAACAACAGCAACAACAACAGAAACAAAATACAACCATTGGCAGTGCAGCAGCGCAACAAATCAATTCAATTAAAAGCGATGCGAATGATTTGGATGCGACCCAATTTGCTGTTCAAGTGGAAAGTGGAAATTCAAGTCGCCGCACTGAGAACGAACACCGACCGACAGCTGCAACAATAGCAAAAACATCAAAGATAATGATGAAGGCAGCAGTGGCACAAGTTGCATGAACTACAAGTGTGCTTGAGAGGCGCAACAGCGGCGGCGACGGCGGCAATAGCGTAAAATTTCGTATTTATTACGCGCATTAATTGCAAAAGTGTGAGCACATACACACACACACATAAACATGATGAGTTACATTGCACGCGCGCAGGTAGTCGACAATTGTTGCTGACAACACTTGTAACGGTGGCAACACTGAGAACTATAACGTTGGCAGCAGCACTTCTTGTTGTTCATGTGTCTGTGTCATATAAGCCGCTTGCAGCGTTTTCATGCACAAGTGCCTCCGTTCTACTCATGGCATAAGCTAAGTGTCTATGTATGTATATGTGTATATGTGTGTGTGTTTGTTGCCTGTTGCGAATAATGCAAGTAAGCGGCAATAAAAACCAACAAAAGTAAATAGTTTCAAGCAAATGTGACAAATAGCGAAGAATCGAGGAGATAGTAGAATAAAAGGTGGAACATACCTTGTGACCGAAAAGTTTCCGGAAATTTTAAATAAAACGCAAAATTCTTAATCTTCATCAATATTTATTTTATCTCCTTCAAAATATGCTCCATTAGAAGCGATACACATATGCCAACGTTTCTTCCAATCATCAAAACATTTTTTATAGGCGCTTTCCGGTATGGCTTTGAGTTCCCTCTGCGAATTCTGTTTTACGTCTTCTATGGATTCAAAACGCGTTCCTCTGAGTGGTAATTTGAGTTTGGGAAACAGGAAAAAGTCACACGGTGCAAGATCAGGTGAATACGGTGGCTGTTCGATGGTATTTATTGAATGTTTGGCCTTAAAATCGTTGATAATGTTGGCTCGGTGCGAGGGAGCATTATCGTCATGAAAAATCCATGAATTATCCTTCCACAATTGAGGCCGTTTACGGCGGATATTTTCACGCAAACGTCTTAAAACAGTCAAATAACAGTCTTTACCGACTGTTTGTCCTTCAGGGACGAATTCATGATGCACCACACCACGAATATCGAAGAAAATAATCAGCATTACCTTGATTTTCGAACGACTTTGGCGTGGTTTTTTCGGTTTCGGCTCGTCTTTTCCTCTCCATTCCGATGATTGTTGGCTTGTTTGCATGTCGTACTCGTAGACCCATGTCTCGTCACCAGTTATGATGCGTTCCATGAAAGTTGGATCGGAATTGGCACGATCAAGCACGTCCAAAGAGACCTGTTCACGGTACTCATTTTGAAGAAAATTCTCAACAAAATCGCAACGCACTACTGAGGTGAATTGGTTTGAACAGCTGCCGTAAACAAACTGTCTGACAGATCGCGCTCACTTTTGGCATAGTAATTAAGGACAGTGCTACCAACCTACAGAAACTTAAAATATCGAAAAATATACAGCGCGCGAATTTTCAATGAGAATTTCCGGAAACTTTTCGGTCACAATGTAAATGACAAAGATTTACAATAAAACCGTTTTTGAGCAGAAAAGAAAATGAAATACATAAATGAAGGAAGCGAATAGTAAGAATAAATAACAGAATGAAGTAGTAAATGGAAAAGTGAACAGGTGAATAGAGAAGAATAAAGATTAAAGCAATTTACTAATCAGGATTCAAGAGAATAAAGAAGCAAAAAAAAACCATGAAAAAGAAAACTAACAAAAAGATAATGAAAAGAAAAATAATATAAATGGAGGAAGCTCAAAAGTAATGAAAAGAAGAGATGAATTGTATGAATTACTAAATCTTAAAAGGAAAGGGAGAAGTAAAACAGATATGAAATCACCAAAGGGAAGTGTGAAGAACAAGAAAGTATAAAGAAATAATCGACAAAGTCTAATAAAACAATGACCGAAAAAAATTAAAAACGAAATAAAATAAAAAAAATATATGAGAGAAAAAAGGCAAGAATTTATACTTGAAGTAGAAGAAGAAGAGGTTGAGGGAGAGGGGGAAGAAGAAGAAAAAATAGAAAGAATATAAAAACAAAGAAAAGGAAAAGTAAAGAAAAAAAGAAAGAAAAAAAGGAACAGGAAAAAGGAAAGGAAAACGAAAACGAAAGGAAAGGAAAAGAGGAGGAGAGGGAAGAATATGAAGAACAGGAAGAAGAGGATAGGGATAAGGATGAAGAACAAGAGGAAGGGAAGAGAAAAAGAAAAAGGAAATGGAAAAGAAAGAAAGCAAGGGGAAGAATATGAAGAACAGGAAGAGGAGGATAAGGATGAAGAGGAAGAGGTAAAGGGAAAGGAAAACAAAAAGAAAAACGAAAACGAAAACGAGAGGAAGAGAGAGAGGGAGAATATGATGAACAGGAAGAGGAGGATAAGGATGTTGAGGAAGAGAAAGAGGAAGAGGAAAGGGGAGGAAGGAACCAGTTTGACTTCCTTACGATGCCAAGTAGGCTTTGAATAATTACATCAGCCAGATCCCGTCGGGGAAAAAGATGACGATACCATCTCCGCCAGACGGACCAGGTGTTGAAATCCTGTAAGCATTTCAAATCCCGAGTTGAGACCACAAAGCCTGGGCAAAAGTAACCAAATGCCCTTTTCCGATGTGACAGAATTGGATTTACCTCCAGTCGTACACATGAGCCATGTTATACAAAGGCAATTGGCGACCAAAATATTATCAAGAAGCTACGGAGATGAGAATGCAATGGAATCGATTGAGTAGTTTCTATGCCACTGTGCATCACTAGAGGAACGACGGGTTTGGCCTATTGAAATCAGGTTATTCGGTGGATTCGCGATAAAAGCTGATTACGGATCTACACAATTTCCTCGCCAAAATCAAATGGTTTACAAAAGATTCTGTCTGGATCTATAAAACAGGAACAGAGACAGGGAACCCAACAAATAGGGTGTATGGTGTACCGGATCTTAAGTGGAGGAAATCACAATGGACTTAACAGAATCACCGAGTGAAAGTGCTTGTCTCGAATACAACTTATGTAACCTAATCTAAGTTCAATGGTTCATTTATCGAAAGATTCAAATTTTTCGTATCAGCAAATATGGTTTTTATTTCCAAAAAGTTTAATAAGAAGCACGAAAGGAGAAATTTCCATGAGGACAAAATAAATGCAATCATAAAATAGAATATTTGATGGAAATATTTTTTTTTAATATTTTAATTATCTCTTATGACTGATAGAAGTCTAAGTTCCTTCATTATACGTTTTTAAATAATAAAAAAAATTAATGAAAAAAGCATTTTCACTTACAGATCACAGTGAGTTTGGCGTTGGCGCGTATGGCCGAATTCAGTCGGGCCGGTCCCACCTGGCACTGGTACTCGGCATCGTCGTTGATGGACGCGTTCGAGATGCGCAAATTGTAGACGCCCTGCTTGCGATCACCCAGCACCGAGTAGCGCGGAAAGCCGGGTATCACTGCCAAAAAGCCGAGCGCGAAACCGTCCTTTGTCCACTGGACGGCGCCCGCTTGATTGGCGACCTCGCAGCGCATCATTGCCTCGGCACCCTCCAGCACCTGTAAATCGTGCGGTGTGACGCGAAATTTTTGCTGTTGTGCCATACAACTGGCGGGCAAGGCGACGGCTACAAGCAGCAGCAACAACAGCGTCAATGCTAAAATGAAGAGAAAACGAGAGAACGGCAAAAATGAGAACGTGTGAAAAAAGTAAAAAAGAAAAATTAAAAAAATATAGGTATATATTTTTTATGCTTTTTGGAGCAAAATGTTTTCAGAGTTGCTTTTCTTTTAGTTTTATTAAGTTTCATTTGTTTTCATTATATTTTTCTTAAGCTGTTTTTTTGCAGCTGTAAGGCAAAACTCTCTGTATGTGTGTGTGTGTGTGTGTGTGTGTTTGAAAATGTTGGAAATACACTGCGGGCAATTGAAAAAACCACACGCGTCAGTGGATTAAACATTTTTAAAAGTGCGCTTATAACTTCAACATGCCACGAGCACAACGTGCAACATGGCCGCGCAGACATGGTTGACGGCAATTGTTGGCAAAACAGCGGGTCACCAGCAGTTGAGTCGAGTGGCGTCGCCAAAGGACACCGAGCGCTGGTACGCTGGACGTGAATGAGAACAGCAATGAAGACTTAATTAATTTTCACACCACACAAACACATACAAACACACATATACAACTTATATGACAGAGGAGGCATGGGGCGCGCGCTTTACTCCGCAGGAATTAGCAATGGAAAAATTGTGGTCCAATGCTGCAGGCCACCGAAACGCTAACGAATGAAAGCGACGCGATGGCATACGAAAAATTGTCAAATGAAAATTTGGAAAAGGCAACAACAAAAGAAAAAAATGACAATAGAAAAGCAAAAAGGACGCAGGCTGAAAGATGGCGTTTTCTATTAAAAATGTGACGTGAATCATACAACGAACACACGCAAACACACACACACTAATAGAAATAAGGACACGCACACCAACACTGACACACAGCTGGCCACACACGCACACAAAGCAAATCACGAACGCAAACACCGACAGAACCGGAGCCGCCTTGGTCGGCTCTAAAAACTCGGAACCCCTTAGAAAAGAAATGAGTCGCCTAAAAGAGTAAAGCGAACGCCTGCCAGACAGTTGTGTTGAGAAAACAGTGGCAACAAAAAATGTTCGGCTGCTTTGGAAAAAAGCAAATAATTAAAGGAAACTGCAAACGACATTGGCACCAGCGGCCAACTTAGTCTAAATCGCTTTTCGTATATCATTCTCCCTCTTTCTGCCTCTCGCGCTGTGCCTGTCAGCCGCTTTCACGCTCCACTACTGCGTGGCCAACAGCAAACCGAAGCGTGCGCCAAACAAAACGAAAGTTTTTAATGAAAAGCAAACAAAGCGCAGCGTGCAGCAGCGAACAGGAGAGGAGACGAAGATGGAGAAGGGCACAGTGGCGTTTTGTCGTTTTGTTAGCGCCTCGAATGGACATTGCCCAGTTTGGAGCGTAGAACTGGCGCATGTTGCGTCAGGGGAGAAATAAAGCAGCACCAAAACAACAAAAAACAACAACAACAAAGGTAACAAAAACAACAAAAGCATTAGTAACAACAAAAACAACAGCAACAACAAAAGCATTAGCAACAACAGAAACAACAGCAACAACGTATTTGAAAGCAATGGAATTAAAAATCATTTCAAACGCTCTCCAAAGTAAACAAAATAAAAGCTACGAAATGATAAAATAACAATTTAAAAATCTAAAAAAAAAAAACAAAAATCACCCAAAAAAATTTAGAAAAAAAGTATATATTTATACAAAAAATAAGGGGGCAAAAAAAACAAAACAAAACAGCAGCAATTAAAAATTGTCCCCAACAAAAAACGTTTTTAAGCCTTTGTTGTGCACTTGGTGGCAATTTAAAAATGAATAGTTGGAAGGGGTAGAAAGAGGAAAGGCAAAAGAAAGAAAATTATTTGTTTCCTCACGCTAAGTTGTTACTCTTCAAACACTATTTGGTCTCCTGGAGAGGAAAAACCAAAGAGAGCAACAAAAGAGGCGGGAGTCAATAAAAGATTGAAAACAAAAGGAAAAGAAGCAGAAGCAAAGGAATCAAGTGATTTTAAAGGAAAGAAAAACCAAAAAACCAATAGAGAAGAAAAGGATAAGAGGAAGAAGAGGAAGAAGTATGGAAATAAATTTATATGAAATGAATGAAAGTCAAAAGAAAAGCAAGTTTCGTAGCAGAACAAAGTTGTGAAGTTGAAAGTTGTTAAGAAGAAAGAAAAAAAATTAAAAAAAAAAATTAAGCCAACAAAGATGAGGAATTTTGGCGGCAAAACAAAAAAGTTGTAATTCTGCAGTCGATATCGAAAACAAGAAAGAAAAAGTTAAGAGAACAGGAAAGAATAGAACAGCAGAAAGGAAAACAGGAAAGCAAAAGTTAAGTGAATGAATGCGTTGACAATAAGAAAAAGAAACTGGCACAGGAACTCAAAGAAGGTTTTTTTGCAAATTTTAAGTCATACTTAGGCAAGAAGAATACACAGAAAAAAAGAGGGAAGTCAACGGGGACAAAAAATGTTTGCAACAGCACAAAGAAAGTTCTTATTTTTCAAAGACTAATTTAAAAATAGAAAAAGAAAACTAAGGGGGAGAGAAAAGAGACAGCAATGGTAAAGAATGGAAAGAGAAAGTTAAGAGAGCAGGGAAAGAACAGAACAGAAAACAGTAATGATAAAGTTAAGAGAATGAAAGAGATGACAATAAGAAAATAAACTGCCACAGGAACTCTAAGAAAGTTGTTTTTTTTCAAATTTGAAGTCATACTTAGGCGAGAAAAATACCCAAAAAAAGATGGAAATCAACGGAGACAAGAAATTTTTGCAAAAGCACAAAGAAAGTTCTTATTTTTCAAAGACTAATTTAAAAATAGAAAAAGAAAACTAAGGGGGAGAGAAAAAAGACAGCAATGGTAAAGAATTGAAAGAGAAAGTTAAGAGAGCAGGAAAGAACAGAACAGAAGACCAAAAAACAGGTAAGAAAAAGTTAAGAGAATGAAAGAGATGACAATAAGAAAAAGAATTTGCCACAGGTACTCAAAAAAGTTGTTTTTTTCAAATTTGAAGTCATACTTAGGCAAGAAGAATACACAAAAAAATGAGGAAAGTCAACAGGGACAAGAAATTTTCGCAACAGCATAAAAAAAGTTCTTATCTTCAAAGAATAATTTTTAAGAAAAACAGGAAAACTAAGAAAGAGAGAAAGAAGACAGCAATGGTAAACGATTTTTGTATCAAAATGCAAGAAACTTAAGTTCTTTAAAGCCAAAGTTGTAGGCAGAAGATAAAAACGAAGAGAAAGAAAGAGAAAACCATACGAAAAGGAATATGGCACAGTAATTCAAAGAAAATGTTTATCAATCAAAGGTAAAAATAATACAAAGAGAAAGACAGGACAATAAGGATCAACAACAATCATAGTAAACTTTTACAGTAAGATAAAGAGACTGCTTAATCTTTGAAGTTGAATTTACAAGCAAGAAAGGAAAACTAAAGAGGAGGGGAAAAAGACAAAAATTGTTAATGATTTTCACTCAAGGACATACAAATATTTCCTTTTTCTTTAAAGACCTTCGTCGTAGGCAGTAAGTTATAACTAAGGAAATAGAGAGAAGTAACAGGAAAAAGAAAAATCAACGACGAAGCAATAAGACTAAAGAGAAAAAAAAGATAAAAGAATATTTTTTAAAAATTTTACCACTCATAGTCAAGATCGAAGACAAGGAAAAAACGAAGAAAAAGAGACTAAAGTCAACAAGGGTAAAGCATTCATGCAGCAGGATAAAGGAAATTGTCATTCTTTAAAGATGAAGCACCAGAAAGAAGACCTAAGCAGTGAATGAAGACAACAACATTCATTTCATGAATAACTTTCATTCTTCGAACTAACTTCGGCATAAACGAGAAAGAAAAACTGTAAAAGAACAAAAAAATGAGACAGCAATAATAAGAAACTCACACATTAGAATCTGCAGCTCAAAGAAAGTTATTTCTAATCTAATAATGGAAAAGGACTCTCACGACAGGAAATGAAAAATTGTAGTTGTACAAACAAACCTAAACGTAGACGAGGAAGGAAAACACTAAAATATGAAAAAAAGAGAAAACAGAAAAAAAAGAAACTCAGACAGTAGAATCTTACTTTCAAAGAAAGTTGTTTCTAATCATAGTCGAGAAAGAGGCAGAAAAATAAGACTTAGACAACAAAAGGAAAACGAGCAAAGTTATCTAATTTTTCAGCAGAGTTTTAATATTTGAATGCCGGCTTTCTAAACCTTTATAAATTTGTTAAACTAAGAAATAACATAAAAAGACAATGGAAAAGGACTTTCACGACGGGAGATGAAAAATTTGAGTTGTTCAAACAAACCTTAACGTAGACGAGAAAAAAACACCGAATATAAGAATAGAAGAGAAAACAGAAAAAATAATAACTCACACAGTAGAATCTTACACTCAAAGAAAGATGTTTCTAATCATAGTTGAGGAAGAGACCGGAAAAATAAAATCAAGACAACAAAAGAAAAACGAATAAACTTAAGGAATTTTTCAGCAGATTTCAGCAGTTTCATTTAAAAATTTTAATACCGATTTTCTAAAACTCGATAATTTCATTTGGCTTAGAAGAAGTGAAGGAAGACAACAAAGGGAAAAGCCTTTCTCAACAGGAGATGAACAATTTTCGTTCTTCAAACAAACCTCGACATAGACAAGAAAGGAAAACCCTAACAGAGCAAAAGATAAGACAACAATAGCAACAACCAGAAGCAAACAATAGACTCACACAGTTAAAAATTGCTACTAAAAGAAAGTTGTTACTAATCATAGTCGGCAGCCACCGTAGCTCAGCTGGCTAGTGCCTTGGGCCGCGAGTCAAGACTCCGCGAGTTCAATACTCCGTTGCGTTAACACCGAAAAAAAAGAAAAACAACAATTTTTCTTTCGGCGGCTGTCCTCTCAGCAGGAAGTGGCAAACCTCTGAGAGTAAAAATTGCCAATGAAAAAGCTCCCGACTCGCCGTTTGGAATTGGCATACAACTGTAGGTCCCTTCCAACATTGTAAAAACATTCGCACGCACAACACGGATGGTTGCGGGTAGTTCGGCCTTAGTCTCGTAATCGGGCTGTCGTGCCAATCAAGAAGAAGAAGAAGAAGAATCATAGTCGAGATTGTAACTAGAAAGCAAAACCAAGAAAAATAAAGAAGAGCCAGAAAGACCACGGTTTTTTTAGCTGATTAAAATTTTTTGATTTATAGGTTACGACAGTTAAGTGTGGGTTTCCGCACCAGAGATCCTAGGTTCGATTCCTAGTTCAACTACGTCTATCGCTATCCTCAGTAGCGGATTCAGGGGGCGGGGGTTTGGGGGTGGAAACCACCCGAAATATTAGGATCGACTTTAAAACTACATATAATCAAAAGCAAATTTTTTGGCATTTTATGAATATTAAAAAATTACTTCTTGAATCCAAAAATATTTTCCTGAACCCGCCCCTGACTATTCTTATCAAGCAGATAAGAGTAAAATTACAGTCGGCATATCTGGATTAACTCAAATAATTCGAACTTATTCAATTTAGCCAAAAGCTATGAGGTCAATAGAAGCCTCAGGGCTTACGAACAATTTTGATTTTCAATCCATTGAAGCATAAACGAAAAAGCTGAATAAAATCCAAAATCCTTTCAACGTTGATTTTTAATTCGTTTATGTGCAATTTCATTGTTGTTGTTGTATTTTGTTTTAATTTTTAATCGCTTTTACCAACTCAAAGTTACTCAACAGCGGCCACCACATTGATGCCCGAACGCTTTGTTCAGTGCATTCAATTATGGCTTTTCATTCTCTCAAATTTCACACACACACACACACACACACATATATACACACATGCACCAGCACAGCGATTTATTTTAGACGCACCCAATGGGCTGAATGGTCGCCGTTCGCGTTCACACGCCAATTAGATGTTTCAGACGTGTGGCGGCGGCGACGGCGGCGTCAACAGGCCACGTGTGGCATTGTTGTAATTTGCACAAAACATGAATCAGCAGCGCAGCAGCACTGTGCACCCACTGTGTGCGGCGCTCAAGCTTTGACTTGACCCTTCCTCCCCCCCGCACTCGAGTCTACACTCGCACAGCTTTCAAGTGTTTCCCACACGGCTTTGTTGCATGATTTGGCTAATTTTTTTTCCAGCTTTGGTCACTGTCGTTTTAACTGCTGCTTACTTTTTTGACCACTCGTTTTTGGTTGTTGTTGTTATTGATGTTGTTGTTGTAATGATTGTTGTGGCTTATTGGTTGTTGTTTTAAAAATATTTTTGTTCCTCCTCTCACACATGCAGCGTTCATTCATTCATGACTGAATTGCTTTTGAGTGATTCCTTTTGTTGTTGTTGTTGTTGGCTTGAAATTTTGTTGTTATTGTAAGCTATTTTGCTGTGGGATTTTTGTTGTTGTTTAATATCGTTGGGTAGTTATTGTTGTTTTATAATTTTGGCTGCCATTGTTGGGTGCTTTGTTGTTGCTGTGTTTACACGCAGCTAATTCGCCCCAAGCGGCAGCATTACATTCCTCTTCGCCTTCCTGGCGCTCCTAATTTTTTGTCTCCAACCACTGAAATATGGGCTTTTACAAATTTGTTGGCCGCATTTGGCGTTTGGCGTTTATTGTAAAAGTGCGGGTTAGGTGACATTGCGGCGAAGATGCCAACACACAAACATAGCTCCCACCCATAAGCAGCCAATTGTGGCTCGTTGTATATGTGTCTGTGTGTGTGTGTGTGTGCCATTAATTTGCGTGAATTTTCGTTTTTGCCTTCTTGGCCGAAAATCAATTTGCCGCAGCCACAATCGCTGCCACTGCTGCCACGGTGGGCGCACACGGCGTCAGAGGCGGAGCCAGTAGTCGTCAGTGGCTGCCATCGACACGGCCACACACACACACACACTCACACACAATCGGCCTGGGCACAGTCAATGTTGGCGCAGCATAATGGCGATTTTCGGTTGCTGTCGCAGCCGCCGCTTGGCGTTTGGCGCTGTCAGCGGGGCGTTGCAAACTATTCCATTACCAACGGCCGGACAAACGGGACAGTTGACTGTGCACGTGCTTTGCATGCTGGCGCGGATTCGAATCAGCGCCATTGCTGCATTTTATTGATGCCACTGCAGTTTATGTGCCAAAACGTAACAATGGACGGCAGCAATGGCGTCGACACTCGGTCCTCTGTCCAGTGCAGCGACAGCGACGACGGCGGCAATGTTTCCGGTTGCGCCTCCCAGCCTTAGCCAAAGCCAGAAAAATGTCCCGACAGCAGTAGCAACAACAACAACAAAATATCAACTAAAAATACCCAAAACATGGTCAGAGACAGCGACTCCATATTGCTGCGAGCAAATTGCTGTGCAATAAGCCAACAACAATGATGATGATAACAATAATAACAACAGCAACAACAACAACAACAATAGAGGCAGGCAGCATAAATAGCAAATACAAAATGGCCAAAATATTATGGCCAACGGATTTGGCTTAATTTTTTGGCCACCACACCATTGCCGCACTGTCCGACTGGCCAGTCGAACCAAGCCGAGCAGAGCCGTGTCGTCTAGCGTTGCCAGCTGGCGTGGCGTCGACCTAAACGTCGCATTGGTTTGAGGCTGTCTGCGGCACATAATGTGGACAATTTTTTGTTTGTATTTGTATTCTTCTTCTTCTTTTTGGTTGCTCGCTGAAAAAATGCAGCAATTATGGCGCATTTTTGGGGATAAGGCATTCAGTCGAGGTGGACTGTCATGTAGGTCAGCGAGGAGGCAGCAAGATGATGGGAGAGAAAAGTTCGATGTTGTGGTGGGCTGGACTTGCAACATGCTGCACTGTAATCAAGACAGAAATGACAGTAGGTAGGCCAGAGGCGTTTATGATGAGTGAACAAAAGGAAATAGAAAAACATGGAGGACTGCATTGAATAATCGAAAAGCTTTAAGTAGGAGTTGAAGCAAGATTTGGCATTTTTTTCATTTTCTTTTATAAGATGTTCCAATATTTGTCGTTGCCTGAGCAAACGATTGTCGTATGTGCTATGAAATTCAATGGAACATAGGACATTCCTTTTCTGAAGTGACGTTGTGTATGATTTGAATTTTATGGCATTTTTTCCTGTTCAAGTGGCATTTTGTTTCTATTCAAATTTACAGTTGTAATTCTTCCGATTACACTGCACACCAAAATCCAATTTTTATTAAATAACAAGGTTCTGACAACGAATTCTAGTAGAGGGCACCAAAACAAAATATACGTGTATCGGCGTTTTGAAAGTTTATGTCTGAATTTTTTTAGGGGGGTCAAAGTTTTACCCTTTTTGCACATTTTTATGGTGAATCGGCATACGTAACCTCACATTTTAGGTATATTTAGTGTTCAGCAATTTGATGTAAAATGCTACGAAAAACATTTTTGTGGAACATTTTAACCCTGTAACTCCTATTTGTATGGGTCAATTTGACACTTTTTTCTAAAATGCCAAAAATGTCCCATAAAACAAGACTTTTTAAGGACAAAATGTACCACGAAAATGTTCGCCATGAAATTCTACTATAGGTCTCTGAATACATCAAAGCTCAGAAATTAACTTTAACTCCAGAATTAAGCCAAAACTGAAAATGTGTTTAGGTGTTTATTTCGTACTTATTCCAAATTGGTTCTTAAATTTGATTTTGTTGTGCAGTGTTATTAGGCATACAGTTCTACTTGAAGGAAGGACGCTTTGTCATTGTTAAAAATAATAGTTTTATTGGAGCAAGAATTTCCAAACGGAATCATCTTCCGAAGGTCCAATGTCAACTGATACAAAGATCGTGTGATTGAATGACAGTGGCGCACACAGAGAAGGGTGGGGTGGAAGGTTGGAAATTCAAACCCCCAAAAATTAAAATTTTCTGGTACAAAATATGGTTTCAAATGGAATCGAGCTAGAATGTTGTACGCAAAACTGCCCCCAAAATAAAATCCTCGCGATTCGATGTGATTTCTTTCTTTGGGGTTTTGTAAAATCGTATGTCTGTGCGAAACTATAAACAATCCCTGAGCTCAAGGATGAGGACCAATGCAACGTTGAGATAGAGACATCTTTGTCACAGTGTCATCAAAACAGAATTACAAAAAGACTTCTACTTGCTTTCAGGACAGAGTTTTATGCAGGAATAAACATTTTTGAAAAACAAAACATAAGGATCTTCAAATTAAAAGTCCTTAAATAAAGTGTTTTTGTCATTGAACAAACATATTTCAACACTAATTTAACCCATTAGAGCATAACGTTCGATAAATTGGACGCCAAAAAAATTGTTATTTTAAAAGTTATATACACTTTACTCAAGTTTTATACTTTTAAAACAGTAGTTTAATATTTTAACTTTATGCACTAATGGGTTAATAACTTACAATGCAATAACTTAAACTTGAGTTAAACTCTTGAACCTTCCAAACTTGCTAATCTTTTGTATAGACTCAACTTTTGAACCATCTGAATAGATATTACAGTTTGTTATTGTCAGCACTCTTTTGTTGACTCTTTCGGTGTCTGTACACCACAGACCACAATTTTTTAACATATAGTCAAAGTCATAAGAACTTTCATAACAACATTATTCTTACAACGTCTGAAAAGTTTGGTCCTTCGGTACATAACTATGAACTATGTCTGGATATTTCAAGTCTCTTGCAGCAGATTGTAACCCGATAACGGGTTGTTATGGTAATTTATCTTCAGCTTAACAACAAAAACTTAACAATAACAATAACAATAAAAATCCACTAAGAATCGACAAAATCCTCTAACATAAAATACAAATTACCTAAACTTTCTCCTAAACAATTCTTCCTCCTAAAAATTCTCCTCTAAACGTCAAGAATCTCCTAAATCTAGGAGGAAATCTCCTGATCTGGCAACACTGGCTAAGGCTGTCTGTGTCATTAGAACCGCTAAAGCTCTTCAACACTATGGGCTCTTTAGCTCTCTCAATTCTTCAAGCTTCCGCATCGTTTGAAAAGACCGAACATTCAGACTTTTACTTTCCTAAAGTCTCAAAACAGTCTGGATAGTCTGAACATAAGGATCGTCCAGATATTTAGAGCTGCTAGAAATCTTAGGCTCACATGGTTAAATAGAGCTTTGTGAATCCTTTAGAATTAGATGTATGAGATTTTTTATCTTAATAATACCGAAAACCCCAACTAAATCGCGTTTCAGTTCTCTCCGATCATTTACATGGTTCGAACTGTTTGATTGTCTAAGCTTTTATTATTATTGATGAGGATAATGGACTGCGACCTCTAAAACTATCAGTGAGTCCAGTATCCGAGAGGAATTTTAGTGTGTTTCCTAAGCCTCTGAATACCCAGTCTGAACCTGACTGTTGTCTCGTCCCTTCTCATTAGGATAAACGAAGCTCCTTTTCCCAAACCAAAAACACTTTCTAGGCCGACAAAGGGTGTGGAAGCTCACCCGTCGCTTGCCAGCTCGTCGGCCCGTCCTTTCCCTTCAATGCCGGTGTGGCCCGGAACCCAAAGCTTGTTTAAACTTAGCTCGTCTACGAGCTGCTGGGACTCTTTAAAAATCTCGCGTGGTTAGGCAGAGTCTGCCTGCCTCGATAGTTTAGTGGTTAGCGTGTTGGCTTATCATACTGAGGTCCCAGGTTCGAATCCCAGCTCGGATTGATGAAACTTTCATATACTTCTATTGCGCTCTTGGACTCTCTTGGCTCTTGCAGACAATGGAAAAATGTCCAAGTGTGAAAGGAAACCTACCAACCGCCATTTGGATTCGGCATTAAACTGTAGGTCTCCTTCCCCCATCCGCTTCCAATCCGTGTTGTAACACATGTGCGAAAAAACAGTGTTGCATACACATTTCAAAAACCGTTCAAATATGTAGTATCCCAATGGACCGTTTAGGTCTGCGAGAGTGTCTCCTACGGAGGCAGCCACCATAACCTAACCAAACCTAGGCAGAGACTTGTATTTAGAACTTTTAAGTTGTTAGACTAATAGAAATGTTAAGCCTGCAAAATGCCGAGATTTTGGTACCCAAATACTAAACTCCTAACTTAACCCTTTCGGGACTATTGAGATAATACGTCCCAGCAAGTTTTTAATGCCCCTCAAAACAATTATTCAAATCTTACGACCCACGCAAAATATTTTTTTGATTTCGGTGTTCCCGCACAAAGGATGATTTCAGAATTTGTGAGCATTCAATTTAAATTTTTAACCCCAAAATTCATAGAATGATATTTTTACTGAGAGTATTTTGGATTTCAAAACTGAACTCCCTCCCGAAAGGGTTGAAGATAGTTCAAACATGTTGGCCATTGGAATATTTCAAAGTGTTGGGACTCTCAGGTCATATGCCTAGTCTGGACCTATTTGGTTCAAATATCTCCAAACTTAAGGTCGACTTGTATGTTTCGAGCCTTTTTGTCTTTCTTTGTACTTAGAACATTGAAATGTTCAGGCCAACAGGATACCATAGCCAACAGAATACTTCAAACTCAAACGCAGTACGGACATGTGGATCATCCAACTATTCCAAAGCCCAGGACTATAGGATCGTCTGCATAGTTTAAGCTGTTAACACTGTCGTTCGCTTCAGATTCCTATAACTTCTGAACCAATTTGAATTTGATTCTGCATAGGCCGCCCAATTCAGCCTTCAAACAAACCATGCAATTAGTCAAAATGGCTTGAACTCTCGAAGCATCTCCACTCTCCACATTCCTTGGAGTCTTTGCTACTCTTAATTCCTCTTTCTTCTGAAACTTGTTGAAATACCAACCACCAGGCCTCTTAGATCTATTGGACTACTCTGGGTTTATAACAGATTCGAATATTCTATTCGAATATTGAACAAAAAAAAAACCTTTAATGAAAACTTGACCAACCAACTAGTTGTTCAACCTCGAGTTGCCATGCAAAACATGATTGAAATCATAAATACAAAGGCTTATTCATAATTTAAATGTTTTCCCATATACAAACAAAAAGGTCATGCAATCTCGGGTTAAACACATTCAATCAAGTTTGCCAAGAGTGTTAATGAAAAAAGTTTGTTCATATTCTTGAAGTGATTTCTGTGCGGAAGCCACCCCCACCCGCATGAATTTCAAGTGCTGCTTCATTATTTGAACATTTTCAAAAACCCCACAAACACACCAACAACAACAACTTGAACATTTTCGACTACAATAAAAACAACAATGACAGCAACAACATGGGTCAGCCTAATGATGACGATGGACAACAACGAACAGACCGAAATATAATCAGCATTAATGGTGGCAACAATAACAACAACAACAACAACAGCAAGAAGAAGAACATTAGCTACCAATTACGCGTTCAACAACAACAATTTAAAACAACAAATAAACTACAATAACCAATGTGAAAACGACGATGACGACGACGAACAGAAAATGTTACAGAATTATGAGAAACAGCGCAGCCATGTTAACAGGGTTGTTGCTAGCTAATGTTGTTGGTGGTTGTTGTTGTTGTTATTGTTGGTGATGATGTTTGTGCCGTTAGCTACATTAAGCCTACTTGGCCATGGAAAATTAAGTCAATGGCCACCCTCAACCCCATTCGGACACGCAGTCAGACACAAACACGTTGCGTCGCCACTTCCATGCGTTCACAACATTCTGCTTGCCTGCCGCTCCCCCTCCCCCCCAGAAACCGCCTTTTCATTATTCGCCGAATTTCGTGGTTCATTTTACCTGCAACGGCAACTCAGAAGCAGTCGAGAAAGAAACACGTTGCCGACAGAGAAGCATGAAAAAAGCTTTGGCCCCCAACAACAACTGCAACCATAACACACACATATATCCATACGAACTGTTTGTGTCTCTGTGTGAGTGTTTGTGTTGGTGCAGCATGTTGCACGCTGCAAGGCACGGTGAGTGCCATTGTTGGCGTTGTTGCCACTTCATGCTGCCTCTTCATTTTCAGCTACTTGAGCGCCAAACTATGTACAACCAACAACAACAACTACAACAACAATGAGAATTGTGGCATATTCTGTGCACTACATGGATTTTAATAAACGTGCTTTTTCTTGTTAATGCTTGTTGTTGTTATTATTATTATTATTGTTGTTGTTGTTGTTGTTGTTGTTGTTGTTTTTTGGGCGCTGCTGTTTCAGTTGCTGTTGGCTGGCAATTTATAAAGTTTTCTTAACCCCAACAAATACGCAACAGCGGCTACGAGGTGGCACAGCGTGCGCGCATTCTCGCCACGTCATCATCATTATCATCGGCAACGACCACACCACCGACAACAACAACAACATCTACTACTACTACAAAAACAATCATAGCAACAACAACAGCAACAGCAGCGTGCGCATCATTAGCAGCATTGCTGCTTGGTTGTTTTTCTCTACTTTTACGCTATTTGCTTCCACTTTTGCCACCTTTTCATTATGCGGTCTAGCAACAACAACAACAACACAGCAATTTGGCTGTGTGCAACATTAGTGCGTTTTTTGTTTGGGTTGTTGCGGCCACCTCATCATGGTTCGCATCAGGAGCGTTGTTTAGTGTTGGTGCGTTTCCTGTGGATGTCTTCGTTCTGTGGTTTTTTTTATTTTTTTATTTTTTTTGTCTTCTTCTGTGATCGAGTATATTCTTCCTTTCAGCTTTGCTTTTCGGTCTAATTTATCTGCTCCATTCACTACTCTTTAGTTTCGTCCTTTTTCTTTCTTTTAATTTTTCTTTCTTCTTTCTTATTCGTTATTTTCTTCTTCTTCATTTATTTCATTTTAATTTATTTTATTTCTATTTTTATTTTTATTTTTATTTTTATTTTTATTTTTATTTTTAATTTTATTTTATTTTATTTTATTTTAGATAAGAAGACATTGCATTATTTCTCCTTTATCAAACAAAATCTATATTAAGTCAAATAATTAAACAGGGTTGCCAACACACTTAAACACTCTTTTTCCCATTTCAACGATTTTCATTTTAATTTTCAACTTCTAACGCCGTATTTACGTTTCAAGACAATTTCAATTGTTCGGACATTCTAAGTAGATATGTGCTAAGACAATAACAAAAACAACAACAAGTTGTTAGCAGACGATTTAATGAAAATTTGCGACGTTCTTCTTGCTGATTGGCTTTTCGTGCAACTGACAAACGATCAAACAAATAATGCGCAATGCATACAAAGCGCTTTGTTTTGCTCCAAAGAAAAAAACAACAAAAACAATAAAGCAAATAAAAAGTAATACGAAGTACGCAGAGCTGGACACTTTTGTCCATTTTGGATTTTTTTGGTATTTTTTTTATTTCGAAGCGCTCAGTGTTTGCATGGCAAACGATTGCTGCAGTTCGGCGCGTTGTTCTGTTCATGCAACACAAAGCGCACTGCTGCTGCTTGCTACTTGCAACAAAATGAAGTAAAATCTCTTTAGGAAACGTTAAGAAAGTTTTGTTCTGTAAGCAGCTTGAGTGGCCAAAGAGAAATGTTGGTAGAAAGAAAGGAGTTTCTGAGTAAAAGTTGTAATTTAAAAATTGTTCAAAAATAAAATAATGGTTTGAGTTTGATGGAGTTTTAAGTTTCTTTGAATGAAAATCAGTATTAAACATGCAATTTTCTAGTATTAATAGTTCAGGTTATCTGAGTCTAGAATTTTTGGCTGCTCGGGTAGTGAATCTGGCGGTATTATCTCTCGGTTATGGGAGCTCAGTTTGTTTAGAAACTTGAGGTATTAAATATGTGTTTGCTTCATTAGGTCACAAGTTAACATTTGGCTGCCAAGATAGTCAAATCTGACAAGATTCTGTGTTGTTTTGAATATTCACATTCGAGGTGAAATGGTACTAAAAGCCTCAGATCAACGATTTCTGCCTGAAATATGCTGACGGTGCCATTTGAATTTAATTTGAGCACAGACCCGGAAACCATTGATTTCGGTTTGAAATATGCTAGAAATGTTTTCCAAAGAATCATAGCATCAGATTGATGGCTTAAATTTTATTCGTTTGTTGCTTTTTCATAGAGAAAGTCATATCTGTGGTTAAAAACATCAGATCAACGACTTCTGTCTGAAATATGCTTGCGTTGCCGTTCGAATTTCAATTGAACAGAGAACCTCAATGCATAGATTTTGGTTTTAAATATGCTAGAAATCTTGTTCAAAGAATCATAGCATCAGATTTTTGGCTTAAAATTGTATGAGTTTGTTGTTTTTCACAAAAAAATCCATCGGAATTCTGTGGTTAGTATTTTCAACTCAGGGTATCCAAAAGTAAATTTGTTTTGGAAAAACCACAGATAGAAAGACGAAGAATATTTGAAGAGCCAACTGGAGACAGTTTGGTTTGAGGTCACTTTGAATCAACTTTTGACACATCAAGAGTGTGTGAAGCAAATGAAAAGGATGATGAGCCAGACCACCACAATATTTTAGATTTTATCGAAAAGTGATGGAAAAAGAACTATAAGTAGAGCGCAGTAAAATGGAAGTGAATAGGATACTGACAAGTGTGCAGTTGTTTTTAAATCATCAACAGTTTGTTGATGAATGAACGCACCAAAAGACAGGTGGAAAAAGAACAGATGGGCGATCAGGCAGATGGATGAATAGACTAATCGATGAACGGATGGATCGACCAAAGGATTGATAGGTCAATGAATGAGAGAGTCAGTGGAAGGCTATATGGATGGGTATATTTATTATATTTTCTATACCCTTCACCGGGGTTTCTGAACTTGTTGAGGAGCTCCTAGAGACCACTAGATCTCCCTAGTTACTGTAAGAAATTATAAATAAATATGTACGTTTCGTATCGATACAAACTTTTCTGATAGGTCAATGAAGGAGTGTTAGACTGAAACTATAGATACAAACTTTTCTGAAATGGATGAGTAAGTGAGTGTAATATTTATGTACCTTTCAGGAGTGATTGTGAACATTTTTAAGCGTAACTAAAGACTGTAGAAGTCTAGTTTTTTCTGTACGAAATTATTAATATGTACGTTTAGTATCATCAATACTATCGATACTAACTTTTCTGATAGGTCAATGGATGAGTGAATGAGTGGAATATTTCTATACCCTTCAGGAGTGTTTGTGAACTTATTCAGAAGTTTCTTAAGACCATAGGAAGGTTTAAGTGCTATAGGAAATTTTAAATATGACCGTTTAGTATCATCAAAACAACCGATACTAAACTTTCTGGTAGGTCAATAGATGAGTGTTTGAGTGGAATATTTCTATACCCTTCAGGAGTGTTTGTGAACTTATTCAGAAGTTTCTTAAGACCATAGGAAGGTTTAAGTGCTATAGGAAATTTTAAATATGACCGTTTAGTATCATCAAAACCGTTGATCCTGCCTTTCCTATTCATCTTTTCATCAGTTTTTTTTGGGATCGTCTGGGCGATTGTATGTCAGTTTTTCAATCAGCTGTTTGATCCCAGGGTTTAAAAGGACTTTAATTGTCGGCATGAAATCCTACATAAAATTTCTTCTTACTAGAGTTCCATTTCAGAACTGATGAAATGCAATGAACTGAAATGGGCTTAGTTGACACACTTTAAAGTAGGGTTGCCATATGAAGGTATTTCAAGAAACGTTTAGTGAAGAAAGTTTGAAATCAAATCAATAAAATTTTGCAGTTTATGCATATTTGAAACTAGATATTGTCACTTTAAGCCACATTAAAACAATTTTCGATTCAAATTCCCTGGGTTGGTTGAGGTCCTCAAGCATTAAATATGTCAAATAACTGCTCAAATTCGCTGAAAATTCGCTGAAGATTCGCAGCTTTTAATGTCCAAGGAACTCCATCTAAGATCGCTAAGGATGCATCAGGGTCTCAAGCTTAACCTAACCTAACCCATTCGATAATGTTGGCTGGATGGATGGATGTGAGGGGGAGCCGAGGAAATAATCTTAAGAAGGTCAATATCTTAAGCACTCAGGCTTTTTAGCCCATTGTACTTAAGGCTCAGGAAAAAGCATGATAGAGGAGATCGGAATGGAATAAAGCTAAGGTGTGTGGAAAATGGAAAAAAAGAGGGGTTATATGTTCTCCTGTGCAAATTTCCTGTTTAATGAATCTCAGGAGATCCCACAGGGTGAGAGAATGGACTTCGATAATGTTAATAAGATGAAATTAGTAACGTTTACAAATCATAAATTGTCAATGACAGCAATACATTTTGTTTTAAATATAAACAAGAAAACATTTCAAACATGTCTCAAATACTATAAAATGGTTAATTGTGGAAAAGTTTCTCATTTAAAGTAGAATCCATATGGATCCAATTTCGTGTCTACCCGCCCGCTAAGCATTTTCGATTGTATATACTACCAACCCTTTTCGACCTGTGTAAGTCATTCGACTGCAACTTTCTGTATGTGTATGTGTGTGTGCAGCATCTTTCGAAAATTTTTAATTAAATTTTATTTGGAAGCCATTCAAGTTGGTTTCCTTGCAGTTTGCGTTGTTCGTCATTTACATTTCCGTTTGCTGCTCGACGTTTTCGCCATTTTGTTTGTTTGTGCGCGGTCTCACGCTTTCTTTTCTGCTCGCATTTGGACGTTTGCCTGCACATTGCTCGCTCAATTCAGAAATTAAATAAGAAATTATTGAAATGCTGACTTGAAACCGCAAAAAGCCCAAACCAAGCGCGTAGCCAAATCAGCGACGGCAAATAATGAAGTGAAAGCGAACAAATGCCGCACCCAGCGACTTGTCGCCCGGTTTGTAGATAACAAAAATTATCATTTCTCTTCGCCCACTCGTCTTGAACGAGCGCATAATGAGGCAACCAAACAACAACAATGAAAACAATGCAGCCAAGATGAGAAATAATTTCACATTTTGCAAAGAGCACAAAAGAAATAAAAAACAAAGAAAAAATAAAAAAAGTGAAATTATAGCAAAAATGCGCAAAACAAGCATCAATGTTTTCATTCTCATTACGCAACGAGTCGCACCGAACAAGTCATGCAAAGTTGTTAATGCAAAGTTGTTGCCACATCACAGTCACCAAAACAAGAGGTTTCAATTGAAAAAGCAGTCAACAATAATTGGCTCAAATGATGTTTGCCCAAAGACATTCGGAGGTGTCAGTGTTCTGGGAAGACGTGGCCATTTTTGCCATTTATTAGTTAGTGTAACATTTTGGTTTGGTGGGCAGTGAGGTGTTGTTGTTTCTTAAATAACTTTTGGCAATGCAATCTACGTTTGACAATAGAAGACAATGGGAGTATGACAAGAGAACAAAGGCTCGAAATAATATTGAAAAAATTAAAAGGAAATTAATAATGTTTCTTTGAAATTTGATGCGTCATGGGAGACTTGATTTTTTTAGTATAAAAAAATTTTAAAAATATTTAAAATAAAGACTACTTAAATACTAAAATTTGTTAAGTCAATCAATGCCACTAGTTTTTTGATTTGGTAGAGCAATGAAGTCTCTGTACCTCCCTTTGAATCTGACTGGTCTATGTATGTGCGGCTTTTGACCGGCCAATGCAATCTAGTTATGTATGTCTTACAATTTTTTTTTTATTTTTTTATTGGAAAGAGGAGTATTTTTTAAGTATTTACAGTATTTTTTCGTTCAATTCCTTTGATTGCAGGACATCTTTCCTAAGCATAACCTAAGCGCCTTTTCAATGCGACACTCAGATGCTTTTAGCTCAACTTAAATTTAAATATAAAAGTAAAACCACAAAAATTAAATATTTTTTATATTTCATTGTAAAGAGAATTTCACAAACTTTAGTAAAGAAGCAAACTTATAAAAACTTGATAATAGAATTTTTTGAGAAAAAAAATCCGTTTTGGAAAAATTTTTTCAAAACAAAATATTTTACGCTTAAAACACATTATTAGTACATATAACATACCTAATGTTACACATCATTCGAAAGAGGAAGAAAATACCTTTCATATGACACCTATATCTTAAAAATCGGTTTAAAATTTCTTGAGAAATTTTTATATATATCTGGGACTTTGGGTGCGAACCACGGCCCCTATAAATGTTTCAGCGGCAAAATGTTAAATTTGTTAGACTAAACAAATACTCTTCTTTCCAATACAAACACAAAATTTTATATATTTTTTTAATTTTTTTTGTTCCATGCGTCTGACTGTCGTATTGTCCATTTGCCTGTCCTGTCAGTAATCAACATTGCAACGCTGCGAAAACCATGCAACGACAGCTGCTACTGTGCTTCGTATTGTTGTTGTTATTGTTAAGGTAATTGGTGTTGTTTGTTGTTGTTGTTTTAACTTTATTCGAGCAGCTGCCGTCTGTACGTTTAAAACTTAAAGCTTTGAAGTTGAAAAGCGTCACAGTGACCACCGCTGACATCAGCTCGTTTCATTAGCAACAATAACAACAACAACAACAGTGGCAACAACAACAACGGTAACAATTACAGCAAAAGTTACAAAAACAACAACGGTAATAACTACAACAGTGACAACAACAACAACAGTGACAATAACAACAGTGGCAACAACAACTGTAACAACTACAGCAACAGTGACAACAACAACAGAGGCAACAACAACAACGGTAACAACTACAGCAACAATAACAACAACAACTGTGACAAAAACAACAACGGTAACAACTACAACAACAGTGATAAAAACAACAACGGTAACAACTACAACGACAGTAATAACAACAACAACAGTTATCACTGTTGTTGATAACAACAACAAAAGCAACACCAGTAACCACCATCGTCACTCTGCTTCATTAGTAACAACAACAACAACAACTGCAACAACAACAACAACAACAACACACCAAAAACTAAACAAAAAAATCTACACGAAAATTTTTGAAAACCAAATCGCAAAAATTTCCAACACTTGCAAACATGTCAAGTTGAAGTTGACCGTTCACGGTGGGGAGCGGGGCACGACGACAGCGGGTGCCAAGTGTTGTGCTAATTTGCATGTGATAAGCGCCAGCAACTTTACAAGCAACACTCGCATTACAACTTTGTTGTTGTTGTCGTTTTCTACTTTTTTTCTGATTATTTTAATTTTTCTTACTTTTTGGCGCTGTCGCTGTTGTTGTTGTTGCTGCTTGCTACAAATTGTGGCTTATTGTTATTATTGTTAATTTTCTTGTTGTTGCTCGTCATTTTTGTTGTTGTTGTTGTGCGTTGGGTGGCACAAAAACTTTAGCTATTCAAAATTGTTGCCCAGTTGACGCTGGCTGGCTGGCAGCGCGATCGGCACTGCGGCAACCGTAACATCGAAAGGGTGCAACATGCCAGCAACAACAACAAAGCTAGTCTCTGCGCACCGTGTTGGCATGTCGGTGGGCGCGGTCGTGCTACTTAGCCTGGCTTTTTAGTCATCATTATTTATTAATCCTTATCTGCTTATGCCAAGCGGCAGCCACGGCAGCGACAACAACTGCGCGTCGCCTCGCTGCCTCATTATGCGCGGCTGCGAAGCTGACAGGGTCGAAAAGCGCGAATACCAAAGCTATAATAACGGTAAAACAGGTCGTGAGAAGGGGCGCATAGCTGTGCAGGTGTGTAGGTGCATGTAAATGTGTGTTGCACGGAAGTAAGCGAAGGTTGCCGGCTTGCCACTTGCCACATTTATGTGCGGCACTATGGTGGCTGCCGCCATCACTGCCAGCTTTGCTGTTTTTTTTTGGTGCCTGCAGCTCGAATGTGTGTTCGCCGGCTGTTGCTGATAATTTCATGTAACTGTGCATTAATTTTCCGTGCCATAATTGTGGCATATTTTCAGGCTGCTCTCAACGAAATAATGATCGTAATAGTTTTTCATTTAAGAAGTTAACAAACTTGGAAACTTAAAACTTTAAATTACAACTTTGAATTTTACGGTGAAGTAAAATTTTAATTGGCACTAAAATGTACAAATGTGAGGAGTTAAAATTACTTAGTTGAGTTAAAGTATCAAAATGACTCTTTTGAGTTAAAGAGCCACAAAAGTCTCCTAGATTCAAGGAGTCAAAATTACTTCTTTGATCAAAGACTCCTTCACATCAAAGAGTCAAAAAGGGTCCTTCGAGTCAAAACGAGTACTTTTAGTCAAGGAGTCAAAATGACTTCTTTGAGATAAGGAGTCAAAATTACTTTTTTACGTCAAGGAATCAAAATTACTTCTTTCAAACAAGGAGTCAAAATGACTACTTTGAGTTAAGGAGTCAAAATTACTCCTTTGAGTCAATGAGTAAAAAAACTCTTTCGAGCCAAGGAATCAAAATTAATTCTTTGAGTCCAGAAGTTAGACTGACTGCTCTGAGTCAAGGAGTCAAAATTACAACTTTGAATTAAAAAGTCAAAATGACTCCTTTGAGTCAAGAAGTCAAAATGACTAGTCTGAGTCAAAGAACCGAAAAGACTTCTTCGATTCAAGGAGTCCAAATGACTTCTTTGAGTCAAAGAATCAAAAAGACTCCTTTGAGTCAAGAAGTCATAATGACTCATCTGAGTCAAAGAACCGAAAAGACTTCTTCGATTCAAGGAATCAAAATAACTTCCTTGAATCAAGAAGTCAAATTCCTTCTTTGAGTCAAAGAATCAAAAAGACTCTTTTGAGTCAACAAGTCAAAATGACTAATCTGAGTCAAAAAGTCAAAATGATTCATCTGAATCAAGGAATCAAACTAACTTCCTTGAATCAAGAAGTCAAAATGACTCCTCTGAGTCAAGAAGTCAAAATGACTCCTTTGACTCAAGAAGTCAAAATTCCTTCTTTGAGTCGAGAAGTCAAAGCTCCTTTGAGTCAAAGAATCAAAATGACTCCTTTGAATCAAGAAGTCAAAATAACTCCTCTGAGTCAAGAAGTCAAAATGACTCCTATGAGTCAAGAAGTCAAAATGACTCCTATGAGTCAAGAAGTCAAAATGACTCCTATGAGTCAAGAAGTCAAAATTCCTTCTTTGAGTAAAAGAATTCAAAAATTAAGAAGTCAAAATGACTCCTTTGAATCAAAAAGCCGAAATTACTCCTCCTTTCTCACTTAACTACATGTGATATTTAAAAAAAATATTAAAACTAAAAAAAAATTAAAAATAAAATTTTTAGAAAAAAAAAGAAAATATAAGTAAAAAATTAAATTGCTTTTTTAAGAGTTTTTATATTTTCTCTAATTATTTTTATTTTTTTTCCACTTTCTCACTTAACTACATTTGATATTTAAAAAAAATATTAAAACTAAAAAAATTAAATTAAAATTTATAAAAAAAAATCCAAGAAAATATAAGTGAAAAAATAAATTGAATTTTTATATTTTCTTTAATAAATTTTACTATTTTTTCCCATAAATTTTATAATTTTTTATTTTTTCATTATTATTTTTTTTAATTATAAAATAAAATTAGAAAATACAAGTAAAAGAATTTTAAGAATTTTTACATTTTCTCTAATTATTTTTATTACTTTTTTCCACTTTCTCACCTCCAAAAAATATTCATCATCACAATTAAATAAAATTCCTGACAAATGGTTTACTTGCAATCTCCGCATTGATAAGGAGTTAAGTTTTTGTAGAATTTGTCCTCATCAACTAAGCATTTTGTGCGCACGCACGCGGCTTTCCGGCGGCCAACACACCTGCTGGCAACACTCCAAAACGCTCAACGCAAATCCAAACGCTCAACTCAACCCGGCGCTCGGCGAAGCTCGAACCCCACTCAAAAGTATGCGCAAACATTTATAATTATTTGCATATTTTCATAGTTTGCTTTAGACTTTATGTGTGCGCGCACACGTTGTGTTGGTGCAAAATTAATAGCAGCCTTTGAGGCGTAAGAACTTTTCGTTAAGCTTAGCGTTACAGCCACTGCCTGTTTCATGGGGAAACGGCTTTGTTGTTGTTGTTGTGCGTGAAGGTATGCAACACAAAAGCACACACAAATATTATACATTGTGAGGATTTAGCTCACACACACACATAAACACGCTCGAACACACATATATACAGTTTTATAGGCAACGCCGGTAATCTGGGGTATTTTAGTATCTTAAACGAAAATTACGCATAAAATCAAGCAATGATGAGGTACAAACGTTGCACACGCACATGCACAAATATTTCATTTTATTTGGTTGTGTAGGTGTGCGTGTGTACGTGGATATCTGCTCCCTCTCTATGCTGGGTTGTTGCGTGTTTGTGCTATCAAAAAAGGCAACCAAAATCCAACGACCACCACTACCTACTTCTGCTACATTTTGCGCTGTGAGGTCGCCTCCCCGCACTTTTTATTGACCCCCTCTTCAGGCGCCCTCTAAGCGCCGCTCCAACGCCTCCAACTGTGCGCTGACTGCGACCCGATGTGTCCTCAGCGTTTTCTCCCTCCACTTTCACTACAGTGCGGCCTGTGAATATCAACACTTGCCATATCTGTACATCAGCAACCCTCCTCCTCCCTCCAAGACCACCTACTACTACTACTACTGTTTATATGTGTGTGTGTCGCATAAATAAACGCACCGAGAGCAAAGCATTTTGACTTTTATTACAAGTTCATAGACGCAAGTAAATTTTTAACTCGTTTCCTCACAGCGTTGTTGTTATTTAAGTTGATTTTGTTGCTATTGTTGTTGTTGCTGCTACATTTATAGTATAGTTGGATTCTTTTTTGGGGCTTTTGGTTGTTGTCGAGTCGCAGTGTCGAGTTACTAAAGTTGCCCGAATTTTTGCATGTTGACTTTTTTGAAAACTTTCAAAAGCAACTACAAACAACAACAACAACAATAACAGCAGCAACGTCTAGTAACAACTGTAAAACCGAAAGCGGAAAACGAAATGAAACGAAAAACAATTTAAATAAAATGAAGTCGTAGTTTAAACGATTTCACGCAGCCTTTGCCGTTGACTTGGCCCTTTTTGTGCCCGTTTCGGTTGTTGCTAATGGATGATGAAAGGGGGTGTGATGCAAAGGGGAACGAGCTGGTGACCCTTTTTGCTGGCAACGTTTCGGCAGCAAAGTCATTTATGTGAGGTCAAAGTTGAAGGCTTTCTGGTTGCGCGTCACAAGGCAACGCAATGCCAACAACAACAACAGCAATAAAATCAACGATAGGAACAACAACAACAACGACATCGACGATACCAACAACAACAATGATGCACAGCGACAACACAAACAAAAGTCCCCAAACTACGGACAACAGCAGCCAGTAACGCAAGAAAGTTCAGTGCGACAGCAGAAAAAAAATGAGCCGGGACCAAAATAAAACCGAGCAGCAGCCACAACACCAACAACAACAACAGAGTGCAAAGCAAGCATACTTTACGTAGCCGAAAAGTAGTAAAAATCATCATCGAAATTGGAACGAAACGAATCGCAAACGCAATCGAAATGGCTGAATGAAGCACAATCACACGAGTGTTGTTGTTGTTGTTGTTGCTGATGCTTTGGTTTGCAGGCCGCCACTTATTTGTTACACAATTTACGTAGTAAACACACATACAAACAAATATTAAAGCAGAATTTAAATGGTCGAATAGTTTAGTTGAAACATTGATGTCATTCAGCGATTCGATCCGTAAAATTGCTGTTCAAATTTAACTTTGACTTTGGTTGCACTATGGTCTCTTGATTTTATATCAAACTTATCCACAGTTAATACTGGGAGCCACGAGTCTGAACCCACTGTATTGACTTATCGTTAAAAGAACGCGACCAGTTGTTAGAATTCCTCCCCAGACACTCTTTCTCCATAGAAGGTTTGGGTTGGATTAGATAATCGTTTAGAGTACAAAGCTCAGTAAGATTAGTAAATAAACCTTAAATTTCTAATTTCTGTTTCTCGGTCAGTGGCAGATATTGACACAAGAAGCCTAGGAAAGTAAAGTCGGAAAGCCTTAAGCGTTTAGTCTTTCTCGGGCAATGGCGGACATTGACATAAAAAATCTAAGGTAATAAAGATTAGGAAGTTTAAAACTTTTAGTCTACCTTTGCCACTGACACAAAAAGTGTAAAACCATTTCCTTTGTTTCTTCAGAAAGTCAACGGAAAGAGTGATTATCATCTACTAGTGTTCAAAGGAAAAAAATTATCGATCAGGAAAAAGTCCCATCAGTATAGACCGATTTATATTATTGTAGCAGCTCATCAAAAGATGCCTCACATTCCGAAGTAATTCCAAGCAGCCAAGTCTTCATTTTCTTGAAGTAATTTTCTTCTTCCTCAACTCATAATGCAGACCTTCCAAATAGTACTAAAGTTAAAGATATATTTTAAATCTTCATTTTTTCGAAGTCATTTTCTTTTTCCTCATCTTATAATGCAGACCTTCCAGGGAGTAATTAGACTATGAAAATTTGGTTAAAGGAATCAACTGAATTTTGCTACTGTGATATACCACCGAAAGATTATATTTCAAACTAGCTCCAAAGAAACGGAATCTTTTCCAAACCCGGTTGAATCGCCCTTCATCAATTGATTCGCAGAGAGAAAGAGAGAGACTGTCCATTCATCCAGCGTAAATTTATTTTGAAGCTTATAATTTTTATTTATCAGGACCAATTCGGAATTGCATAATGATGCATAATGGATTCATACCAAGGGATGCACAGGCAATCGGCCACCGATCTCTGCTGAGGGATAGGAGGCGGGATGGAGGCTTTTGGATGCCTCTCGGCCAGACGCCTCAGAAGCACCTCTTCAAAAAAAGTTACGCAACGTACATACCTCACAGATTGGACTGGGCTGATAAAAAGATCAGTCTCACGTATGATGACATTGTCTGGTACACCGATGGTTCCAAGACGGAAGAAGGAACTGGGGCAGGAATCTTTAGCTCTGGTTTCCAGTCTTCCGTCTTGGGGATAAAGCCTCGATTTTTCAGGCTGAGGTCTTTGCCATAAATGTGTGTACCAGGAAATTACTAACGCTCAATGTTAGAAGGAAAAGGATAATCATAATGTCAGACAGCCAGGCGACAATCAAGGCCCTATGCTCGATGACATTTGACTCCAAACTAGTCTGGGAGACAGCAAATGTTCTCCAGGATCTCTCAAGGGAAAACCAAGTAATAGTACACTGGATCCCTGCACACTGTGGGCACGATGGTAATGAGGAAGCGGACAGATTGGCAAAGGATGGGGCTGCTAGCCGGCCCTACGGACCTGAACCAATCATAGGTGTTAGAAAGTCTCATTACAGACATTGTGTTAAACAGGAAATCATTAATCGAGCAAACCACAAATGGTCGAACACAATGGGGCAACTTTGCTCCAATCTTTTCTTTCCAGCTTACTCGGAAAGGAAATCTAAGTACCTAATTGACCTAAGCAGAAAGGAGCTCAAGGTCATTACGGGGATGCTAAGTGGATACTGTCTACTAAATATGCATAGGGCGCATCTGGGACTAACCGACAGCGAGCTATGCAGATTTTGTATGGAAGAGGAAGAGACATATCATAACTGAATGCCCTGCCCTAATACACGCAAGAAAGGGAATTTCACTGAATTTCTCTGGTGAACTGAATTTTAGTTCTATGAACTAGAGAGAAGATGAATAAGAATAGAATGAACAGATATGAAATCTTCTAAATCATCCATCCAGTCATCATTTGATTCGGAGCTATGAAAAAGAGTAATACAATTTCCAGGTCAACCAACTAAACTATTACTATAACCATTACAAATATACCTATTACATACCGTTGGCACCTGACTAATAGTGATGAGAGTTGATTGAAAGAGAGAAAGAAAAACCGAAATTACCAAAACCACTGAAATTCTCAGACCAACTGAATTTGATTGCTGTGAAAGATTGTTCACTCATCATAGTTCACGTTTTTATGCAAATCTGAAATGACAAAAACTTTTCTTATGCAGAGTTTATTTGATTCCGAGATACTTTGGAGCAATGATATCACACTAGTAAAGTGAATGGGGAAAACCTCGTCTTATAGCCTCTCTGAACCAGGATACTTGTAGCAATGATGTGATGCCAGTAAACCAAATGGTGAGGACCTCGTCTGACAGTCTGATAGCCTCTCTGAACCGAGATACTTATATCAATGATGTCACGCCAAAGAACCCAATAGTAAGGATCTCGTGTGATAGCCTCTCTGAACAAAGATACTTTGCAGCAATGATGTCACACCAGTGAAGTAAATGGTGAGAACCTCGTCTGATAGCATCTCCGAACCGATATACTTGTGGCAATGATGTCACGCCAGAGAACCAAATGGCGAGGACCTCGTGCAATAGTCTGATAGCCTATCTGAACCGAGATACTTGTAGTAATGATTTCACGCCAAAAAGATACTTTTTAGAAGTGTTGTCACGCCAGAGAATCAAATGGTGGGGACCTCGTCTAATAGCCCTTCTGAAGTGAGATACTTGTAACAATGATGTCACGCCAGGGAACTGAATAGAGAGTACCTTGTCTGGAAGTCTGATAGCCTCTCTGAACTGAGATACTTGTAGTAATGATGTCTCGTCAGAGAATGAAATAGTGAGGACCTCGTCTGATAGCCTCTCTGAACCGAGATACTTGTAGCAATAATATTACGCCAGAGAACTAAATGGTAAGAACCTCATCTGGAAGTCTAATAACCAGTAAACTAAATAGTAAGGACCTCGTCTGGTAGTCTGATAGCCTCTCTGAACTTGTAGCAATTATGACTCGTCAAAGAATCAAATAGTGAGGACCTCGTCTGATAGCCTCTCTGAACCGGGATACTTTTTGGCAATGATGTCACACCTGTGAAGTGAATAGTGAGAACCTCGTCTGATAGCCTCTCTGAACCGGGATATTTATAGACACTGATGTGACGCGAGTAAACCAAATGGTGATGACTTCGTCTAAAACTCAATAGCCTTTCTGAACTGAGATACTTGTAACAACGATTTCACGCAAGGGAACTGAATAGAGAGGACCTCGTCTGCTAGTCTGATAACCTTTCTGAACCAAGATACTTGTAGTAATGATGTCACACCAGTGAAGTGAATGGTCGGATGGCCTCTCTGAACCGGAATACTTGTAGCAATGATGTGACGTCCGTCACCTTAATTGTAATGACTTTGTCTGATAGTCGAATAGCCCTTCTGAATTGAGACACTTGTAACAATGGTGTCATGCCAGGGAACTGAATAGAGAGCACCTCGTCTGATAGCCTCTATGGACCGAGATACTTTTAGAGTAGTCACGCAAGAGAACCAAATGGTGAGAATCTCATCTGTCTCTCGTCTCTCCATAGTCTGAGAGCGTATTTGAACCGACTTACTTGTGGCAATGATGTCACGTCAGCTAAATAAATGGTGAGGACCTGAGCTTAGTTCCTAAAGCTCTCCAATTTGAAATTTTAATTATTTTCAAGCACTTTAAATTCCAATGAATGAAGGCATGAAATTGAAATCAACCTACACTTTGTTTGAAGAAATCTCTCCATTAAACATGCTAATTATTTTTCCAAAATTAATTACTTTCCAGAACTTGCGAAAAGTTTCGCTGAAATCGCGAGTGAGTACACGTACAAATTATGTCAGAGAATCCAGTTAAATAGACAGCCAAAGCAAAAGAAAACTCGATACAAATGGGCAAAACTTCTGAAGATTCTAACCAACAAAATAAAAAAAAAAACCAAAAATAATTTGCATGTGGACTTTGTCTACATGTGAGCGTCAGTCTGTATGCTATAACAACTTGAAAGCGTCGACACAATGCGGCAGCTGGTAGGTTGAACGCCCACATTAGAAACAACAACAACAACAAAATAATAATCAGCCACCTGAAGTGCGCCAACAAATAAAGTAACATGCGGCATGATGAACTTGCAACAACGGCAAACTTTTAGCCGCACGCTGTGGAAATTTTTCTTTTTTTACATTTTTTGGTTGGTTTTCTTACTAAACTTGGAGATGTAAAGGAAAAGTGTGCTCTGCAATAACAACAAAATTGAACTACACGAATGCATCGTGTAAAAGAAAAAAAGAAAAAGTGAAATTTTTAGGAGAAGAGTTGACTCTTTGAATTAATTATGCGGCAACAGTGGAAAATAGGCAAAAGCTTTTTTTTAATTTTTGTTTTAGTAAAATTTTGGAAATATTTTAAATATGCGGCGGGTGCTTTTTAGTATTAAGAAAAGTATCAAATAGAAAACTTTAAGTGTTTAAAGATAAAAATAAATAAATAAAAACCTGAAGCTTTACTTGAATGCTGCCACTATTCTCGCTAACGCTGACAATCGCTGCGCGTCGGCGAGTTATTAACCAATGCACAGTGCGTTAGCGCGCCTAAAAGTATGCCTCGCTTATACAGAAAACAGCGGCAAAAACTGCACGCAGCGGGTGTGCGTTGAAGGCGCTGTGGATGTGGGAAATAGTCACCGAAAAAGCATTTGAATGATGGTCGCACTTTTTGTGAGCGCGCACCAAAAATTGTGCAAGATTTACGGCCGCACGCGTTGCATTGGTTCGCGTTGCATTGAGCCATAAAATACAGAGCTACGTGTCCGCGACGGCAACGAAAAACAGTCGCCAGCGCCAATGACAGTGGCTGCTGTCGCTTCTAATGCGGCCCCCAAGCGCGCGCTGCAGCATGCAACATTAGAAGCGGCGGTGGCGGCCGCGTCGCATTTTTGCCGCTAATGGTTGGCAGCGTTGCTGCAATTGTTGTTATTGTTGTTTTTGTTATTGTCATTGTTGTTGTCAGTGCAAGTGCAGCGCACCCAGGCGTCGACTGCCATAAATTAGAGGCCGCTACGCTGCGCTGCCGTCACTTTGTTCTCCTCTCCACTCTTTGCCTCTCGCCACCCGCGCAATGTCCCACGCTTTCCCTGCATCTTTCATTTCTTCTACAGTCCGCCTTTTATTTATTTTTTGTCTACTACTGTTTTTTTCCTTCTTTCTTTTTTTTTTGTTTGACATTGTAGCGCGAAAATTTCCCAAAGTTTTTCCCCATTTGACTACGTTTGCGTGTTTATTTGTTTGTGTATTGTGTGTGCGCGCGGTTTTTATATCAACTGTTGTTGTTGTTGCTGTTATTATGTGTTGCTGTATGCGTGTTTGTTGCTATGTGTGCATGTGTATGTGTGCGTGTGTGTGTGTGTAGTGTGGTGTGGCTTTGAAAATGATTTTCCTTAAATGATAATAAATTTTCTCGTTGTTTTTTTGTTTGTTTTATTGTTGTTGTGCGCTGTCACTTGCTGGCATTTTTTTGGTATATGTTTTGTACTCGTCGTCGCAGTACGCTTTATTGTTGTTGTTCTTATTGTTGTTGTATATTTTCTTGCTTTTTGTTTGCTTTCATGTTTTCACATTGTGCCACACACCAACGCACATTGCACAATGCCAAAGCATCTAGGAACAAAAAAACAACCAAAACAACAACAACAACACTATCTCAATATGCATGCGCCATTATCACAATTCCCGCTCGACTTCGTCTTCACCTACTCCCCAACAAATGTTGCTGGCATTGCGGCTGCCGCTTTTCCTTGCTCTTCTTCTACTTCTACCTCCCCTTCTTCTTCTTCTTTAACTCTCCTGTACTTGCCACTTCCTCGGCTATTGAAATTGATTTCCATCTTCGCATCCTCGTGCGACACTTTCGTAGCAGACAGTAGCATGCAGACTTATGTATGAATATGTCTGCATGTGTGTGTGAGTGTGTGTGTATTTTTTGTGCTTGGTGTGAGCATGTTAATGTCTCTAAATTTGTATGTGTATTTGTTGCGTTTGGTTTTTATGCATGTTTCCTTTGGCATTTAGGCAAACAATGTTCATGTCCCAACAATTTATTAGTGCACACCGCCCCTTCCCCCCGTCACAACCTTGATTCCACTTTTGCTGTCTAATGAAATAATGGGCACACACACACGTGTGTCACGCTGCCATTCTTCTCGCTCATAATTTACCTAATCTAGTTCGCATCTTTCTCAAGTTTTTGTACATTTATTGCTTTTCATTTTCTGCTCGCATTCTTCAAACTTTTCGAAGAATATCTTTTCCAAACTGTGAACATATTTCTTTAATTGAATATATTTAATTAACATTTTGTCAAGTTTTTACTCTACTAAAATGTTTCTTGACTTCTTTTTATGGGATCGAGCTAGGGGCTACAATAAGGTGTCATAAGACGGGTGCCTGGGTGGGAGATCAGAGCTGAGAATTTTGGTACCTGGTTTGTTGGTTGTAGTGGCCGCTTCTGTGTGAGACACACTTAGGTCTATGTGACCCGTTGTGATACCACAAATCCACCCGTTTGAAATGTGTATGCAACACTGTTTTTTCCAAAATGTTATACAACACACATTTCAAACGGATGGGGAAAAGGAGGAAGGGGACCTACAGTTAAACGCCGAATCCAATAGAAGTAGACGAGTGTTTCCCCCGCCCCAGCTAGGAATCGAACCTAGAGCCTCGGTATGAAAAGCCAGCGCACTACCCGCTAGACTATCGAGGCCAGCTCGGTACCTGGACCCTCTAGAATACATATGCGAGTCTCTGCACACCCCTTGGTGAATCATCTGCTAAACAAAGAAAAAACCTAATAAACAGACACAATTCTGGACGACACAGAGTAACTCTACAAAGTTACTGATGGTCAGCCTGGCTGGGAATCCATTTGAAAAGCTCTGTCTTGACTAGAGAACTCAAAAATCTGGTGCTCTCTACATTATTAGTCTTACCTATGCATGGATCACTTGTTCTTCAAGCATAGAAAATACTACAAAAGCAAAAACCATCATAAGCAGATAGAAACGAAGAGTCAGAGGTTAGTGTTCCTCAAAAGCTTGGAGATGGGTGAAGCATGACTTCTCACTAAACTGAAAATATCCTTGATAAATCAAATGATCTAACATCAAAGTTCTGTCACCGAAAGCACATATTCTGACTCCCACAAAGCTGTATTTGTCAAAGCTGGATTCCTGACCGTCACTGGCACAAAACATGTCAAAGAATCTACTCAGCTTTCGGACGGTCATAGCACATTTGCTTTGAAAAGACAACTCTAATGGGGGGCGAGCTACTGGAGCTCGAGTTTTCAAGCATTCTTCACTTCACAAAAGTGACGGACTAACTACAATATATTCAGAGTTTCTGGGAAACTTGATGTTGAAGGCCGCCGAATCACCCAACGGTGAGACGGGCCAGAACTACCTCAAGTTGTTGCTAGAAGACACTTGCTAGTCAAGAGAGAAGCCAGTATCTATAATAAAATCAGTGGCATACGCAGGAGGTGTTTTTCAGGTTCAAACCCTTCTCTAAATATTGTACAAAAAATAACTGGTGATAAACATGATTTGAAATTATACCTATTGAGCTCAAAAATTGAATGCAAAATCCCTCTCCAAAATAATATCTTTTTGCATCACTGGATACAAGGGACAGCAATGTCTACTTGCCTGTGTCCATGGACCCTCCAGACGATATATAATAATAATAACTTCGTACCACACAACTCTTGAACCAGCCAAATGTTGATATAGACATGAAACTAGAGGTCATTCATGGTAGCCTGGTATATTCAGTTTCTCATTTTCTGATCTATCGTCCATCTAACGGATTCTCTTCTGGGTAAATTAAATCCCAGAGAGTGTACTATTCAACAGTCGTTAGTTCTAAAGGTGCTGGAATTCTATTTGACTACTTAAAAGCTGGTGTCGGACTGCCGCAGTCTCTTAAATGAACTGGACTGGTGTAACTTCATAGAGTTGTACTAGATAGCAGGGAGTGAGGGACACGACGGCAATAAATGAGTGGACCCTACACCAGGACTTTAGACGGCAATGAACAACCGACCCCGGAGCGGAACCAGATTAATACTCCCGGAACCATTCTGTGGACCAGTAGCGCACACAAGAATTTGCATAAAATCTTTGAGCTTAATTCCATTTTAAACCATTTTTTTCACCATAATTTTTGGTATTTGGGAGGTTTGAATCCACAAAACCTTCTCCACACTGCGCTATTGCTGTGAACTACCAAGAGGACACATTCGGGAATGGCTACGGCAATGTGTAGACCAGGAATTTGTTGACCATAGGACTAATTTCAAAGGAATGCGTCAGGCCACATAATCCCTGGCCCCATACAAAGGGGTCACAGGCAATCTTCATAAGCTAAACCGGGAGAACTTTTGTATCCCCAAAGGGCATCGCTCACTTAGATAACTACCGGCTCAAAAATATGGAATTATCCTCCTCGAGTGTAAGAGGAAGAAGAAACACATCCGTCCATGTTCTATGTGAATGTCCTAAGTTCACCATGAAGAGATTTTTCCGGCTCGGGCAGACGACATATTACCATAAACCATCTGGAAGTTACAAGCTTAGATAGTGATGGAACCCTTATCATGGAAGGTCAAAACGAAAGCTTCACAAAAGATCAGAGTGGTCATGGTGCACTTAAACCCATATGGTAATAATAGTTGTCCCAGAGAGTTACAGAACTCAGCTAAAAAATCATCATATCAGATGGGCTGATCCCAGAAAGTTGCTAAAACGATGCGTAGCTCGGATAGGACGACAGAGTTCTTTACCAAAAGCAAGAGACAACTGAGTATGTATTCCTTCTGCGTCCATCGCCAAAAAGGTTCATTCTGCATTGATCACAGAGTTCTCTACCCAAAAGAAGAGGTTGACTGAGGACGTTCATCTTCTGCGTTCACCCCCTAAAAGATGACCGTTGCCGTTGACCAGAAAGTTCTCTGCCCAAAGGAAGAGGTCAACTGAGGAAGGTGCACCTTCTGCCGTCATCGCCAAAAAGATGCAATTTGCATTGACCACAGAGTTCTTTACCCAAAGGAAGATCTCGACTGGGAAGGTGCTCCTTCGCATCTACGTATCACCAAACGGTTGGGTGCTGCGTTGACAAAAGAGTTCTCTACCAAAAAAAAGAGGTCAACTAAGAAAAGAAGTCTTCTGTAGTTAGGAGTAGTTCTCTGTTTAAAAGAGCTCGACTGAAGGTGTTCCTTCTGCCAAAAAGGTGCATAGCTTACTGAGCCCTGGGGTCCTCTCGGATACAGTGATCCCAGAGAACTGGCCAAAAGATATGTGGCTCGCATAGGATGACTTCTCCGGACACAAACACATGGGAAAATCCCTCTACTCGTTATGGCGATAGTTGACTTTTCACATCGTTATGGCATCATTAACCTTAAATCCGACGAGAGACACTCTCACCAACATCTGGTTGGATATGTTGGAGGAGAATCCAGTTCGAGTAGTATGGGTTGTCATCAAGAACTCTTCAAAGGGGTGCATGTGCCAACAAAAGAACTCTAAACCTGTTCTCCAAGGTACTTCTTCAGTAATTTCATCGACATCTGTTTCTTTTCAATCCTATGAAGACTTTTTGCTCTACTTTTTTCTTTTGAAAGGTTCTTCACTTAATTCCCATTGTTTCCTCTCGCACTATTTTCTTATATTCTCTCACTTCTCTCGCAATTTTTACACTTTTGCAATACATATTTTTTTCGTCTGGCTTTCACCTCATTGTCCTCTAAAAAACTTTGTATTCAGATGCGCTTTAAAGTCTCAATTATTGTCAAATTCAGACACCTCCCACCCGACTTCTTCCATTTTAGCCATAAATCCAGTTGTTGCCAAAAATGTTGAAGTGCAAAAAATAATAATAAAAATAAAAGCAGAAATCATAATAACAGAAATCATAATAAAAGCTCGACAATAGAAAAACATGCTCGAAAATAAAATTGTGAACTTTTTTCTGTGAATAAACGCGAGCAGCAATGCGGAAAAAGGGAGAAGGAGGCGCACACGACAGCGATCTCATATGTGTGGCAAACAAAACGCAGAGCAGAGCAGCGACTCCTCCTGTTGTTGCTGGCATTTTTGGCAAAGCGAATACTCGAAATTGCTGCATCAGCGCAAAGAAATTTTGTTGCCATTGCGGCGAATATTTTAGGAGATTTTTCTCGACACAGTCAAAGGCAAAAGAGAAGGCGGCGGCGGCGAGCAAGGAAAACGCTGAGTGCTGAATTTCTGAGACGGCGACTCCATTGGACACCAGCCATGTTGTGCATTGGTCGGTCAGTCTCGGTTCGAATGTCGCATAACTCACAGTTACCAGCCGTCGTCGTGCGTTGCCTGCGCCAGTTTGTCGACCAGTCTCGGTGTGCTGCTCGGGTCAGTTTATTGGCGGCCAACTAATTTTGCTGTTGCTTGTTTGTCCCGTCGTCTGTGTAGAGTCGGCCGTGTGTGTTTATGCACACGTGATGCTGTGGAGGAAACGTTGCAGCGAGCTGCCGCAGCAACTTTGTACTGATTCAAGGTGCACAGGACTCAGGACACTTATGAAACTCGTTGCCTCCTTTCTGTCGCTCCACGCTCCACACCCAACGCTTGGCTCCATTTTGCAGCCACAACACACACAAACCTTCCACCTCAGACGTTGCTCGCCACTTGCTATCATTCTTCATGCGCTGCTTTTGCCCCCTTCGTCCTCACACGACTGTCCGCTTTTGCTGTTCATCACTTCAGCACTGGATCGCACTCATTGCTTTCGGCTCGCCACTTGTCGGCCACTTGCGCCATTTATCGGTGGTGGCACATGAAATATGAAAATTTATTCAAGTCACTTTGATTTTATGTATTTGGCCAAATGTATGGGAAACCACTTGAAAACTTTCTGCACTTCCTACACTTTTCGCTTGTCGCCAACTCACATTGTGCGCCTAAAAGCCGACTAGCATGTTTTCTCTTCTAAGCAACGCAACAACACAGCGAATTTGAGCGATATTGAAAATTATGAAAGCAATGCTTTCTCTCACAATGCGTTCCATTCCAAACCCCCATTTAGCAACAACAACAACAAAAACAACAAAAGCAAAACTTTTGTCGCTTTTATGCTCGGAAATTCTTTGCCGCTGTTTGCTTTTTTTTTGGCTGCTGCCATCAATTTTTGCTGTTGTGACTGACGTCTGCACAGTGCTTTGGTTTGTTGCGAAGGGCGCGACGCCAAGGATTTGTGTGGCTAATTCGTTCGAATTTTAAAGATGTAACAAATCGAAGTAGCATCACTCACACATTCATGAAAATGGCAAAAATTTCGCGCGAACGCGATGACGTCGTCGAAAATGGTTAGCTTAATGGCTGGAAAAGGGCGCAAGCTTGGCAGTGACACATCACTATGCGCGTATTTTTATTGAATTGTTGTTTTTGTTGTTGTAATTGTGTGAAGTGCCACTATGACACTTTGTGGCTGTACCCAGATGGCAGCGAAAATGTTGCAAGCAAGTGAAAAGGATTAAGGTTGATGAGCTTAAAATGAAGTTGAGAATTTCGCTTAGACGAAGAGATAAGCTAAAGAGATAAAGACGGAGGAAGAGGAACGAGAAAGAAAGTTACGAGGAGTTAAAGTGAGATGAAACTGAGTAATTGACGAAGAGGTAGAGATGAGCTAAAAAGATGGGGAAGAAGGAGGAGGAACGAATAAGAATGTTACAAGTAGTTAAAGAGAGACGAAAATGACTACGAAGAGGTAGAGATAAGCTAAAGAGATGAAGAGGAATGATGAAGAACTAGAAAGATATGTACGAGAAGTTAAAGGGAGATGAAACTGAGTAACGGACGAAGAGGTAAAGACAAAGTAAAGAGATGGAGAAGAAGAAAGAGGAACGAGAAAGAAAGTTACGAGAAGTTAAAGAGAGATGGAACTGAATAACAGACGAAGAGGTAGAGATAAGCTAAAGAGATGGAGAAGAAGGAAGACGAATTAGAACGAAAGGTACGAGGAGTTAAAGAGAAATTAAACTGACTACGAAGCGGTAGAGATAAGCTAAGGAAATGGAGAAGGAGAAAGGCAAACGAGGAAGAATTGTACGAGAAGTTAAAGAGAGACGAAACTGACTACGAAGGAAGAAGAAGCCGAAAGAAAAATACGAGAAGTTAAAGGGAGATGAAACTAAGTAACTGACGAAGATGTAGAGATAAGCTAAAAAGATTCAGAAGAAAAAAGAAGAACTGGAACGAAAGAAACGAGGAGTTAAAGAGGTAAAAAGGAGCTAATGATGTGAAAAGATGCTAAAGCAAAAAGATAAAACGATTAACAGGAGCTGGAGAGGGAATGAAAAGTTGAAAGAGAAGTTAAAGAGTTAAAGAGGAGCTGAAGTAAAAGATATGGAGAAGAAGACGAACAAGAAAGAAAGTTACGAGGAGTTAAAGAGAGATGAATCTGAGTAACCAACAAAGAGATAGAGATAAGCTAAAGAGAGGAAGGAAGAGAAACGAAAAAGAAAAGTTCAAGGAATTAAAGAGGTAAAAAGGAGCTAAAGATGTGAGATGCTAAAGAAAGAAGATACAAATATTAACAGAAGCTGAAGAGAAATTTAGAAGTTGAAAAAAATTTTCAAAGAGAAGTTGTGGAGGTATAGAGGAACTAAAGATTTAATAAGACAAAGAGAATATGAAGAGATACAGAGAAACTGTAAAGATTAATAGCAACTAAAGAGAGAAGCTGAAGATGTAAAAAGAATATGGAGAGTTATTTATTGAAAAGCTAAGGAGATAAAGAGAACTAAAAAACAAAAATAGCTGAAGCGTAAAGCGCAGCTGAAAGAAAGAGTGAAAGTGAAAAGAGAAGAGAAAAATATCGAAAAGATTAAGAGCTAAGAGGTAAAGAGAAGAATACAAATTGAGCTGATAAGAAGGTAAGGAGATGAAGATAAGAATTAAAAATTAGCCAATCGCAAACTAAAATCTGAAAAAGAAGAGAATGAAGAAGAGATGAAGAGAAACTAAGAAAGACTGTTTAAAATATAAAACAAAGCGATAAAGTGATATGGCGAAGTAAATCTGATAAAAGAAAGCTAAAGAAAGGGAGAGAAACTAGGGATAAGCGGAAAGGTAAAAAGAAACAATGAAGATAAAGAAGACTAAAGAGCTAAGAGAGCTAAAGAGGAAAAAAATACCAAGTAAGTTAAAGAGAAGACATCAAGAGAAGTTCAAGTGGTGAGATGTAAAAAAATAAAGTGAATTGGAAAATAAGATGAGAAGAAACTGAACAAAAGTAGACCGAGACTATGAAGATAGAGAAGACAAACTAAAGGGAAAAAGAATACCGAGTAAGTTAAAGAGAAGAAGAAAATAAATATAAAGAGAAGCTGAAGTGGTGAGATGGAAAAAAATAAAGCGTATTTGAAAGTAAAATGAGAAAAAAACTAAAGAGAAGTAAACTGAGACTGAGCTAAGAGAAAATTGATACAAGAAAACAAGATTAGAGAATAACTGAAGAAAAAGGAAAGAGGTGAAGAGAAGAAGAATGAAAGTGAGCTAAGTAACATTTAGATATGAAAACATTATTAGGAAATTACTAAGGAAAAGGAAAAGGGGTGAAGAGAAGTTCAAAACATAGTAAAAAGCTGAAGAAAGTGAAAATAAGATAAGCTGAAACGAAGAGGTGGTGAAGCAAAAAATAAATCCTTGAGAGATAAACTAGAGCTGATGATTTGAGGAGAAACTGAATGAATGAAGAGAAGAGACTGTATGAAGAAAAATTTTATAGATGAAATGAAGCTCAAGCCACATATTTAGATTGAAGGGTTAAGGGCAAACAAACAACAGATGTGAAGAAGTTAAGGAGATAAAGAAGTTAAGGAGATCTAGAAATCTGATGATGTAAAGAGAACCTGGGTAAGCAGCTGAATAGACAAAGTGAATATACAAAGTAAGTTGAAGAGAATGTAGAGACATGAAAAGAAGAAATGTGCTGAAGAGAAAAGCTGAGAAGAAACTAAGGATGCAAAGATAAGCAGAAAAGATAGTAAAAAGCTGAAAACAAAATCAGAGTTGATAAGATTGAATGAAGCTAAAGTAAAAAGCAAAACTTGAAAAGATAAAAAAAAATGCTTGGGATATCAAGCTGAATGGATGAAAAGATGAAGTTCAGTGATTGAAGAAAAGTTGAATGGATGAAGAAGAACTCAAGGGATAAAGTTGGCCTAATGAGTTCAAGTGAAACTAAACGCATGTTGCTAAAGGAAGGTGAAAATCTTAAGAGATGAAATATAGCTGGGGAAAAGATTGAAGCTGAATGGATGAAAAAATGAACAGAAGTTGAATGGTTGAATAGATGTTGAATAAATAAAGAAAAACTCAGGAGGAAACTCAGCAAAGTTAGCCTGATGAGTTAAAGTGAAACTAATCGCTTGTGGCAAAGATAGAGATATCTAAAAACCTTAAGAGATAAAGTAAAGCTGGACATTTGAAAGCAAAAGGGATGAAAAGGAGCTGACGGAATGAAAAGAAGCTGAAGGAAATTAGAGAAGTGGAATGGATGAGAAGAAATTCAAGAGTTTAAACGAGACTGAAGAGTTAAAAATGAAGATCAGATCAAAAGAAGCAGTGGAGATAAGGAACTCAAATAACTGAAGATGTAAAAAGGAGCTGAAAAGAAAGAGCTAACAAAAAACTTACACCAAAGAAAGACTAAGACTAAAGCAAGACAAGAGAGTAAGAAAACAAACATTAAGTTGGTTACGAAAACATCGGCAAAGGAAAAAAAGAGAGAAAGTTTGGAAGGAAGGAGAGAAGAAGAGAAGCTAAAAGGACAATGAGGAGCCTACATGAATCATGCTTGTTATCGCTTTTATGATCAGTTAAATTCCATTACCAATGAGTGAATTAAGAAGTGAAAGCGCAATATTATATAAAATACCAAAGCATTGCTTAAAATTTTAAGCAATTATTAAATTATTATTAAACACTTTAAAAACCATTAAACCAAAACCTGCCTCAAGCTTTGCAGCAACTGAACTCGGTCTCAACTCGCAGCTTGTAGGCAGAAAACAATTCAATTTTAAGGTCAAATTATGCACAACACGTTCAGACGCCGGTCACTGTCAGCGCTTCCAAATTTCATATTAAATAATACCAATAAAATTTACAACACCAACAATGATATGCAACTCTCGAAATTGACCGTCGTAAAAGAAACTATTCCAAAAAAATAACAACAACAACCACAACAACATTTCGTGCTGCCTAATTGCTAATGACTTGAAGCCTATTGAAGGTCGCCAGCAACACCAGCGGCAATAACTATGGCAACAACAACAATAGCTTTCAAATCCCAAAAAGCCACAAAAACAACAGCGCCCACGGTCAGCGGTGATTTCGTAAGCGATCAGCGTTGAGCATCAATTACCATCAGTCGGTCGGAAAGGGAAGAAAGAAAAAGCCGGCTGAAAGCCAAACAATTGTTGGCCACTTGTTGGACGACGGCGGCGCTGCGGTCAAGCGGCGCAGCTCAGTGTGACGCGATAAGATCAAATCGCGTTAATGAAATACGGAAAGTGACACACACACAACAACAACACTGCGACAAACATTTAGCCGCCACTTCATTCCCACACAAAAACAAAAGAGACCCAACCAAAAACAGAGCAACGACAAAAACAAAAACAAAAACAAACAGACGCACACTCGAAGCGGCGGCAGCAACAAAGTTCATAATCGCCAGAAATTAATTTACATACATGGCTGCACTCTGACCGCGGCGACGCACAAACTGTCTGGCCGAGCGTCTGTGAATAGTTTAAACGGCTGGTGGGACGAATTGCCGATCGGCCGGACTGTTGTGGCCCGCATGTTGCATGACAGCGTCCAGTAAGAGAACTCATAGTGAGGGAGGGAGGGAGGAACTTGCGGTGTTGCTGTTTGCGGTGCAGAATTTCGAATTTAATTGAAAACAGCAAAAACGAAAACAATTAAAATTACAACAACAATTTCAACACCAAAAGACCAAAAACAACACAATAACTCAACAACAGGGTGAGCAACAACAGCAGCATGAGCCCATTTTAATTATCCGAATAATCAACAACAAAACTAAACAAAACAAGAAGGGGGAGAGTAATTAGAAATGGTAAAAGGAACAGCCGAAATTTGCAACCAAGCGATAAGAAGATGAATAAGAAGAAGAAGATTAAAGACTATGGGGGAAAAGTACTGGAAGATGTAATAGTTGGTTAAAAAATTGAACTGATTGTTGAGGAAATGACTGACAAAAAGAACCAGTAAAGAAGAAGACTAGAGAGGATGACTAAAGGAAGAAGGCTGGGAAAAGCGGAAAGAAACCAAGAAACCCCAAATAAAGAAACTACTTATTTCTTTGGGTTCGGTTAGCTAAGCTTTTGGAAATCCAAATGACTGAAGCCAAAATAATATAACGAAAAAGGGGCAATAAAAGAACAGGAAAGAGCGCTACAAGTCGGTTAGGAAGACAGCGATGAGCAAAGAATGCGAAACTTTAATAAGCAAAGGAAGAAGAAAAGATGACATATCTAAAAAAAATTAACAAAAACGCATCTCAGAAAGAAAAACACGATTCGAAAATATCAATAAAGAAGGAAAAGAAAGGAGAAATATGGGTGTGGATAAAGAAAGGAAAAGGTTATATAAAAAGACTCAAAAAAACCACAACAAAGAATGACGAAGACTAAAGTAAGACAAAAGAGGAAGAAATAACGAAATAAGATGGTTACGAAAATATCAATAAAGGGGGAAAAAGGGCATACAAGTTGGTGAAGATAAAGAATTAGAATAAAAGGTTATATAGAAAGACTCAAAAAAAATCACACCGAAGAAAGACTAAGACTACAGTAAAACAGGACACTAAGAAATAATAAATAAAGTTGGTTATGAAAACAACGCCAAAGGAAAAAAGAAAGAGAAAGTTTGGAAAAGATAAGGAAGAAGAAAAGGTTCAAAAGACTCAAAAAAATCACGTCAAATAAAGATGAAGACTAAAGTAAGAGAAGAGACTAAGAAATAACAAATTAAGTTGGTTACGAAAACAACGACAAATGAAAAAGGAATGAGAAAGTTTAGTGAAGATAAGGAAGAAGAAAAGGTTACATAAAAGACTAAACAAAATCACAACAAAGAATGACTAAGACTAAAGTAAGACAAGAGACTAAAAAATTAAATTAAGTTGGTAACGAAAACTTTGACAAAGGAAAAAGGAAAACGAAAGTTTGGTGAAGATAAGGAAGAAGATAAGGATACATAAAAGATTTAAAAAAAAAATCACACCAAAGACAGATTAAGACTAAGAAATAACGAATTAAACTGGCCAACTTCGCTAAAGGAAATATGAAAGAGAAAGTTAGGTAAGGTTAGAGAAGAAAAAAGTTATATACGAGAATCACATCAAAAATAGGTATTGAGGAAAATCAGAGTTAGAAATTGGTTACAAACGAAAAAAGAATGAAAATCTAAGGTTAGGATAAGAAGAAAAGATAAGACTAGATAAGATAAGATGAGAAGAACGACAAAAAGATATGTTAAGATACTTTCAAACTAATCCATTTTAAAAAAAACTAAGAAAGTAAGCTGCTACTGAGAACCAGTGCGTTGGGTCCGAATAGGAAAGAAGAAGAGATACTATTGTATAGTTAGTTCACCTAAGGAAATACGAAATATGAGAGTAAGAAAGCATGAAACAACAAGCAACGCAAACAGTAGTAAAGAGAAGGAAATTCGATTTTGAGGTTAAGTAGAAGAAGAAACATAAAATTTAATCAAATCAAACGAGAACGGGAGCGAGGATAGAAAAATAAGTTATGGTTTAGGCCAGTGGCGCACATGCTGGAGGGGATTTTTGGGGTTCAAACCCCCCAAACCCAAAAGTTGCTGGTAAAAAATATGGTTTCGAATGATATTCGGCTCAAAAGTTGTACCTACCCCCGAAATTGAAATCCTGTGTGCGCCACTGGTTTGAGGACAAACCACATATTATAAACTACAAAATTTCTTAAGTACGAGGAAAAAAAAGGTCAAATATAACGAAACTTTCTACTTTTTTCGGTGCCGTCTGATACAACAAAATGAAATGGAATGAAACTAAAATAAATTAAGTTAAATGGAACGAATTCTAATGAATATAAATGAACCTAAATGATTTCAAATGAATTGAAATAAACTTAAATTAAGTATCTGAAATGAACTGACATGAATTGAATTGAAATGACTTGAAATAAAATAAAATAAAATAAAATAAAATAAAATAAAATAAAATAAAATAAAATAAAATAAAATAAAATAAAATAAAATAAAATAAAATAAAATAAAATAAAATAAAATAAAATAAAATAAAATAAAATAAAATAAAATAAAATAAAGCAAAATAAAATAAAAAAATAAAATAAAATAAAATAAAATAAAATAAAATAAAATAAAATAAAATAAAATAAAATAAAATAAAATCAAATCAAATCAAATCAAATCAAATCAAATCAAATCAAATCAAATCAAATCAAATCAAATCAAATCAAATCAAATCAAATCAAATCAAATCAAATCAAATCAAATCAAATCAAATCAAATCAAATCAAATCAAATCAAATCAAATCAAATCAAATCAAATCAAATCAAATCAAATCAAATCAAATCAAATCAAATCAAATCAAATCAAATCAAATCAAATCAAATCACATCAAATCAAATCAAATCAAATCAAATCAAATCAAATCAAATCAAATCAAATCAAATCAAATCAAATCAAATCAAATCAAATCAAATCAAATCAAATCAAATCAAATCAAATCAAATCAAATCAAATCAAATCAAATCAAATCAAATCAAATCAAATCAAATCAAATCAAATCAAATCAAATCAAATCAAATCAAATCAAATAAACAAAATAAAATAAAAATAAAATAAAATAAAATAAAATAAAATAAAATAAAATAAAATAAAATAAAATAAAATAAAATAAATAAAATAAAATAAAATCAATTCCTATTTTCCAATCGTGTTTTACGTTAATATATTTCTGACTTTATTATTATTATTTGCACTTCTAAATTTTTCTCCAACAACAAATTGCGCATACCAACAATGCTGGACGAAGTCGGCAACCTGCAGCTGCGAATTTTTTTACATTTAAATATAACACAACAATAACAATAATGAGAGCGAATAACAACAATGCGAATAACAACAATGAACGCCAACAAAAATAATGCCAACAAAACCACACCAACGACAACATGAACCCAATGAGTAATTCATCATTTTGCGCTGCTGCCTCGGTGCGGTGCGACGGTTGCCACCGTCGAGCGGCGTTGCACGTCACACCACACGCCACTGAATGACAACAGAACACAACACAACTGTGCAGCGGCCACGGGGCCAACAGCAGCGGCTCTGGAGTCGGTCGTCGCTGGTCTGCGTAATTCGTCTTGTTGTCTGGCTGAGTGTCAGCTTCCAATTTGCCTTTCAATTGCTGCCAACCGTATGCCGACAACATTATTGTTGTTGCTATCATTGTTGTTGTTGTTGCTGTCGTTATTATATGCGAGCCAGTCTTTTGTGTGTGCGCGAGTGCGCGCTTACTTGGCCCGGCGCAGTCTTTTGTGTGTCAATCAGCCGCGCCGAGCCTGACCTGGCCTCTTCACGCCGCCCCCCTCCCCCCCTTTAACTTCAGTGCGGCGCATTTTATTTTTCGATTTTCCTTCTACGCGTCCTTCTGTTGGCGTATTTTTGCGTTTTGCTGCTTTGCATTTTGCATTTTGTTTTGTTTTGTTCGTTACGCCTTTTAATTGGCGTCTTAGCAGACAGCCGGCCTGCCTTGCGCCCGTCAGGCCGCCCAGTCGGTTGCTTCTACTGTCTGAAGCGACGCGTCCTCCAACTCGAAAAACACGTCTTTTGTTTACGTCAATTGTTGCAGCTCGAATGCGCCACCAGCAACATTGCCGGTGACAATAATAACAACAACAACAATGTGAACTCACTGCACAAGTGTGTATACACACACACATGCAAAAGATTGCATCAAATTACGCTCACACACGCGCACAGCGGCCGGCCGGCCACTGCAGCGGGTGCAACACAAGTCACCCTTGACGTGCAACAACCGACATTTAGCCTTTCTACCCTCGCAGTGGTGGCACGTTGATGGGGCATGCAACCAGCATGCAGCCAGCAGCCGAACAACAGCGACCGCTTGGCTCGCTGTGCCAACGCACACGACTCGGGTTTCACATGATTCTTTCAACACTCGTTGACGATGCTCGAAAACTGCTTGTACAACAACAATAACAAAAATTGAAATAACATTGAAAAAACATTAAAAACAAAAATTGAATATAAAAATTGTCATTTGTGCATTGCAAGAAAAATGTGTGTGAAATTAATTGAAATGAGCTGAGGATTGCAAAATCTCGAGATTGATGAAGTTTTTTCAATCATTTTTTATCAACGGAATTTCAATTGAAAGTGATACCTACTAATTTTTTTTATAAAATCGAGTATTAGAAAACAAAAAAATATAACATGCATTGTGTGAAATTTGTTATAAAATTAACTGAAAGTTGTCAAGAAGTAGAAATTGTTTAGTTGAGATTGAAATCTTTTGAAAAAAACACCAACGTTTTTGTGATTGAAATTCCGATTAAATTTTTATCAGAATACGAAAAATGGTTTGGAAAATTGCCAAGAACTGGAAGTTGTTTAGTTGAGAAAAACAGTTGAAAAAAACACCAACGTTTTTGTGATTGAAATTCCAATTAAATTTTTATCAGAATACGAAAAATGGTTTGAAGATTTGAAAAATATTGTAATTGGATCTCCTTAGATTCCTTGGACCCGTTTAGGCAGAGGAAGGAAGACCAATGTTAGGTTAAAGTCACCAGAGAAAAACTGAGCAAATTCTGTTTGTTCATCCCTCTAACTGTTTTTTCTGCTCTGCCTCTGCCATCTATCTTTTGATCTATCCGTCCATCTGTCTACCTATTTCTCCGTTCATTTGTGCAATTGTCCGATCATTCAACCGCTATCCATCTTTTTTAAAAGAATATTCGATACAAAAGGGTTATGATTTTAACAATTCGATATATGTTATCGAAATCACTAGAAGAATCAGTTTGAGAATTCTGTCCATTTATTCATTCATCTGTCTTTCCTTCTTTCGCTCACGCTCACTCATCAATCATTTCATTGATTCCTTTTTTTCAAAAGAAGATTCGATACAAAACAGTTGTGATATCAACAATTCGATATATGTTATCGAAATCACTAGAAGAATCAATTTGAAAGTTCTTTTCATCTATTCATCCCTCTGTCTATCCTTCTTTCTATACGTTCTTTTGTACGATCACTAATCAATCATTTCATTCATTCCATCTTTTTCAAAAGAAGATTCAATACAAAACAGTTGTAATATCAATAATTCGATATATGTTATCGAAATCACTAGAAGAATCAGTTTGAAAATTCTGTCCATCTATTCATTCATCTGTCTATCCTTCTTTCTGTACGTCCTTTTGTACGCTCACTCATCAATCATTTCATTGTCACTACAAAAATTGTATACATTAAATATCACAACATAATGGGAATCAGTTATCAAATTTATCATCAGTCCTTCTGCACGTCAAACGGTTCGTCCATTCATCGATCTGTTCATTGCATCGGTCATTTAATGTGACTAAAAGCTTTCATACTTTGAATATCACAACATAATTATATGAATTTATGATTCATTTATCAGCTTCAGTACACCCATACATCATCCTTGTGTACGTCAGTCGGTTCGTCCATTCATCGGTCTGTTCATTGCTTCGATCATTCATTGTCACTAAAAGCTTTCATACTTTAAACATCAGAACATAATTATGTGAATTAACGAGTAAGTTATCAGCTTCAGTACACCCATACATCATCAATCTCAATCCTTCTATACGTCACTCGATTTGTCCATTCATCGATCTGTTTATTCCATCGATCATTCATTTTAACTCAAAGCTTTCATACTTTTAATATCACAACATAATTATGTGAATTGAGGCATCAGTTATCAGCTCTAGTAGACCCGTACATCATGAATCCTTTCGTACATTACTTGGTTCGTCCATTCATCTTTTCATCCTATCGATCATTCCACTCTCACAAAAAACTTGCAGACTTTATATATCGCAATCAATTTAAAAAAATTAAGAACCAATTAGCAAATTGAGTACATATATTTCTTCATCAGCCCATCCTTCCTTCGGAACGTCTTTTCGTCCATCTACTTATTCTTTCTTCAAAGCATCAATTTGTTAATCCTATTGTTCCTTTCGTTTCCACAACACCCCATCAGAATCAACAAAAAATAATCTCTTGGAAATTTGGTTTCTCCAACCATACTTTTTTCAGTTCTTCCTTTCGTACGTCCATTCGAGCATTCGTTCAATATTCATCTGTTCATTCTATCTATCATTTTAATCTCACAAAAACAAATTTTAAACTATAACTATTGCAACAAAATTATAAAAATTTCAGAATCACACAAACTCATCAGTACATCTATACGAATATCCGTCTATCTGTCCGTCGGAACGTCCTTTCATCAAGTAGATGGATGACTTTCTACTTACTTTACTTTCTTTAAAGCATACATATGCCTATCCAATCGTACATTTTGATCCAAAAAAAGCCACTAGAATCAACAAAAAAGAATCTCTTGGCAAATTTGTTTCTCCAACCAAATTTTTTTAAGTTCTTCCTTTCGTACGTCCCTTCGAGCAATAATGAAACATTCATCTGTCCGTCCAATCTATCATCTTAATCTCACCAGAAAACTCTCAAACTTTAGTTATTGCAACAAAACTATATAAAAAATATAGAATTACTAAGCAAATTCTAGATGTACTGAATCTCACCTCTTCACTCTTCACTCATACGTCCATCCTCTTCTTCTTCTTCTTCTTCTTGACTGACACGACAGCCCGATTTCGAGACTAAGGCCTAGCTACCCGTAACCAACCGTGTTGTGCGTGCGAATTTTTTTTCATGGTTGGAAGGGACCTAAAGTTTTATGCCGATTCCGAACGGCGTGTTGGGACCTTTTTCATAAGCAATTTTACTCTCAGAAGTTTGCCATTTCCTAAATAAATTGATAAATTGTTGTTTTTCTTTTTTTTCGGTGTTAACGCAACGGAGTATTGAACTCGCGGAGTCTTGACTCGCGGCCCAACGCACTAGCCAGCTGAGCTACAGCGGCTGCGTACGTCCATCTACTGTTCCTTTATTCTATGCATCCATCTGTTCATCTAATCGTACATTTCATTCCCACAATTACCACATAGAATCACTTTGTGAATCCGTTTCTTCAACCATACTTTTGTCAGTCCTTCCATTCGTCCTACTTTCCATCATCATCTACATCATCATTTATTCATCTTCCCATCCAATCTTTCATGTCATTCCCACAAAAAAAAATTTGCAATTTAAATAACTCTACAAAATTATATAAATTTAAAAATGACCAGAAAAATCACTTTGCAATGTCTGTACTTCCAACCAAACATCTGTCCTTTTCTAGGCCCATCCGAGCATTCATACATCCACCAATCCCACAGATCATTTATTTTATTCCCACAAAAACACTTTCAGACTTAAAATCTCACAACAAAACTATAAATTTCTCTCACTGCACATAAATTCGAAATAAAAACAACAACAACCTAATCTCCTAATGATTTTTACTACATTTCTCTTGACATTTCAGCTCGTCTTCGAGCACCATTTTTCTCTTACACACATACACCCAAACACTTGTCGTCCAACATGTGGAGGCAATTTTGGAAATAACACAACAAATACTACAAATTTTTACTGCTTATTTGTAGAGAAGATGCAATAGAAACGTCCACACCCCACTTGAGCGACTTGAACGTGAAGAGCATCTTTGCCACTTGAGGCGAATTACTAAAACAAACAAATTTCCTTAAATGTATCAATGCAAGACATTCCAGAATTTCTGAGAATTACAAATACGACAAGAAATTTTCAACACAAGCAGCCGAAATGATTCACAATAATATTAGTTGTTGAAATTTTAATGCAAAGAAAAGTCATAAGTTGTGCGTTGAAGTAATGTAAATGCCAATTATTGTTGTATCAATCAGCCAACTTGTAGTTTCACTAATATAATTTTCAGATTTGATATGGAATTAAAGAATAAAACGACTTTTGTATTGCCATGTTTTGAAAAATGTTGTAAGAAAAATTTGTCCAAACTGCTTTTATGAGAAAAGTAATCAGGGCCGCTTATGTCTCTTTTATTTCAGAAGCTATGAAACTGGATTTAGCAGAGTTTATTTCTGAGTTATGTCCATCACTAAAACATCGAACTGAGTCAATGGATAAATCACAACTTGAGGAATTTAAAAGACTATTTAGATGAGCCACTAGAAGAATTGTCTAAACTTTTTATAGAAGCAAACTTCTTCTTCTCCTTCATTTTAGAAGCTTTAAAACTCCATTTATGAGAATTTATATATCAATTATGTCCTTCAAGAGTATTTAGATGAACTAGTAAAAGAATTGTTTGAGATTTTTAGAGAAAAAACTGCTTTTATACTGCATACATCACCTTTATTTCAGAAGCTATGAAACTCGATTTAGCAGGGTTTATTTTTGAATTATTTCCTTCACTAAAACATCGAATTGAGTACATTGGAGTAATCACAACTTGAGAAATTGAAAAGAGTATTAGATGAGCTACAAGCCTAGAGAAAAACTTGAAGTATCTGTAGAAGAAAAGAGATCACTGAACAAGAAATTCTATGTAAAGAAAATTTTATATACCTGACTTGTAGGATCCCGAAAATTTTAAAATATCTAAAGATATACAAACAATTTGAGAAAAATAAAAAAAAACAATCTTGACAAGCATTGCTAAACCAAAGTTAAAGATTGATATGCTCGTATAATATCAGGTGTACAACTTTGCTTCCGCCGTTTTTTTCCTCTTTTGACGCTATCCATGAAGCAATCCATTTTTCCAATTCTTCGAAGGATTGAAAATGTTGATCTGCCAGGCCGTGTGCCATCGAACGGAATAGGTGGAAGTCAGAAGGGGCGACATCTGGGGAATACGGCGGGTGGGGCAAGACTTCCAATTTCAGCGTTTCCAGCTACTTTTTGACCACTTTTGCGACGTGAGGCCGAGCATTGTCGTGTTGGAGGATGACTTTGTCATGTAGCTCTTGATATTCGACATCGAAATCACCATTTTTAAAACGTTGAAACCACTCCCGACACGTTCTTTCACTCAGAGCAGCATCACCGTAAGTTTCTGAGAGCATTCGATGCGCTTCAGCTGCATTTTTTTTTCGAATTGTAACAGAAAAGTAAAACTTCCCGCAAATGGCGAGAATTGGGCACATAAACGGACATTTTCGAGCGTGAATAATACGAAAACAAGAACAACTGTCGCTGAAACGGCGATGACAATTCGTTAGGCACTGTCCACACTCACTTTAAAGGCATTACCATCTATGTATTTCAACCAGCCTCAGCCGGTACAGCCACCTATCGGAAAACGGCGGAAGCAAAGTTGTACACCTGATATTTCAATTATCTTCATCACTAAAACATAGAACTAAGAATTAACAAAAGTTTTTAGTTGTTTGATGAACTTCAAATCCGGGCAATAAATTCGATTTCTTAACAAAGTTTAGCAAGTTCGATAGTTCATCTTTTGCTTCATTGCTCAGACCAGACAGGAACTGCATAAGATTTTATATCAAAACTTTAGTGTTTTTCTTGACTTATTGATGCTTGTCAAGATGAATTTTTTACCATCCCGTGGAAAGTTTTGGTACTTTTATTAATTTTGTATTCTTTGCACTTTGTATTCTTGTCCAGTGTAGAATGCTTCGTTGGAATCGATTAAAAAGTTTTCGAGATACAGTGTTTACTCCCTTGACTACATAGAAAATTGCCTGTTTTGTATGGTAGCCCTTTAAGAATTGAAGATAGAGGTTAGGTGTATTTGTTAGAAATATTTTAAAGGACAAATTAAGAGGGTCTATCTTACATTTGACAGATCTCGGGACAGATATTGGAAGCAGTGGGAACCAATTTTATGAAAATAATCATTTCGTATGGTAACCCCATTATGTGTTGAAGATATGAGGTAAGTATGTTTGGAAGAAATGTTTGTGAAAGTGAAAATTAGTGGGGGTGAGTCATAGACTTTAACCCTTTGAGAGCAACTTCTCAGAAGTTGTGGAGCAATTTGTAAGATTTTATAGAACTTCTGTAAACATTAGCCTTAAAGTAGCGTCATTTAACTCCATTTTAGACCTTAAGCTGATACATCTGACATTTGAAGAATCACTGAAGGATTATAAGCCTAATTATTTGCTTCTGGATATGAAGGGCGATCATTGGGCCATTTTTAAATTTATGCTTTCAAACATATTTGGAATTATTTCAACGCAATTAAGGACTCCAGATTAAGGGCTCTGTAATCCAAGAGACTCAAAAGCAGAGCTGTGTAAAGTGATTGAAAAGTCAATGGATCCCTAAAACTTTACAAATTTATTTTTAAAAATCCCAGTATGGAAGAAGCTTTTGGGGTAATGTAACCTATTTGACTTGCAAAACTTAGTTTAGCATTAAATATGACAGATTTTGACTTTATTTGAACTAAGATAAAAGAATACTTAGAAACATGAAGACGTTATCGATATTACTGTGATGTAGATAACTATTATTCAGATTTGTTTGTTTGCTTGAGTTTCAGATTTGTAATGTTAAGTTGATATCATCAGCAACCAAAAGAGATTTGAAATTTTTAGAACGTTATGACAAATCATTTATAAATAGGAAATATGAAAGCGGTCCCACCAGTTCATCAAATCTCACCAATGAATAAAAGGATCTAAAGAATCGTAATCGAAAAATTGTGCCCTATGTCATGTCAAATGTGTCTTCAATCTCATATATGGACATCATTCATTAAGGTGCCAGCTGACCTTTTGAATATATGAAAATGTTATGGAAAATCTTAACTTCATAAAGGCTCCTTATAACGTAGTAAGATATAAAAGCTTCTTATGTTCAGAATAACCTAGAAGATTGTCTATTGTAAAAACATCCAAATCTATCCAACAATCAATACCATTTGTAACCATATTTGTGACTCAAAATGTTTGGAACTAGCAAATATTTTGAAGGGTTTGAATCGCCAAATCTCCCAACGTGCGCCACTAACCATATCCAAAGAACGAAAGAAAGACCAAGGATTATCTACTATTATCTATTATTATCTTTTATTATTTACAACTTGACTGAATTTACAAGCTCGTAGCATTCCAAATCCATTCAGAGTAATAACAACAGAGAACTTAACCCTTTCCGACATGAAAATAAACCCGTTCTGTATGAATTGTATGGGCTGTAGTCCAATATATTGGACATGGTGACTGAAAGGGTTAAATATTTGAAAAGTACATCCAAAACGTGATTTTTATTTTATCATTGACAGCATTAAAAAAAGGGGAGAATTTAATTCACATCATATAAAGAGTTGAAGTTCATCTTCTTTGCTTCTTTATTTTATGCTAAAAAATAATTGTTTAAGCAATCAAAAAAATTAATATTTGTGATTGCAAAGTTCGCTTCCCCAGTGCCAAGCTTTGGGCCCCCTGTGCCCGACGCTCATTTAGCTCCACAAGCGGCAGCAACAAATTAACTTCAACTACACACGCATGCGTGGATCCAATTGACCGGCCAGCTGGTACTAAGACCGAAGCTGACCGAAAGAGAGACACTGTAATTTCGTTCTTCTAATTAGTTTTCAAAAGAATTCATGAAAAAACATTCCAATGGGCAATTGGAAAAAATTCTTCATCATTATGATAATTTTAGGCTTTGCCAATGTATTTAGGGGGCACTTAAGCTCATACAACAACAACAACAACACTAATAATAACAATACATATACCAATAACAAAAACACACAAAGGGTAAAACCACCAAAGCGACAGCAAATATTTGAATGTTGGACAAAAAAAAGTTGAAGGGGGCCAAAGCAAAGCACGCAATCGAATGTGTTCGCATGTGGCAAGTAGCAAGTTGGAAGTTGGAAGTAGGAACAAGCATGTGCATACCATGCATGTTGTTTGTATGTTGCTGCTGAACTGAAGGCATTGTCAATACTTTCAATATTTGTGTGTGGCGCAGAGGCGGTGAGAAGTTGGGGTGGAGGAGAGAAGGGGAAAGAAGAGCTAAAGCAAGTCAGTTTGTCTGCAAGTCCAGTGAAGCCGCAAAATCCCACGGATCTAAAGATGGCGCAGCAACAAGAACAATTACAACAATTGTAACAACAACTACACAAACAACAATGAACAACAATGCGAGTACAGCATTTTCTCACGCATACACACACACACGCACAGCTTTGTGTGTGTAAATGCGCATTTAAATGTAAGTAAATAAATTCAACTACACGAAAGATACTTACAACACCAACAAAAAACAACAACAATAACAACAAAACAACAACAATAACAACAAAACAACAACAATAACAACTTAAATCAAAAACAGTTTACAAAGCAGGAAAACGAAATTTAAAGCAAAAGCATAACAATTAAAAACTGATTACCATACGTCAAAGGCAGCAGAGTTGATTTTCCCAAACACACACACACACACATATATAAATTTCACAAAAAATTAATTTTTTTTTTCTACTAACAGGCGTAAGCATTAAAATCAACACAACAACGCAACGCCGCGCTTCATGCGAAAACGCAACGAACCGTAAACGGCCCAACCGACCGACCGACCAGCCGACTGACTGAGGCAGTGGCAGCGAGTGTTGAATGTTTTATGCGCGAAGCGGCCAAGACAGCGTCGAATAGGGTTAATAAGCGTCGATGGCGCTGTTGAAGGTGGGAGTTTTGGCTGGCAGTCGCAGTCGCCGGGTTCAGGGTGCGGGGGGCGAGGAATGAACGTGTGGCACAGACGACTTCAAATGACGATCCAGTGGGAAAATTGCGCTGCAACAGGGCCATCAATGAAAGGGCGCACACATGTAGGCGCGCCGAGGGCGGAGCAGAGCAAGGGGCGCACTCTACTCGTGGACCCGTGTGGCCAGCGCACTTTTATTTTATTATTTATTTAAGTGTTTTCTTTGCGCTCTTAAAATGTGTTTTTTTTTGCTTGCTTCTTATTGTAGTTGTTGTTTAATTTAACCTTTTTTTTTGCGAGCGCTGGCTTGCTGGCTGATTCACTGACTGGCTGACTGGGCTCGTCGAGGCTCGTCGAGTGGGTCCAACGGTGCGGCTCTTTGGCTGCTGCTGCGTAATGACTTAAGTGAAATTACTGAAGCGTGCCGTGGTGCCACAAAAATTCACACGCAGCATTTAATATGCTGTTTGGTTGGTTGTTCTTGTTCTGGTTTTTGTTGTTGTTGTAGCCAGTGCCTATGTCGTGAAAAGCAGCAGCAGCCACAACTCGTCTGCTTAATTTCCCAGTGGCTTAGGGCAGGTCATTATTAATGTTGAAAAAACAACAACAACTACAAAAAACACTACCTACCATCAACAGTCAACGCCATCGTAATGTGTTGTATGTATGTGTGTCTAGTAAAAGCAACAACAAGCCGCCTTGCCACACTTAAATATTTGCTACCCTTGACGGCTGCCCATTTCTGTTCTGGTAGAACATTTTTAGTTGTAATCATAAAAATAATTACGCATTTCCCCTCCCCTCCCCCACTCCCACACCAATGTTTGCTACCCTTTCTGTTCACCCTTCAGTGCTTCTTCTTCATCTCTTCAAAATTCTTAACTCATCTGCCTTGGCATCGCAGGTGCAAAACTGACAGCCATGGCTTATTGTTGTTGTTGTTGTTATTGTTGTTTATTTGTGGCCACATAAATTGCACAAGTTTATATTTTATGCCACCAATGTTGCCAACGCGTGCTTTTAATTTGCTTTTTTATATATATATTTGTTGTTGTTGTTGTTGCTATTTCTGTTATTTTGGCTCTTTCCATAGCATTGCCTGCTGTTCTTCTTCTTCTTTTTGTTGTTTTTGTGGTTTTTGAAGCGCGCGAAAATTAAAATGCGTCATAAACTGCAAAAGTAACGCACCGCCTGCGACTCGACCAATGCTTTTTTGCCATTTCTTTCCCTTTTCCCTCTTTCTTCCTCTCTCACTCTCACTTCCACTCATTGGCTCACTGATGCTCTTTGGCGCTTCACATAAAATAATCAACCAAATGGACTCAAAAAAAGGAGTTCTACGCGCAACAGCAGCCGCCACCGCCACTGCCGCCAGGCAACCACAAAGCACACACAATTGCAACAACAACAACAACAAATAAAATACAAAAGCAAACAGCACAGCAGGCACGAGTCCTTTTTGCCACACACACACACACACACACACACACACGCACGCACTCACACACACACATGCCAACACACGAGTGGACAGCAAAAGCATTGCCGCATAAGTGGCAACAACAGCGCGCACTGTTGTTGGCCGCGGGCAACCGCAGTCCACTCGCAGCCTGTCGGAGTAATTAATTTCGCCGAGCGCTGCCAGCCCGCACAGTGGAAGGAGCCAACAGTCGCCGAGCAGCGAACCTGAAGCGCGTGGAGCAGGTGATAAACAACGAAGCGGACAGCACCGCGCAAATACGCAAAACGCTGCCGTTGCGCATAAATTGCGGTCAACGGCAGACAATGAGCGAGCGGCAGCTGATGGACACATTCGCGAAGGACTAAAACGTACAGGCCGAACAACAAAAAGAGAGAAGTTAGCCGACGAAGACAGTCAGATAGACAGATAGACAGACAAAAAAATAAACAGACAGAAATGTAGACATGCAGATGAAATGAGAGAAAAAGAGAAAGATAGACAGAGCAACCGATAAATGAAATAACCAACCGACACAGATAGAAAGACAGTGAGACAGAGAAACAAATGGACAGATAAAAGGATAGACAATTGAAAAAATAGGTAAACGGATAGCAAGAAAAAGAAAGAGCTTTTAGTCTGAGGTGCACTAATAGATGCACTGACAGAAAACCAGATGGACACAGATAACAGAACCGCGGAGAGGAAAACAGACAAACTAACAGAACCACCGAGAGAAAGACAGACTAACAAAGGAACCGAGAGAAAGACAGAAAGACTAACAGAGCACTAAGAGAAAGAGAGACAGACTAACAGAAGAATCGAAGGAAAGACAGAGAAAGTAACAGAACCACCGAAAGAAAGGCAGAAAAACCAACATAAAAGAAGAGAAGAAGACAGGCAGACTATCAGAAGCACCGAAAGAAAGACAGAGAGTCTAACAGAAACATCGAGAGAAAGAGAGACTAACAGAAGTGCAGAGATGAAGCCAGGCAAACTATCAGAAGCACCGAGAGAAAGAAGAACCGGGAGAAAGGCAGACAGAATATCAGCAGAACCGAGAAGAAGACCGAGAAACTAACTACAGCAGCGAAAAACAGACAATGAGACTAACAGAAGCACCGAGAAAAAAACAGACAGACTACCTAAAGCTTAGAAAGAAAAACAGAAAGACGAACCGAAGCTTAGAAAGAAAGACAGAAAGTCCAGCTGAAGCTTAAAAAAAGAAAGACAGAGAGGCTACCACAAGAGTAAACAGAACGAACAGAAAGATAAACAGAAACATCGAAAGAAAGGCAGAGAGACTAACAGAAGTGCAGATATGAAAACAAGCAGACTATCGCAAGCACCGAGGGAAAGACAGAGAGACTAACAGAATAACCGGAAGAAAGGCAGACAGACTATCAGCAGAACCTAGAAGAAGGCCGAAAGACTAACTGCAGCACCGATACAAAGACAAAGAGACTAACAGAAGTACTGAGAGAATAACAGACAGTTTATCTGAGGCTTAGAAAGAAAGACAGAAAGACGAACTTAAACTTAGAAAAAAAGACAGAAAGTCCAGCTGAAGCTTAAAAAAAAGACAAAGAAGCTATCACAGGAGCCAACGGACTGAAAGACAAAAGCACCGAGAGGAAAACAGACACTTTATCTGAAGCTTAGAAAGAAAGACAGAAAGACGAACCAACGAAGCTTAGAAAGAAAGACAGAAAGACGAACCAAAAGAAACTTAGAAAGAAAGACAGAAAGACTAGCTTAAGCTTTAAAAAAAGACAGAGTGGCTACCAGAAGAGCCGACGAACAGAAAGATAGACAGTCTAACAGAAGCATAGAGAACTTAGTACTAAAATTGAAAGAGAAAGACTAACAGAAAAATCGAGAGTAATACAGACAGAGTTAAAGAAGAACCGAAAGAAAAACAGACAGACTAAGAGACAAAACGAGTAACAGCAGAAGAGAGGCAGACTACCAGACAAATACAGAGACGAGATGATCCGCAGATGTAAAAAAAGCACTAAACCAAGAAACATAAATTAAAATTAAAAATAAAAAAACTCTAAAACAAAAAAAAAGATACAAGACGAAATGCAAAATAGAACAAAAATAATAAACAAGAAAGCTAAGAAAAACGACAAAAAAAAAAACAGATACAAGAAAATTCAAAACAAAAAAGTAAAGAAACAAAAATTAAAATAAATATACTAAAAACGTAAATAATAACGACAACATTAAAAATCAAACAGACCGAAAAAACAAAAAACAAAACAGATAAAAAAATTTTAAAATAAAAAACAGCAAAAAAACATAAAAAAAGACAAATTTAAAAATCAAACAGACCGATGGTTATAAAAGCAAAAGCAAAAAAGAACAAAAAAAGTAAACCACTAAATTAAATAAGAAGAAACAAAAACAAAAAAAAGGCAAGTAAGAACAAAAAGATTAATAGAAACAAAGCAAATTTAAAATGAAAACAAAATCAAATAAATTAATAAAGATACAGAAAAACTACATAAAATACAAAAATGGTAAAAAGATATAAAAGACAAGAACACAAAATGAGACAAGCAAAATTACAAAAAAGACAAATGTTCATACAAGAAAAAATACTAAAAACACAAAAACGCATCAAAACAAATAAGAATCCGAAAAGGCAATCAAACCAAAAAAAAACGACCAAAAATACAAAAATGGCAAACAAAAAAAAGCAAACACAGATTAAAAAAAAAACAATAAACACAAACAAAATTACAAAAAAGACAAAAATGCATGTAAGAAAAAATACTAAAAGACAAAAAAGCCGAAAGCCGAGGAAAAAATCCGAAAAGGCCAAAAATCAAATCAAAACAAGAAAACAAAAAATAAAACAAAGGAAAAAAAGACAAAACACGTACCAAAAGTGACCAAAATGACAAGGAAATAAAAAAATTTAAATTGGAAATAGAAGTAAAAATAAAAAAACAAAGAGAAAGAAGATAAAAACAAACTAGAAGAATAACAAAAAATATAACAAAAAGATAGGATTGATAAGAAGAACAACGAAAAAATTAATAAAAAGATAAGCTAATGTTTCATCAAAATGATACAAAATAAAAATAAAAAAAGGAAGTAAACAATACACAAAGATGATAAAAAAACAAACTTGGAGAACAACAAAAAAGAGAAAAAGATAATCTTTTATCAAAATGATAAAAAATAAATATGAAATAAAAAAAGAAAGTGAAAAAATACACAAAGGCAAAGGAGATAAAAACAAACTAGAAAAACAACAACAAAAATAATAAAAAGATAAAGAAGGATAAAAGAAAAAGATAAAAGGAAGTAAAAAAAAAACACAGAGACAAAGAAGATAAAAAACAATTTAGAAGAATCACAGAATTTACAAAACACCCAAAAACAAAGAAGATAAGAGAAGACGAATGATAAAAAAGACAACGACAGAAATGACGATAAAAGAAAAAAAGGCCAGAAGACATAAGACGTCAAAGAAGATTTACAAAAAATACAAAAAAGAAAAAACGACAAAAATGGCCAAATGAAAAACAAAGTTGCTCTCTCTGAGAGAATAAAACAAAGAGAGAATTAAATACAAACAAAAACAGAAAAGAGCAAAAAACAGTATACAACTACAAAGATTCCACTACAAATTCCTGGGCTGCAACAATGTTTGAAGCAAAAATTTGACAGCTGTCATTGCAACCGCTACTTAGGCTGGCTTTCAGCAACAACAACAACAACCACAAATTCAATGGTCAATATTGCGCACGCGCCGACGGTTTTCTTGCAGCTGCAGCGGCAGCTGCACTGTGTTGGCGACGCGCTGTTGGCGCTCGCAACGTGACAAGTTGCATTCATACAACAACACCCAAAGGCGCGTGTTGCCGCAGCAAGATTCCACATTGCCAGACACAACGCAAAATGTGCAAATTATAAAATTCGCAAGCAAAATGAAATAAAAATGCCACAACAACAACAATAATAATAATAAATTTGTCGCGAACACAGTTGCAGTGTGGCTGGCAGACTTGTTGCTGATTTCCTGCTTGTGCGGCGAGAGCGGCGCTTGAACCATTAGCCAAGCGGTTGTTGGGGCCGCGCCTGTTGTACGCGTCTGGCAAGTTAATATTAAGTCTGGCAGTATGAGAGTTGAGTGGTGGGACAGAAGAGGGTAAGAGGACTGTTGGCTGTTGTCAATGGGTGCAATATTTTTGTTGTTACTACATTTGTAGTTCTAATATTTTTCTATTCTTACTGCTGGCTTGCAGTATTTTTGTGCTGTCAATGGCCAAAACGTACAACAACAACAAACAACGCGGCACCAGCAAACTCTCCAGCCAACAGGTGAAACGTGCCGCGACTGTTGCACCGTTCAGTGCAACACTCAATGAAGCGCCGCTCAGCGAGACGAGGCGACAACAACAAATTTGCTGCACATAACAATTGTGTGTTGCTGGCCTGCTGTTTTGTGGCATGCCACATTTTACAAAATACAACAACAACAACAACAACATTAGCAACAAAATGATATAACACTCGGTGCGCTTTATTGTGGACAGCCAACGTTGTTGTAGATAGCTGCAGTGGATATTGTTGCTGTTGTTGTTGTAATTGCTGCCAGCAGCTGCTACTGCAATGCATGGTGCCACAGCATATTTTAATATTTAAGCGCAACATTTTACCGCTATTTATTGTGCGAATTGCTTTTATGGTTGCCAACATTATTATTATGGTTGTTGTTGTTGTTGTTGCTGTTATTTTACATTGCCTGACCAACGCACGTCGACAAATCAGTCAATTGATTTGCGTTGTGCCACACGATCGCGTATGAGCGCATGTTGCAACAGAATTTTTGTTGTTGCTGTTGCCGTTGCGCACGTCTGATGTGATTTTGTGCCACCTTATTGTTGTTGTTGTTATTGTTGTTCGGCGGCGTATTTCATTTTATTTATTAGAAAATCCAATTATGCGGCCGCTACTGTCAAAACGGCCGCTGGTAATGCCACAACGCAACCAACACACACACACACAGACACATAGACACACCTAAAACACATTGAAACCACTGGTACGTGCAACAAAATGTTGCCAACAATGCCAGCGCTTCAATTATTCATTGACGCAAATTTGGTGCGTTGCGCCCTTCCCGTTGTCCCCCTCAGCGCCGCAACGCGCACACTTTCAAAATGTGACTTTAATTGAATTTTCGATTTGTGTTTGCATTTTATTGCTATTTTCTTAGCAAATTGTTATTGTTGTTGTTGTTATTGTTGCTGTCAATATAGCTAAACATTTTCGTTGTCAGCTTTGTTGTTGTTGTTATTGTCAAAATCGCATTTGATTAGTATTTAGTTGGACATAGTTGTCAGCGCGCGCTTATACAATGTTGTTGTTGTTTTTGTTGGGATTTTATGATGTTGCTCTTGTTGTTGTTGTTGTTGTTGTAATAATTACAACTCTTAATGCGGCTGCTTATGAAATCATAAATCATAAATTCAGTTCGTTTAAATGATTAAATTTCTTTGAGGCAAAGCACACACACACACACACACACACGCACACACACACACACACACACGCACACACACATTAACACACAATCACATCGGTAACCCAAATTGAATTTGTGTAAAGTAATGTGCAGGACCAATTGAGTTATGCATTACTAAAAATAAATCGAATATTCTTCAACTCATGGAATTCAATTTCAACTAATTTGCAGAAAGCTTTCAAGAAGACAAAGGAGAAAGAAAGGGAAAGAGCACAAAAATAGATGAACATGTTGAAGCTTAAACAATTTATACGAAAATTTTCAACAAACAAGAAGAAGAAGTGAAATATTTGTTGCTAGCGACACGTTCAGCGTTTCTAACCAATGAAAAGCAAAACCTAACCTAAAAAATAATCTAAAAATACAGAAATTTCCAAAAAAAAACATCACAATTCCCTCTGACCTCTGCACTTTTTATCATCCCTTGAACACATTCAACAACACATTCCTCATAGCATCATACAACACATTAGCGACATTCACACAATGCAACAATTGAACAGCGCTTGGAAACCCCAAAGTTGCCAAAGGTTTCTCGATTCCTCGATTCCTTTTCACATTTTCCTTTGCTTTTTCTCTGTCCTTTGTAACTGTCATTCAAAATTTATGCCATTCTCATTCTGATTGCTTGTCCTTTCGTCCCAAATCATCCACTTGTACTTCGTTTTGTTACCTTTTCCATTCATTTGTATCCTTCAAGTTGTTTAAGCTACTCGAATATCACCCAATGAACGTCAATCTGCCCGTTGCGCCCAGCAACCAAGGTCAATAAATGTCTTGAAATTTAATATTTATCATATCGAACGGGGATAATCATGCAATCGACTACAACATCAAATATTAAATATTAAAGGTCAGACCACTTCAGTTTCATTTTGCATACCAAGCTCAGCTAAATTCTTTTTTTTCTATTGGCATGGCACAACAATAAAAACTTCAGCAAAAACAGCCAAAGCGAAGAATTTTATTGGAAAAAATGCTGATTGAAAATGCAATTCAACTGAAATTATGGCAAATGACTCACCTACAACGACGGGCCACCGCGTGCAGACACTTCAACTACTGATTGGACATGAAATGAAAGCAGCTTTAACAAGAATAACGCCAAAGCCAACGAACGCTTCTTGGAAAAGTTTGCTTGAGCGATTGCAGCAAATGAACCAAACTGAAACGTCAGAGCAATGCCACTACCAGCACATGTAATCGGTATGTTTTTCTTTGGAACGGAGAGCAAATTGTATGTATGTGTGTATGTATATGTGCTATGCAAATTCCATAGAACGGAATGGTGGACTGTCGAAACAGTTATTGGATCATCGGCCCATGTGCCTGTCCAGAGTCTTGAGCGCCAATTCATCGATTGGTACATGATTACAGAAGACCTTCGAATGACTGCACACGAACTTCGTGTGAACATTACCCAATATGAGTGCAGCTTCGGCAAACTTCCGGAAGTTCTTAAAAATCAGTAAAAACGGATCTACCAAATTTAAGGCAGATTCCCCACCTCTCGCGTCTCCATTCAGTGACACTAAGCACAAACAGGATATCTGATTACGGGTCATGAGTTCGAGTCTCCACTTGGCTGTCGATAACGTATTCCCGATCTCAAAAAAGCACTTCAAGCATCCCTGATACACTTTTACTGTCTCCAATCAGCCAAATTTAGCACAAATAAAATCACAACTATGATGTACTTTACCCACTATAGCTGTGAACGATTCGCTTCAGGTACTCTCTGCTATGCTTTATCTGCTGTCTCCAATTAGAAACAGCCAGCATGAATAGGTTCTGTCATGAAGAGTGGTGTGTTCAATTCCCACTCTTATACGGGGTCTAGGGTCAAACTCACAACTCAGATGTTCATTTAAATGCTCCCTGCCGGGCTTGCAGTGTCTCCAATCAGCCTCGCTAAACACAAACAGAGCCTCAGATTAAAGCTAATGAGTTCAAATCCCCACTGGGACGTCGACAGCCCATTGCCGATCTTAACAAATTCCTTCAAGCGTCCCAACGTCTTCAACAATTCGCTTCAGGATTTCTCTGCTAAGCTAGTTCCATCTCGAATTATATTAAATACGAATATAATCTCCACTAAGGGATCATGGTTTAAGTCCCAGCTTGGATGTACATAACTAATTACTCACCTCAACAAGTCTCTTCAGACTCCCTCTACTCACGTGCACCGTTTCCAATCCATCACACTAAGAACTGAAAGGGTATCTTATCAGAAGTCTGGGGCTCAAAGCATGTCTTGGATCTCATTATCAGATTCTGACAATTCTCTTCAACTATCTCTCATACGCTTTCGCCTTTTTCAACGAGTCAACACTAAGCACAACGAGATTGCCTTGGCTGAGAATCTTTCCAGACAAGGTCTTTCATTTTTTTGTCGCCTAGCGGCTTGGACCTCAGAGATCTTTATCTTCGCAGCTTATGGATGGTATGAATATTTAGAATTATCTTCTTCGAAATGAACGTGACCGAAAAATTTACGTAAAATATTTTGCAGGATCAGATTCCGATTTTGGTTTGAAAAGCTTCAGTTTTGCGAACGAGAGAAAATATTGCGAAGCTATATAATCTGAATTATTTAACCAAAAAACAAATGGTGGATTCTTTTCCTTTAAAGAACCAACAAACAAATGGTGAATTGTTTTCCTTTAAACTATTATAGAAGGAAAGAACCGATGACGAATCTGAATTGCTTCAGTTTTGCCGAACGAGAGTATAGATTGCGAAGCTATAAGGATTCTGATTCAACCAACAAGCAAGTGGTGGATTCTTTTTCTGGAACAAAACTTCTTTTAGCAGAAAAAAATCTATAAGAAGCTCCCTAGCTGTCAAGTGGAATAGGTATGAAATTGTCGGTAAGAAATATGATCCAAAAAGAACAGATGAAAGACTCTCGACGCGTCATGCGGAATGGGTATGGAAATGTAGGACCCATCCATTTTCATTTTGTTTTCGGTAGCTTCCACTCTTCAAACGTTTGTATATTCAATTGGGTTTAATCAAATATAAATTGTTTAATTGTTCGATTTCATTCCGCATTACGGGTTGGGAGTCTCTCATTTGTACTTTAATCAAAGTTAAACTGTTTGATTTGTTTGATTAAACGATATTCACAAATTTGTTTGTTTTTTTTTCAGTTATTTAATCTACAACATTTCAATTTTCAATTAGGCAACTTTATAAAAAAACAAATCAACAAATGTAATTGATACAAATTTTCAATTCACTAATTTTTCAATTTTCATTAGAATGAATAAGAAGAGCTACCAGCTATTCGTATCGTTGGCGATTTATCAAATGATTTTTCACTGGCAAATTGAGCGTGAAAATATTACAAAGCAAACAACAACAACAACCATGAAAGCATAGAAAGAAGACAAATGAGTAAGCGAATTTTCTAGTAATAAATGGAATAAAAATGGAAATGTGAATTTCAATTGAAAGCCGTGAGTTGAAAAGTAAAGCAAAGGCAAATAAATAAACTTGAGTTGAGAATGGGAAAAATTTAGAGGGGAAACTATAAACAAGGCGGTAGCTAGTTAATCAAATAAGTGAAGAAGAAGTGAATGATGATAAGCATAATAAGGATGAAAGTGATTATGAAAATGAAGCAAAAGAATGAATGAATGAAGAAGGAAAGAGAAAGAGAAAAAGAGAGAAGAGAGATCAGAGTATCGAAAACAGCTGTGTGGGGATAACTAGAATCCTTCAATGCAATTCAATACAAATAAAAGTCATTACGCGAGGTCATTTACTTTTTTTTATGATCTTCAGAAGACAACTCTGACATTTTGAAACCATGAATCAATAGAATTTTTACTTTGATGTGAAAGTATAGAATACCAGAAGATATCTGATGCAAAAGTAATGCAACTGTTTGAATGTCTTTAAAGATGATCGTATATTGATCGTAATCTTCCGAAGAAAACTCTGACATTTTGGAAGCATGAAACAAACGAATTTTTACTTCGAAAGTTTAGAATACCAAGAGAGATCTGAGACAGAAGTAATTCAACTGTTTGAATGTCTTTAAAGATGATCATATATTCACTAGTAATAAGCATACTTCAAGGCGTCATTTACCTGGATGAGAAGGGAAAGAGAGTTTGTACGGAAATTACATCAACAAAACCGTGTAAAATGTTTACTGCCAGAGAATTTAAAATAAGTAAACATGTCGTAACACCAAAACTCTTAAGTCTTTCTTGAATTCTATGCAAATATTTTCTAAGAAAACATATCAAAAACACTTGGTGTAAGATTGAATAAGGAAAAATACTATCAACACCAAAGAAGACTTTTTATTTTGAAGCACACATCACTAATGGCAATTCACAGTGTCGTCTATCAACACCCAAAGGATCTTTTCAATTACGAGAACACAACACTGTTAACTACAAATTCAAAATTATTTAACACCAAGACAGCACAAATCAGAATAGCGCAAGCAGACACACACACATATGCAGCTAGTAAATTTGAAAATTCAATACACACGCAAGTGTAGTTGAACCTTTTTTTTAGTTGTTGGAATTGGCGTTGTCACCGCACGCAAATGATGTTATTGATTCCGCTTGAATTGACGATTGCCTACATACCGCCAACCACGGAAAACACACACACACACACACACACATACCCATGCAAGCATACGCGTTGCTGCGTATCCACACTTGGTCTCCCCCTCCTCCAGAATGCGTTGGATAATAATTTAAGTGCCTTTTACGCGCAAATGAACCGTAGCGAGGCGTGGCACTTGCGTATGCGGCTGACACGCTCAAATATACAGTTATTTATGTACCTACATGTATGTGTGTGATGAAGTGTGCGTGTGTGTGTGTGTGATTGTGAGTGAGTAAATGTGTGGGAGTGATTTTATGCACCAGCAGTCAGCACATACTAAACGCCAAACATAAAAACAACAACTACAACATCAAATGAAATTACTTCAAAAATACTATTTGTGATGCTGAAAATTTAATTTTACAAAAATAAAAAAAAAGAACTGTTTTAGGTCGGTTTTAACATCACCTTTGTTAGATAGAATTTTGAGAAATAAATTAAATTTGTAAACTTTAAAAAATTTAAAGAATTTGAAAAGGAAAGGATTGAAAAAGAGACAGAAATAGAAACATTTTTTATCAAAACTGTTTTGAGTGAGTTAGAAAAGGGGTTCAGAAGGACTGGAACTAAGGACTGTACTAAAAAAGATGTTTACACAGAGAAAGCTTGTCACCGAAAGGCAATGAAAACAGATGCGACCATGTTTTCTAATGGAACTTACTGCATTCTTATGAAAAAACTATACTGTGAGAAATATTGAACCGAAAGTGTACAGAGTCCTTTCAATACAGTCCTTATATTTCCTTCTTCATTCTTAATGTGTTTTTTAGTCTTTAAATGTTCCAGCTTATTCTATATTTTGTAATTCTTTTTTATTATGTTTTTATTATATATTTTCAACTTTTTTATACATAGAGCAAACTGTCTACCTGCAATATATCAAGAAAAACATGGCCAAAGGACAACCTGAATAAGACGAAGCAACTGCTTGGGAACACCCAGGGCCATAGCACAAGACTCAAAATGATGAAAATGCATTTTGTTATCATCAAAAATGGTTGTATTGCTTTTCAAGGTATTCTCTTTGAAGATATATACACTTTTGTATGCACTCAAACCAATTGTCGAAGCACTTTTTCCATTTCGATGATACATATTAGTTTTTGAATGCATCTTCTGGCGATGAAAATCGTTGGCCACGGAATTTTTTTTTTAATTGCGGGAATAAAAAGAATTCACTGGGTGCCAGCTCAGAGCTGTATGGCAGATGACCCATTAAATCGATGCTTTGGTCGATCAAATAGGCGGTTGTTCGAGCCTATGTGTGAGAACGCGCATTGTCCTGGTGAAGAATGATTTGGCATCGGCGGTTGTTTTTCCGTATTTCATTGAACATTTCTGTCCAACAAATTGTTGTGTACCACTCAGTATGGACTGTTCTACGTTGCTCTAATGACACAGTAGCCACATGACTAGTGTTGCCGAAGAAACAGGCGAACATTTTCTTCGATGTGCTGCATGCCCGTTCAATTTTTGTTGGATTTGGCTCGTGTTGGAAGACCCACACGGTCGATTGCTGTTTTTTCGGGCTCATACGCATATTTCAATGACTCGTCACCTGTCACGATCTTATAAACGTCTTTCGAAGTACCGTGATTGAAATTTTCCATCATTTCTTTGCACCAATCGACACGAGCCTTTTTTTGAGCAGTTGCCAAATTATGCGGGATGCAATACCGAATGCACGGTCGTGGTACTAATGCTCAAGGATATCTCTATCTCACGGTATGTCACATGACGATCTTGCATTATCAGTTCACGCACAGCATCGATGGTTTCTGGCACAATGACCGATTTCGGACGACCTTCACGAAATTCGTCCTGGAGCGAACGACGACCGCGCTTGAATTCGTTAAATCAGTTATATATTGTCTTGAGGGTTGGTGCTTCATCACCAAATGCGGAATGAAGGCGATCGAAGCACTATTGTTGAGATAATTTACTTCGGAAATCGTAACAACTTATTGCTCAAAAATGTTCACGAGTTAAATCCATTTTTTGACCGAGATGAATTTTACAAGTCAGTGTAATCAACAGAAATATCGCTAGAACAACAAAATGTTCTGAGTACGTTTATGGTAAAAAATGACAAACTTTTCAATGGCAATCTCAGATTTTTCGAAAACTTACTAGAAAATCCCTATTAAAAAAATATAAAAGGCAGCCTATGTATAAAGTTAAATAAAAACAGGGTTTTTCATTTCGAACCGAAAACTTTGGCAGCCCTGCATTCGACAACCACAGCTGTCATCTGTCGTTGCATTGTGTTAATATTGTAGTTTAGTGTTTGCCATTTATGAAAATGGATCGATTTACCATAGCTCAACGTGTAAACATAGTGAAAATTCACTACAAAAATGGTGAAAATTTGAGCAACACTTTTCGCGCACTAAGGAACGATTTCGAACGTCACGGAAAGCCTGTTTTGTCAACAATTTCGGATTTATTGGCGAAATTCGAACGAACTGGTTCTCTAAAAGATGTACAGAGGCCAATACGTAATCGCCCCGCTCGTTTGGCCGAAAATATTGCTGCTGTAGCTTCCAGTGTTGAAGATGACCCGAATTTATCGCTTCCCCGGCGTTCACAACAATTGGACATCTCCATCACCTCAATTTGGCGTATTTTGCATTTGGATTGGATCTTTATCCATTCAAAGTTCAGTTGGTGCAGAAATTGGAGCCAGGATATCACAGAATCCGCCGAACTACGCCGAATGGGTGCTTGAAAAACAGTCCGAAAATACCAATTTTTCGCACAAAATTTTCCTTCAGCGATGAAGCACATTTTCACCTCGGCGGTTACTTTAATAGACAAAATTGTCGTGTGTGGGGCTCAGAAAATCCATACGTGGTTGTCGAGCGCCCAATGCATGCACCTAGAGTCACTGTTTGGTGTGCATTATGGTCCGGTGGTGTCAAATGGCCATATTTCTTCGAAAATGACGAAGGACAGACCATTACCGTCAATTCTGAACATTATGGCCGTATGATAGTATTTCTGGCCAGCGATCGAAGATATGGATGTGGAGGAGATGTGGTTTCAACAGGACGGCGCTAAATGCCACACAACACGACCGAACATGTCAGAAGTGCGAACCAGGTTCGATGAACGCATAATTTCGCGTTTTTGTGATGCCAATTGGCCGTCAAGATCGTGCGATCTGAACCCTTTGGACTTTTTTCTTTGGGGCTACGCGAAAGACCAAGTCTATGCAGACAATCCGCAGACTCTGGAGCATTTAAGGGAGAATCGAGGTGTTCCAGGCTGCTCGTGGTGGTCATTTGAATGATGTCATATTCCATTACTAATGGCACAAACCAAATATTATTTTGATAATAAAGTTTCATCAAAATTCAAATTTTAATCAATTTTGTTTTCTTTATTTACTATTTCGGCTCATTATGAAAAACCCTGTATTAGTATTAAGTATCAACAATATAAATATATATGTTTTCAACCTGTTTCATTTGTTTTGTATTGTAATTTGTATTTTTGTAAGTTATTTTCCTTTTGTGTTTGAAAAATAATCTTTTTTTTAAATAAATATTTGTTCGATTAGTTTATTTTTATCTTTACGTTTTCTTCATTATGGTTTAAGACGTATTGTAAAAATCTTTCAATGACAGCTCTTACAAATTTAAGTATGTGTGTGAGTGCGTGTGTGTGTGCATGCGTGTAAGCATGTGGCAACGACCGATAGTGGCAGAATCCCCAAAGTCTGACTGGGTAGTGGCAAATGTGTTAAAATTGGCTTTACAATATTTTCCAATTGATTACACGGCACTTTACAGCCGCTGCTTCTTGTTATTTCAAAATTCATAAATTCACAGCAGCAGCAGCAGCAAAAAAAGAAAAACATACAATAAAAATGTTCAAACAGAGGCGAGGGGAGCGCATGCAGATAACTTCATTTTGTTGCTGCTGCTTAATGCAATCGACACACCCCGCCGCCGCACTGCGCTCGGCTGCTTCAAACGTAAAGTATGCAAATCAAAGGCGGAAAAAATTTAAATTGCCAACAGCCGCCCACATTTTAAGCAGGAAACGGCAAGAAATTCAATGTTTTTTTTTTCGTTGGTGCCTTTTTTGTTGACGCCAAGTGAAGTGAAGTGAAGTGAAGTGAGTTGGGTGAAGCGGGAAAGAGCATTGATGGGCGACATGGCCGGCAGCAAGGGGCACGCACATACATTTTGCATAATGACACAATTTCGGGCCATGCAAATGGACACAAAGCGAACGCAATGAACAAAATGGACACACTGGCCGCTGAGCCTAGCTGGGGCGGAAGTGCGGAAGGGGCATGAAAGCGTGAAGACGTCCACGCAAAAAATGTAAAGTGGCTAATTTGCACGAAGCTGCCGCATACGCCCACTTTCAGTTCTACGCGCCCACTCGTACACTCTCTTTATTTCGCTCTCTTTGACCCCCGTCAGCTGCTGCACTACAATTTATTGCTATGAGCGATTGGAAAATGGCTTCCGGTGGCCGCGTACACGGCTAATGAAATGAATTCAATTACTCGTCGCCGCCCCCCGCAGTCCAATCGTGTTGCGTGTGTGTGCAGCGGCCACGAGCGCAAATACTGACAATTTGACCTGTGCCGCAGTTGAATGAACGACCACATAGTGCGACGTACGGTGTGTAAGGGGGTGTAAGGGGGTAATGGGCACAAACTATGCGCTAGCGACTGCACCACGCCGGATCGATGAATCGATGATGAATAAATGAGCAGTTGGCAAATGAAAAGTCTGTCCCACAGTTTTACACACGAAAAAAATTTACAAAATGCAAAAAAACCTCATAAAACTGCGGCGGAAACTGTAAATGGCAGCCAGCAACTTGAACTGGACTTGGCAGCACTTTGTGGCGCAACAACAAAAAATGAGAGAAGAGAAGACTAATTCAAAAAAATTGGGTGGGTAAAAAATGTTAAATGAAAACACTTTTCCGACGCATTTTTATCACCGCCGCGCGCCACCATCATCACCAACAACAACAACAAGAACAAGAACAACACCAACAAGAACAACAACAACAACATTGCCAGCATTCACATTGCGAACACACAGCGACACGACGACCAGCGACAGTGGCCGACAGCAGCAAATGGCCCGGCGGCAAATTGTTGTCCAATGTAAATGGTATTAAAATGAAAATGGCAGCGGCAAAGACAGGAGACAGGCGGAGGAGACGGCGGTGGCGGCGGCGCGCAAATAAATTAAATTCTAATGCAAATGCAAAAAAATGTTAAATGGACACTAGGCGGCCGCAATGAACGAACGAGCGCAGCCGGATCAAACGCACTTTGCAGTGACTCTCGATTTTTTGGGTCGGCAAATGTTCGTTGGTATCTGTGTATGAGTGTGTGTGTGTGTGGGAGGTGGGCAGGGTGTTGTAAATGTGCGTGCTTGCGCATAAATGTGTATTTATGTGCATGTATTTGTGTATTTATGAGTGGCTGCCTGTGTGTCTGTGTGTCTGTGAGTGTGTGGGTTTGTGTCATAAACCATAAAATGAAGATACACGAAATATTTTTTTGCAGCCTTATTTTCTGCGGCATTTTTTATGACTGCAAAGTATGCCAAAAGTGGTCACTTGCAGTGCGCACATCCCTCCCACCTCCTTCCTTTCATTCTCTCACTCTCTCTTGCTCGCTCTGACAGTGTAGGTTTTTTTTTCAGCAATTGCCAAACCATTTCAACCGAATGCGTAGGCCGCCTACAAAAGGCAGGTGAGGCTATCGAACACAGTGCAACAACAACAACAAATTGAAGTGACTGCACAGCACAACCGATAGCGACGCACTGAAATAACGAACAACTGTAAAATGTTGCCGACGATATCGGCAGAAACACCTTGTGGCCTATAAAAGCGAGATCGAGTTGCATTGTTGGTGTTAAAATGCAATTGAGGCGGACGATTATTAGTCGTTTTGCGCTGTAAGACACAGAAGCTTAAAATGTTCAAATAAAGCTGATTTGAAGCTTTCAAGAGTGGAAGAAAACGTCAGATGTAGTTGAAAAATTTGAGGTTAAAAAAGTTGAGGTTAAAAAAGTCAGGTTAAAAATTATGTAAATTGACTGCAAAACCTGCCATTTGAAACCCATTTGAATTTTTTATTAGAAAAAAGCGAAAATGTAGAACTCTGCTCAAACAGCAAAATAAATTGAGTAAATTTCGTTATCGGTTTTAATAAATTTAGTCAATATTATTTTAAATTGAGGTATCAATTTTAATAAATTTAGTCAATTTAGTTTTAAATTGAGTTATCGGTTTCAATAAATTGAGTAAATTTAGTTCCAAATTTCGCTATCGGTTTTAATAAATTAAGTCAATTTAGTTTTAAACTGAGTTTTTAATTAAAAAAAATTGACTAAATCTAGTTTCAAATTGAGTTATGGGTTTTTCTGTTCACACACACTCAATTTAGCTTACTCTGTTATTGAAAATGTTATCGAACATGTTTTTGTTTTGACAGAAAAATTTTTTTTTCGGTTTATGTACGAAAAATGTTCTTGAATACATTTTTCAAACATTCAGTAATATTTATTCAACATTCATACTAATGAACACAAATTTTCCAATGAAATTTTAGCGTCAAGAAATATGAAAGAGTCGTTCGCCTTTGTTAGTTTCGTAATTACGTTTTGTTGTTTGTGGATTGTGAATAAATTTGTACATCGTTGCATGGGGAAACGAACTCTGTTTCAATGAAATTAAGCAATAATTGCAATGAATATTGAGAATTCTTTGACAATTTGAGTTCAATTAAGACCTAAGTTAAAAAAAATTTATAATCAACAAATTAGCTGGCCGTCTGAAGAAGGTTTTAGTTGCCTCGAGCGTCTGTCGCTCTACTTGAAACACTCAACATTGAGTTCTGAATAGTTCTTGAACTCAGTAATGAGTTATTAAAAATTCAATTCAATAAGAACTCAAAAAACTCAATAATGAGTTCTCAGAATACTCAAAATACTCAATATGGAGTTTTGGATATTTTTTGAGAATTCAACTTGAGTTCCCAAGAGTTCCTAAACGCTGTTTATTGTATTCTTTGAGTTGTCAATAACTATTTACTTTTCAACATTAAGTTGAATCCTCAATATTTAGTTGTCTTTTCAATATTAAGTCCTCAATATCTTTTTGAGTGACAATGAGAGCTCAATATTGAGTTTTTTAAGTACAAATTCAATTTTGTGTAACTCAATATTGAGTCAAATGATTCATAGTTGAGTTCTCAATATAAATATCTTAGTATCTCTTTGAGTGTTAATGAGCACTCAATATTGAGTCCTTTTAGTACAATTAAGATCTCCATTTTTTGTATTTTTCGTGGTATTGAGTGATATTTTGCACTCAATATCGAGTACCTTTACTTATAGTTGAGTTCTCAATACTAAGTTCTCAATCCCCCAATTAGAACTCAATATTGAGTTGTTTTAATACAATCAGATATTTTTTTGGGGGTTTTTGAATAGTCTTGAGTACTATTAATAACTCAATATTGAGTACATTCATTAATAGTTGAGTTTTCAATATTATTTCCTCAATATCTCTTTGAGTGACAATAAGAACTCAAAATTTAGTTCTTTTAATACAATTAAGATCTTTTTTGTCTGGTTTTTTGAATAATGTTGAGTACTATTAATAACTCAATATTGAGTACATTCATTCATAGTTGAGTTTTCAATATTATCTCTTTGAGTGACAATTAGAACTCAAAATTTAGTTCTTTTAATACAATTAAGATCTTTTTTGTTTGGTTTTTTGAATAATGTTGAGTACTATTAATAACTCAATATTGAGTACATTCATTCATAGTTGAGTTTTCAATATTAAGTCCTCAATATCTCTTTGAGTGACAATGACCACTCAGAATTGAGTTCTTTTAATACAATAAAGATATTTTTTTTTGGTTTTTTTAATAGTCTTGAGTACTATTAATAACTCAATATTGAGTACATTCATTCATAGTTAAGTTTTCAATACTAAGTCCTCAATATCTCTTTGAGTTCCAACGAGAACTTAATATGGAGTTCTTTTAATACAATTAATATCAAAATTTTGTGGATTTTGAACATCACTGAGTACTATTAATAACTCAATATTGAGTACATATATTCATAGTTGAGTTTTCAATACTAAGTCCTCCTAAGATCTTACTTTTTCTGGTTTTTTGAATAGTGTTTAGTACTATTAATAACTCAATACTGAGTGCATTCATTCATAGTTGAGTTTTCAATACTAAGTTCTCAATATCTCTTTGAGTTCCAATGAAAACTCAATATTGAGTGCTTTTCTTTAGTGATTTGAGTGCTTTCTTTTTTTGAAGCAGTATTAAGTATTATTAATAACTCCTTAATATCTCTTTGAGTGCCAATGAGAATTCAATATTGAGTCCTTTTAGTAGAATAATATCTAAATTTTGTGGATTTTGATTATCTTTGAGTACTATTAATAACTCAATATTGAGTACATTCATTGATAGTTGAATTTTCAATACTAAGTCCCCAATAGCTCTTTGAGTTCTAATGAAAACTAAACACTGAGTACTCCTTTGGTACTTTGAGTGCTCTCTTTTTTTGGAGCTGTATTGAGTATTATTAATAACTCTTCAATTTCTCTTTGGTGCCAATTGAGTGTCAATGTTGAAGCCTTCTGGTACAATTAATATAAACAATTTGTGGATTTTGAATATCACTACTATTAATAACTGAATATTGGGTACATTCATTTATAGTTGAGTTCTCAATACTAAACCTCAATATCTCTTTGAGTGATATCTCAATATCTCTTTGAGTATAGTTAAGTTTTCAATACTAAAACCTCAATAAATCTTTGAGTTCCAATGAGAACTCAATATTGAGTGCTTTTCTTTACATCTTTGAGCGATGTCTTTTTTTGGTCAGTCAATAGCAAATAATAAATTCGATCCTAAGAGCAAATAAAAAATTCCATCAAAGGAATCAAAAAGCACTCGAAACGAAGAGACCAACACTAGGAGGTCCATAATTCGATATTGATGCCTTAAAAATAGCAAAATAGGAAGCCTGTAGTTTCAGTACTCAATCGACATGTCAATTGAAATGGCACATTCTATGCGTGAGATAGAAAACTTCAACATGAAACTACAAAATATTTACTAGAATCTCTTCGAAGCATGAAACTGAAGCAAACTAAATTGAAAATTCAAGAAGTTCCTCTATAAATTGTTGTTGTTTTTGTTGCTCCAATAGAAAGAGTTGTTCTAGCCAACTTTATGGAGACTCTAATTTTGGCCACAAAATATGTGCTCGCTCCGTGTGTTGCAACCTCTGCAGCGGCCACAGTGGCAGCATAAAATTTTCTAAAATTAAGTGCGTGCAACACATACCAGTGCCCCATGCTGTTGTTTTTAGTTGACTTTTCCAAACAGCCAACCGAAATACGACGCAATAAATAGATGTGTGTGTGTATGCAACACTCGAAACATTTGCCCGAAAAACGCTAATTTTTCGGGTCTTATCGCAATTAGCTACCAAAAACAGAAAAAACCCCACAAAACAAGTTCCAAAACATGGATTTGCTCTCCGGTGGCACCGGTGCACCGTCACTCACGGCTGCCGCAACCCGTTGGCGCAACTTCAAGTGCACTGCGGCACTGCCAACTCCTGTGCGTGCATATGCCACACACATGTGGCTCGAGTGACTCGCCGTATGTGTGTGTGTGTGTGTGTGTATGTTTCGGTTTAAATAATTTTGTTGATACTTTTGGTGCTATTTTTGTTGCTGTTGCCGCATATTGCATTCAACGCTGCAAATGCTCTCCCGCTGCGTGTGCAATGCGTCGCATGTGGCAATTACGTTCGATTCGAGTACGGCCCGACCGACGGACCGACCGACCGACCGGCCGTCCGGCTGTGGTAGTCACATATCACAGCAGTTGGTGGCGCTGCAGCTGTTTACCGCAATAATTTCACGCCAGTGCGGCAAGTGCAATGTGCAACATGGTTTTTGCCATATGTTGTTGTTGTTGTTGTTATTATTGCTTTGCATTTGTTTATTTATTTATTTAATAAATGACAGTCCGTGAAATGTAAATTAAACGCTCAATGCTCGGTGCTCGTTGCTTGGTTTCAGTGGCATACTGAGCGAAGAGGGGATTGGGGATTCAAATTTGCCAAAAACAAAAATGTTTGTGGAAAATATGGTTCCAAATGGAGTCAAAAGTTGTGCACAAAAATCCCCCAAATAAAATCCTGTGTGCGGCACTGCTTGGTCTTTATGCCACTAACGCATGTGACTTATATAGGCATTAAAAACAACAACAACAACAATACAACACGCTGTAGGGTTGTGCAACGATTTAACGAACGGTTGACATAAGCGACAATCAAAGGCAGATTTGAGATCAAAAAGACTTTTGAAAACTTATTCTTCAGAGTTTGTTTATTTGATAGAAAAAATTGGGATCAACCTTACAAAATCTGAGGGATCCTGATATAGAAAAATTAAGTCTTAAATCTGTTTGCGAAATTGGGTGCTTACAGTGACAATTTATTGGTCCAAAGGCCTAAGAAAAAGTTTTTGTCGTAATCAAAAAGATCTTCGAAAAATTCATCTCCATAATCCTTTCATGAGATATGAAAAATTAGATCTGTCTTACAAAATCTGAGATATTCTGACATTTAAAATGAGGGTCTTAAATTCATTTGCAAAGTTGGATACTTGCAATGAAAGTTCAGTTTACTTAGATCGAGAACAAAAACAGCCAAAAAGACCTTCGAAAATACTTCTCCAAAGCCTGTTGAAACGATAACCAAATGCAGGATCAACCTTACAAAAACTGAGAGATCCTAAAAATTTTGAATTTTAGTCTTGAATTCGTTGCCAAAGTTGAGAGTTTTGCAATGCGCAATTCAGTAGTCCAAAGTTCCAAGAAAAGTTCTATTCGAGATCAAAAATATTCAAAAATTCCTTCTTTAGAGTCCGAATAGCAAGAAAGGGATCAACCTTACCTGGGAGATTTTCACATTCCAAAATTAACTAAAAGTCTTCAGATTTATTTGCTTAGTTGGGAGTTTTGCAAAGACAGTTCAGTAATTCAAAGTTCAAGTTTTTTCTTGATCAAACGACCTTTGAAAAATTATTCTCCATAGTCTGTTCATAGGATACCAAAAGTGAGATCATGCTTACAAAATGTGAGAGAACTTAACATTTAAAATTTGGGTTATAAATCATTTGCGAAGATGGCGATTTGCAATGGGAGTTCAGCAGACTGACATTGAGCTCAAAAATACCCGAAAAGACCTTCGAAAATACTTCTTTAAAGTCTGTTAAAAGTATAACAAAACGCATAACTAACCTTGGAAATACTAAGAGATTCTCAAATTTTAAATTTAAGTCTTGAATTCGTTGTCCAAAGACTCAAGAAAAGCTACATATATTTGAGATCAAAAATCTTCAAAAAATCTTTCTTCAGAGTCTGTTCATTGAATACCAAACAAGAGATCAACCATACAAACTCTGAGAGATTTTCACATTTAAAAATTAAGGCTTCAGATTCATTTGCAAAGTTGGGGCTTTTTCAAAGATAGTTAAAGTAGTCAGTTCTCAAATTTGAAATTTAACTCATTGCCAAAGTTAATGATTTGGCAATGCGAGTCCAGTAGTCCAAAGCCTCAAGGAAAGCTACATATATTTGAGATCAAAAAAAAACCTTCACAATTTCCTTCTTCAGAGTCTGTGCTCACTCTGAGAGATTTTCACATTTAAAAATTATATATTCAGATTCATTTGCAAAGTTGTGGGGTTTTCAAAGACCGCTGAAGTAGTTCAAAGTCCCACAGAAAAGTATTTTTTCCTGATCAAAAAACACTTTAAAAATTCATCTCCAGAGTCTGTTCACAGAATACCAAAAGTGAGATTCTCTTACAAAATCTAAATGATTTTGAAATTTAAAATTTCGGTCTTTAATTCATTTGCAAAGTTGGCGATTTGCAAAAAGAGTTTAGTTGACTAACATTGCGATCAAAAAGACCCGAACAGAGACTCGAAAATACTTCTTTGAAGTCTGTTGAAAGCATAACCAAACGCAAAACCAACCTTACAAAAACTGAGAGATGCTCAAATTTTAAATTTAAGTCATTGTCAAAGTTAAAGATTGTTCAATGCGAGTCCAGTAGTCCAAACCCCGAAGGAAAGCTCCATTCGAGATCAAAAAGACCTTCGAAAATTCCTTCTTCAGACTCTGTTTGCAGCATAACAAAAGTGAGGTCAATCTTATAAAATCTGAGAGATTTAAAATATAAAATTTTATTCCAAAATTCGTTTGCAAATTTGGGGGTTTTCAATAGCAGTTCAGATAGTCCAAAGTTTGAGGGAAAAGCTCTCTTGAGTTCAAAAAACCTTTGAAAATTACTTCTCCAGAGTCTGTTCACAGCATAACAAAAGTGTCAAGTATCAAGAGTCAATCTCTGAAAATCTGATAGATCATAAAAAGTAAAATTTTAATCCAAGTTCGGGGTTTTTAATGGTACTTCAGATAGTCCAGGAAAGGAAAGGAAAAGCTGTTTTCGAGTTCATTAGACCTTCCAAAATTCCTTTTCCAGAGTCTGTTCATAAAATACGTCAAAATGGGATCAGTTTTATAAAATCTGGAAGATCCTAAAATGTAAAATTTTAGTCCAAAATTCGTTTGCAAGTTGATGGATTTGCAATGACAGTTCACTAGTCAAAAGTTTGAAGGAAAAGCTCGTTTGAGTTCAAGAAACCTTTGAAAATTACTTCTCCAGAGTCTGTTCACAGCATAACAAAAGTGGAGTCAATCTTACAAAAGCTGATAGATCCTAAAATTTAAAATTTTAATCTAAATATCGTTTGCAAAGTTAGGGGGTTTTCAATGGCAGTTCAAAAAGTCCAATGAAAAGTCTCAAAGAAAAGCTCTTTTCGAGGTCATAAGATCTTAGAAATTTCCATTTCCGGAGTCCGTACATAAGATATGTATAAATGGGATCAGCTTTATAACATCTTAGAGATCCACACATGAAAAAATTTAAAACATTTGCAATTTGAAGAATTTGCAAAGACAATTCAGTAGTCCAAACTCCCAAAGAAAAATCGATATTTCCATTTTAACGTTTCGACCAAAAAGCAAACAATACACAATACCACAATTATTGAAAACATTAGTTCGAGTCTTGAAAGCACCTCTGCTCTGTTTGCAGTTGATATCGTTGCGTAAAATAAATGTATCCAGACGGAAATGTTACCCAACATAAACCAAGAGACAGACACCAACTAAACATGGCATGAAAACTTTTGCCACATGTGACCAAAATTCCTGTGCCACACGCGCACAATTTCCGTGGTGTTTGATTAGAACAAAAAGCAAAAACTTCACACAATGCCATCACATTCACACATACACACATGTGTATGTATGTGTGCAACTTTTGCACTAGCTGCCACTTGCCACATTCCGTCACTGTCCCATATGGCTTTGAATATGTGGTTCACTGTCAACTGGCGTATATGAGAGCAACTATGCCAGCGGATGTGGCAATGTCCTGTTGTCAATTGCGCTGCTGCACGCACACACACACAAACAAATACACCGGCAAGCATGCGGCCACCACGCTCGCTCAATCAATGAGAGAACCGCAAAAACGCTGCCACCAAACGACGCACCCAGTGACAGCGGCACAGCCGCAGTTGAAGCACATTTTGTCAGCGCGCATTATTGTTGCCATCCGGTGCGCGCCGAACGCGCTGCCACTCATTTATCTGCGTCGACGTCGTATGCTGCGCGGCCGGCAAGTTGGTCGCTGCGTTGGGCGGCCAACAACGCCAGCCAGCATGTTGCGTGTTTGTTGCGACAGTAATCAAGGATGATAATATGTCATCTTCCGGCAACGCCAACCAACCAACCAACCAACCAACCAACCAACCAACCAACCGACGAGTCAGCCAGCACAAAAGACGCGCGCAAACGACGAAGAGGCGGCCAACAACAAAAAAGCGCAAACAATTCGCACATCTTGTGTCAAATGTCAACTTTTATGGATGCCGAACACACACACATACACTAACACATGCACACATGTATACGCATACTTGCCACATGCAAGTTGCGGCTTGCTGTGGCATGTACTTTGCGGCTTTTATTATTTTTGCTTTTATGCTCTTTTATTCTATTTCATTTTATTTTCGCTGCGTGTTGTTGCGTTTAGGTTTTTGCTTATATTTATATATTTTTTGCCATCGTTGCATGCCACAGGAATGTCGGCGGTCCAGTGGGTGCCAGTGTGTGTGTGTTTGTGTGGCAAGAACAATTTTGCGCCAACACATAAAACGCTCTAATCTGCTACGCACTCACCAACAGCTCAACTGTCAAACAATGACGCTCACATATGTCAAAAACAAAGCGCTGGGGCGTTGCACAGAAGAATGGGTCACGCACCGAACGAAGCCAAAGTTGACACAGCAGCAGCGGCCGCCACTTTACCGACGCGTCGCTGCCCATTGACACTGTCAATATTTTGTGACCTACATGTGTGTCTGTGTGTGAGTGTGTGACTGTTGGAAGTGACAATTCGAAACTATTCAACTGTCAGAAATGAACGTGCAGAAATGTTTGCCAAAAATATTGTAAAGCAAAAACAAAATTCGCCAAAAATAAAGACGACAAATTTCGGTGTTTTTCATGCACTCATTGCCGTTGAAAAAGGCATCGTGCAGCAAAAACCAAGGCAACAGTCGAGATGACAGCGATGTGGCCAAGTGTAACGTCAAACACTTGACGCATCAACGTTGGCGTTTGCAGCGTTCGGGCCAGAACGACTCAGCGCTGGTGACTACTCACAACTGTGGGCACACATACAGTCAAAGCAAAAAGTATGAGGCGCAAGAAAAACAGTGAAAGTGTTATAACAAACGTGTTATATAATATTTATGACAGTGGCACAACAAACAGGGATTTTGAGGGTTTACATTTTTCTAATTTCTGTTTGTTACAAAATTTGACTTAAATGCAGGATACCCGGTACCCGGGTACCGAAATCACTTTTGTTTATAATCATAAAATATCCTTTAATATTACTGAGAGTTTTAAAACTAAGCAGAAATGGCAAAATTTCGTACATTGGAAACAAATAGTTAGACAATTTCATAGAATTTGTACTGCGGTACTCGGGTACCCGGGTACCTCATCACACGGGTAAGGGTGTTTTTCAGCACACACACTAGAGTCAAAAAATTTTTATTTTTTTATCGGGAAGAGGAGTACTTTTAAGTCTAACAAACTAAAAATTTTGCCGCGGAAACATTTACAGAGGGCGTGGTTATATATCAAAATTTCTCAAGAAATTATGAACCGATTCTAAAGATATAGGTGTCATATAAAAGGTTTTTTCTTTCTCGTTGATATGCAGTATGTACCAATAATGAGTTAAAAGCGAAACAATTTTTGTATACAAATTTTTTCAAAACGGATTTTCTTATCGAAAAAATTTATTATGAAGCTATTATAAGTTTGCTACCATATTATTGCCTGTGAAATTCCCTTTACAATAAAATATAAAAACGTATAATTTTGTGTTATAAGAGGAAGTGGTATGTACTTGTTCCCAAAATTTTTGAATGGCAAGTATGGTTTCCAAAATGTCCAGTCCTCAAATGTAATCATATAAAAGCCCCCTGATTTATGATATATATTTCAATATCAGTCATTCTATATCTAAGCTTGAATAAGAATACAAATAAAGGCTTGAAGACCGCTAAACCTCAGCTGCATGGCATTTAAATGGTTGAATTCAGAGAGAATGTAGAACGGAACCTGATTATTTTAATCATGATAAATTTATTTTGATTAAAATTATCAAATTAATTAATTGATTAAAAAACTAATTGACCAACTAATCGAATTGAATACCAACACTAAATAAAAGTGTGTGATTTAATTTAAAAATCCGTCCCAGCCGGCGTCGATAGTCCAGAGGATGGGGGAGGTCCACTTTATGTTTAACAATCAGAACAATCGTAAACGACAGCAGTGACATTTAAAAGCTGCCACTTGCATTGAAAACCCCTTTTTCCAGTCCCCATAATTGGGACTGGGACACCTTATAACTGAAACTCCCCATCAATATGCTGCGATAACAAAACAACTCTAAAGGCCCTGGAGAGTTAGTTAACACAACAAAGACAGTGCAGTTATCTAAAAAGATGTTGTATTCCATTGCAAAATGTAACAAACTTCAAGTTTTCTAAGTTCCTGAACATTGCAATGATTTCAGGAACAAAACCACCGATGTGAGTCAATGGTTAAATTAGTGGTAGAAAACCAAAAGTTAGATTCGGTTTCATAAGATTAGATTAGGTTAGGGCAAGTCAGGTCAGGTCAAGTCAGATTAGGTTTCTTAAGTCTAATGGATTTGTTTCAGTTAATTTGTATGTTAAGGAATGAAGCATTATCAAGGTTAACATTGGTCACAGTTGAGACCTTTTTATGATACCACAACAAAGACGAGAAGAGGAAATATACATACTTCCTACAAGCCCAAGGAAAGTCTACTCAAGTCAATTTTATATGAAAATTAACCATTGTTTTTTTACTTCTTAGCAGTCCTGGATAATGCGGCTGCTTTCTATCGTCCCCTAAGGGAGATGATGCCTTCGTATCATGAAAGTTTCGACTAAGTAAGAGGTGTTGATGGATGATCCCTAACAAAACATTAATGCTGACTGTTTTGAGGTTTTTTATCCTCATTGAAAGAGATGAAAACAATAGCTACGTGCCTCTCGAGTTATGAACCTCGGCAAGGTGACTAGGAGGAGTTTCAGCTCAGCTTAGAAGAGTTGGAAACTGTACCTTTAAACGTAATTCTAAATTAAATCGGAAAAGTGATTTAGCCGAGCTAAAAACAGAGATGAAACTATAGCTTTCCACGTAAAGTGTGTGCCATCTAGTTGTTTCTTTTTTAAAATGCAATAAATTGAACACAATTTAATTTATTTTCAATGTATTATGGCTTTATTAGTTGGAGCAAATATTCCCATTAATTATGGAACCCAACGTCATTCAAGTGACTACCTCGCCTGACTTTGCAGTAGCGCATTTTGTTACTTCAAGACCTTATTGATGGTTTCGGATTGCTGTAGCTTACGGATTGCTTGGATGATATTGGCCTGAAGTGCTTGAACCGTTTCTGGATTGTTGACATAACATTGATCCTTCACGGTTCCTCACAAAAAAGTCACAAGGAGTTCAAATCGCAGCTCCGAGGAGGACTAAAGACATCGCCAAGACGGCTGATAACACAGAAAACGCACTGTTTGGTCTACACAGCACTCACTTTGAAAATCAATTTTTAATATATTCCAACGTTGTTCAAGCGTAAAGCGATTATTTTCGTTCCGCGGTGGTATGATACTGACTTTCTGTAAGGATTTCGAGCGGGATACAGCTGTCAGTGTCAAAATAACCAATGATTTAAACAGAAACCACTAGATGGCCCACCCTTTACTTTGAAAGCTAGTTCGGCTAAGGCAGCTCAACGTTGGTCTCTTTCGTCTCTTTATTCGTCTCTCTGTCCTAAACTCTAATTTACTGACAAGATATTTTAATAGGCAATGTTCAGTGATTCTTCAGTTCAAGTTGTCAACTTTCTGTTGACTGTGACTTTTGCACAGCTGGAGTGGTTATTTGACGCAGTAAGCAGTGGATACAATGAAAAGGTTGCCTTTCGGTACCAGCAAAATCTTACGAAAGCTTCCAAGTCTTATCTGCGGATAGCTTTCTATTAGTAACTAACTTTCTTCTATTTAGTATTCATTTATTTATTACACAAGGATCAGCTTTTTTTATAAATAAAATTAGAGAATAAGAAGATAACATATAAATAAAAACTAAAACTTAGTAGTATCTCACCTGCTGTGCACTTGTCCTCCTTTATATCGAAGAAGGATGAAATACCTGGACAACTTATTTTTGGATAGTTTAGTGAATCTAGTCGATAGGACTATTCATAGCCTACTAGGCTTCGTGGGAAGTTCAAACTGGATTAATGAATGAGTGGACTTAAGCTCAAGTGATTCAAGTTTCACAATGGGTCTACATAGCTCAACAGGGCTTCGCCTTGGAGCAGCCACTCCTACCTACCTACCTACCTAGTAGTATCTGAAAAGCTCTAAAGTTAGATGCGAGCTCTGCATAGCGAATTCGCCTGGTTTAACTATTTTTTAACATTAATGCATTAAAAATTTAGTGCACTAAATGCAAAAACATATATTTTAATTACGGAAGTTTTAATTATTTTCAATTAAAAATGACCATGGCAAACTTTTGCAACACTATACGCATTACTTATGCATCTACCTTAGGTCGCATAAAAACTATTTACCGTTCATTGCTCCCACTCGTCCCTCGTCTTTATGCCACTTGTGGTTTAACTTTCAATTTGCACTGTTCAGTTACAGCTAAATAAATATTCACACACACTCGCACACAGAGAAAGATACTCAGCAAAACTTACAAAACCACTAAAGCTTACATATGTATGGCAAATTTTTGCAAGCATTGCCACACTTGTCGCAGCCATAGCAACGTTTGACAGTTACATTTTCTTAATCTTATTTTTTCAATTTTTTATTTTATTTAATTTAATTTTTTTTTGGAATCAATTTATTTGAAAAGTTTTGTACACTTTTGCTGCAATCGACAAAGTGTCGCGCTTATCGCTCACATTTTCAATTTCCAATTTTGTGCTGGTTTTTGTTTTTGTCTTTGTTGGCTTTTTTTCGACTATTTTTGTTGCTAACAGCAAAAACGAAAAAGTCTGTTGCCGTAGTGGAAATGTGACTTTGTGTAAGTGTCTACACCCAGTGCGGCAACTGCATGTCCAAAACCAGATAAAACACTGACTTAACTAACGCTAAACTGTCGCTCTGTCCGCCCCGCATGCAGCACTGTCGGCCAAGTAAACTTTGTTAGTGTTAGTGCGGCGACTGCTGCCGCTGCCACTGCCCACTACTGTCAGCGCGTTCGGGTTTTTGTTGCTGTTGTTTTTGTGCTTGGCGCGTGAAAACATATGCTTACCAACAACCACAAGACGAACGCAACAACAACACTAACAACAACAATGATTGCGTTGAGACAACTTTTTGGAATTATTTTGGTTTGAATTTTTTGTGGGGCGTGTAGGCAGCGCATTGTCCGTCCACATCGCCGCCTGCACGTCTGTCTCCTTGTCTTTTTGTCTCTTTGTCTGCTTGTTGGTTTATCTGCCATTGTACCAGTCGCTCAATGAAACCAAATACAAAGCGCCAAAGTCAGCATTTGGCCAGCGAGCGTCGCTTTCAGCTCATTTGCCAGTCAGCCGGACTTGCCACCGACACCTACACGCCCCCTTTACGCTAACGCTGACACATGTATTGTTATTGTTGTTGTTACCAGTAGATATTGTTGATATGTTTGTTATGGAGATTTAATTATTTTTATTATTGTTGTTGTAATTTTTCGTTTTGCTTGCCTTCCGCTCTATACTCAGTTTTGCTTGCTCCATACTCAGTTTTGTTGTTGTTGTTGTAATGATTTTGTCTTATTGTCGTTGCCGATTTCTCAGTGCGTGTGGGCTGCAATTTTGTCGCTGCACTACAACTGCAATAAAAACAACAACAACAACAACAATAACCAAAAACAAACCCAACCAAACGCAAATAAAAACTGCCACAAAACTGACTTGCAAAATGACTAAAAACTGAGCCACAGCAACAAACCTCACTGCTGTGGTAACTAAATAACAACAACAAATATTAGCACTTTTCATTCATGGATTTGTTGCTCATTTTTTGCGTCCCTCCCCTTCCCGCCGCCGACCCAACTAAATCAACACAGCACTGCTCTCAACTTTTGCCCCAACCAGCAACAAAATTCCTTCCATGTAACTTTTCGTAAATACAAATTTTTGCGGTAAATTATATATTTTTCTGTGGTAAAATATGAAATTGATTTGTGACTTTAATTGGGCTGCATTTAATGGCTGCGTGCCGTTGCAAGTGTTGCAAGTACGCAAGTGCAGTGGCGGCTGCTGTCGTCTCGGCGAAACGAGGTCAGTTGGATAAGTGGCCAAAGTGGACCGCAAATTGCCATAAGATTTGCAACAACACTTTAGCCACAGAAACACAACTGCGGTGTCCAACCAGTCGAGTCCGCTCAGTCGACCAGCCAGTCAGACAGCACAGGTTGGCACTTAATTAAGCAGTGCGAGGTGTGATAAAACCAACACCGCGCATGTTCGCTGTCCATCCGCAGTCGTCGATATGCCGTCAAATCTAATTGTCAAACTATCAACTGAAATGTTGGCTAACTCGCTGAATTTGTGGTGCAGTGCGAATTGTAATTTTTCACTGAATTTTGTGTAATTGAAATCGACGATAAGTGTTCAAATTGCTGATTATTGACGATGCAATTTAATTGCAGTCAGTTGAATCTAAACGATAGGATGCGATTTTTTTTTTGCATTAATTGTTGAAAGTAGTTGCGCAGTCACGCAAAACTATTAGACAAGACTAGAACTAAGGTTTGTGCGGTAATATCAAAAACACCAACAAAATGACTCGTAGACCCCAATGAGTTTGTTATAGACGCAACTTACTTCTGGAGTCGTTAGAGTAGGAATCGGTTTAGACTTCAAATTATTTGAATTATTTTAGTTGATTCCCAGCCTCGAGATCTCCTCCAGCCCAACGACAATAAAGGATCACAATTAAGTTCTAAGCTTTGTAATTACGAAACAGGTACAGATTAGGTGCTCTAGAGAGGAGTCGTTCTCTGAACTCTATATATTTCATTACCAGGGCACTGGTACCTTATTTATACAGATTAGGTGCTGAAGAGTTTTCTTCTAGGAGTCGTTCTCTGAACTCTATCAATTTCATCACCAGGGCACTGGTACCTTATTTATTGAGATATGTTGGTTGAAAATAAAATAACCGGAAGTTTTACCAAAGTTGAATTTTCAACAATGCATTCAGATCTCAATGAATGGTTCTCAAAGAATACTGAACTTAATTCCTTAGCACTTATAGTTCCTAGTTTCTATCTTATTGGGACTATTGTCCTACTGCACGTTCTTCTTCTTTGCTAAGCTTCAAATGTATGGTGTTCCTCTATGGTGGTGTACCATCTCTTCTGAAAAGATGTCTCTGCTTTAACTTCCACTATGCTTGTCAAATGGTGCCTCTCGTCCAGTGATATATGCAGAAGCTGTGGTGATGAAGAAGAAGTGGAAACGATCCAACACTACCTGTGCCACTGCCCGGCTCGGCAGGAACGCCGTCTCGGCACCCTGGGATCAATGTTCTCTCCTTCATTAAGAGGTCAAACTGGTTTGCCCCGGACTGAGAGCCATTGGTTAGCTCCAGAACTTTCCAAGAAGGGATTCACAATGGGCAATTTTGTCCTCCGAGTGGAAGTACGGCCTCTGGGTCGCACATACCCTACCCTACCTAACTCTCCACTTCCACACAAAGAGATGTAAAAGGGTACTAGAACAGAGAACAACACTAGACTTGCAGATGATGGTTCTGCTCGCCCTCAAAATTTAGGGCAGAGAAGAAAGAAAAGAGCGCAACAGTAGACACACAGATGACTCTGCTTTCCCTCTTGAGGTATATAGAGGTATTCTAGGACAGAGAGCAACAGTAAACTTGTAGATGATGACTCTGCTTTCCCTCAAGAGGTATGTAGAGGGATTCTAGGACAAAGAACAACAGTAGACTTATAAAACATGTCCTTGCACAGAGCAACATTAGACTGAAAGATGATGACTCTGTTTTTCTTCAAGAGGTATGTATGTAGAGGGATTTGAAGACAGAGAGCAACACTACTTATAGATCACTTCTCTAATTCCTCTTAGAAGTGAAAGGATACCAGCACAGGGAGCAACAGTAGACTTGCAGATGATGACTCTGCTTTCCCTCAAGAGGTATATAGAGGATTTTAAGACAGAGACCAACAGTTCTTATAGATCATCTCTCTAATTTCTTTTAGAAGTAAAAGGATACTAGCACAAGGAACAACAGCGGACTTGTACATGATGACTCCGCTTTCCTTCAAGGGGTTCGTAGAACGTTTCAAGGACAGAGAATAACAGAAGACTTATAGATGATGATTCTACTCTCCTTAAGAGGTATGTGCTTTCCCTCAAGGGGTTCCTAGAGTGTTACCAGGAGAAAGAACAACAGTAGACTTATATGACTCTGCTTTCTGTTAAGAAGTATATGGAGGGGTTCTAGGACAGTGAACAATAATAAACATATAGTTCTTGTCTCTGCTTCCTAGAAGTGGAGGGATAATAGGACAGAGAGCAACAGATTTTAATATGTTGAGGATTTCTAGACAAAGAACATCAGTAGACTTATAGATGATGACTCTACTCTCCTTAGGAGGCATGGGAAGTGGGTTCTGGGACAGTGAGGAATAATAGACCTATAAGCCCTTGAAGCGAAGGGTTTTCTGGTTCCTTGAAGCGAAGGGATACTAGGACAGAGAGGAACAGACTTTTAGATGTTTAGAATGCTTTCTCGCAAGAGGTATGTGGAAAGTTACTGGGACCAAGAGCGACAGTAGCAGGAGGAGGAGGAGGAATAGTAGGACAACGGTAGACTTTTAGATGTTTAGACTGCTTTCCATCAAGAGGTATGCGAAGGGATCCCGGGACAGAATACAACACAAACTTTTCGATGGTATTTCTGCTTTTTTTAGAAGTGAAAAGGTACTGAAACAGAAAAAAATAATAAACTTGTAATGATGAATGGGTTTTCCTTCTAGAATGATGTGTATTGATACTAGAAAAAAGTACTACAATTGATTTGCAGCTGATGCCTCTGTTTGCTATTAAAACGGACATTAAGGACAGAGCATATACAACCATAGACCGGAGCATCTGAAGACTGCATAAACTCTCGTTTATGTGACTTTAAGCTGCTTCCAATCGATAGCAATATTTATGAAAAAGCATTGGGTGGCCATAAAGAGATCAACGAACCTGAAACTATAAAAATTTACTAACAAAAACATTTCATTCAAACAAAATCAGCCGGAAATTGTACGCACACAAGCAACCGATTTGAATAACAAAGCTTAGTACTCGTTGGGTTGTTTTGTATTTGGTACAAAATTACAACAACTCTTCTCTGAGTTTATTTGGCATTGCTTATGGCCTACTTTGGTGGCTATGGCTATGGCTTATATTTCGTTTTTTTTACGGGCCATCTTTTATTGTGATTATTTAATAGTTTTTTATTGATAAACTGCGGCAGATCGAGTCATCAATAAGACGCACACATGTGGAAGGAACAGCGAGACAAATGGAAAGCAAAGACAAATGTCTGCCGACGAAAAAAGGTCAGTGAGCAAAAGGCGAATGGGTAAGAGACAGATGACAAAAAATTGGGGAAAAAATAATCAGCGTTTTTATGGCGATTATGAATGATTTGTTTGTTTGTTTGTTGTTCTTATTTTTGGATTTTTTGCTTAGAACGTTGACTGGTGAATATTTTGTTGGTGACTGTTGGTGATGCGTTATTTTTGTTCCATTACAATATTTCTTTTTCGTTTAATGTTTACGGATTTGTAATAACTCGAAGATTGTGTGGCAGTATTGCAGCGTCAAAAAGCAACAACAATGCAGTATAAAACCACAAACAAGGCGCAAGCTTGCGGCTGCGAGGTGAACGTCAGACGCGGCCCACGCGCGAAATTCAATGCAATGCGGTGGCGCAGTGACGGTGACGCTGACGGCCTGTGGACAGGTGCAGACAATGGCCAAAAGCGACACAGACCACCAAACTTAAAACAACAACACCAAAAAAAAACTAAAACTTATGACAGAAAGCAGTGCGCACTGTCATTGATTAACACCAGCGCGTTTTAGTGCCAGTCATTGTTGTTGTTGTTGTTGTTTTTGTAACTGTTGCCTTGCTGATTATTTTTCTTGGCGTCTGCTGTGGGCGTTGCTCGCATTGATTTTTTTATAAGTAACTGCACAACTTTCATTATTGTTGTTGTTTTTGTTGCTTTTTATATGAGTTTATTTTTAGTGTTTATGTGCGACAACAAAATCACAACGCCAACGACAACAACTAAAACACCAACAAGCGCTGCTAATAGCAGCGGAAGCAGCAGCAGCAACTCGCATTCGCGCTGCAATAACAACAAATTAGAAAACAATAAATGTTGAGAAGAATTCCAAGCACGAGCGCGCTCGAACGGTGCAAATGCAGCAATCACAACAACAACAACCAGTTTTATGCGTTTACGTGCACCAAAAACGAGGAAACATGAAAAAACTTTTGCCGCTGCAACGATCCAAAAAGTTAACGGTCAAGTTGAATTAAGTGGGCGGAGAAAGGCAAAGGGGCCACATGTGTGTCTATGTGTGTGTGTGTTTGTGTGTGAAAACACGTTGAAAAGAATTTCATGAATCAATGCAAGCAAACGTTGCTCAATAATTGCCGGAAGTGCGCCGACGAGCAACGGTGGACGGTGAGCGTTGATTGCGGTTGTTGCATGTGGCACATGTTGTACTGGTTGGTTGGTGGTATGATGAATGCACGAACGACAGCGTCAGCAGCAAGAAGGCAGCTAAAACAATACAACAACAACAACAAAAACAACAACAACATGTGTGTGTGTTCATAGCATTGAAAATCCGCTGCACAGTAATTCGCTGCCACACTACATTTGCCGTTTGCACGTTCAATGTGGCATAACGTGTTGCGTACACGTGCAACAACAACAACTAATGCCTCTAATAACAACAATCAATAGTCTTGTTGAGGTGGCAAAGCGTGTGCGCCCAGCTGGCGATACTAACTTTGGCTGCTTTGATCAGAATGCGCGCGCTTCCGCTGTTCGTTGCTCGTTGCTCAAGCTTCTTTGCCACACTCGAGCACCGCAAGCGCATTTCAATGGATTGTTGTTGTAATAGTAGAAGCTGCATGCAGCATTGCATACACTTTTGTTGCGCTGCGGTTACGCAGTTTGGCGCAGCGAATTGGGAGACGCAGGGAAGCCAGCAGATAGCAGTCAGCCAGCTGAGCAAAGTGTCCATTATTTTGACATGTCAGCCAAAAGTTTCAATTCAAGATGCTACCCCACGACCGCAGCCACTGCCAACCACGTCTCCCCTTGCTTTGTTGCGCCCTAAAGTCAACAGCTGGACTATGTGTATGCCACAGTTTGTGGCCAATACACTAAGATGACAAGTGACTTGCCACACACGGCGCCCCACATGCAAAACCGCAGAATGCACTGTGAAACTGTGAGGCTACGGGCGACAACAGCGGCCCATGGTAGAAGTGGTAGGGGCGCTTTTCTCTCTCTGTGTGTGTGTGTCATGCAACCGCTGAGCTTAAGCGCGCGCAATGCAAAACGTTTAAGGAGCAACGCGTGCAAATTTATGCCAGAGTGCTCGTAGTGGTGCAACGGTTGGAACAAGGTGGGAGAAACATAATAGCAGAGCGAGAGGGGTGTGGTGAAAGCTTGAAAATTGCAACCCAATGTGCTTTGCTGGGGACAATGCAGCGTGTAAAAGGACACAGGGTGGCAGCAAGAGGGTGAAAGGGATGAAAGGATGAAAGGGGGCGAAAGTTTAAAGTGCACATTTCATGTTGCGGTTGTGTATGGGTTAATTTATTTTTGGCAACTACATAAATTGGGTCGATTTTAAAGACCTTGTGGTTGCTTGTTGTTGTTGTAAGCAACATAATTAACATTGTTGTTGTTGTTAATAAGCTATTGTGCTATAGCACTTTAGCTTGTTGTTGGTGTTATACCTCATAGTGCGCCACATGCTGCCACATCTGGTTGACTGGTTGGTAGGTAGACGCCGATAGTGAAGGTTGGGGGCGTATGCAGCCGCCCCCCAAAAACAACACCACATGCCCAACACCTACTTATTGTTATTATTATAGTTATTCTTGTTGTTGTTGTTGTTGCTGTTGGGTGCTGATATGAAAACTCATTTTGTGGCCTCTTGGCGATAATAAAATTCGGGCAATTAATTGTGTTACGCTTTAGTACACAACAATAACAAAAACATATGCCAATGTAATGACCAAACCAAGCGACAGACACACAAACACTAAAACGGGAATGAGAGAGAAAGAGACTGAGGCGCAGGGGACAACAAAAGCATAAATTTTCGGCGCATACCACACATAGCGTCACACATGTGGCAGCCACAGGTGTGGACAATTTTCATTAAGGCGGGTCAGTTTTGTCCCCTTCTCTCGTTACAACTAGATTGTCATATTGTATTTGTTGTTGTTGAGGGTGCTGATTTTATTGCTACCGCATTGTGGTTTTGGTTATGCATTTGCTTGCTAACTACCCCCTATTGTTGTTGTTGTTGTTGTTGTCATTTCCTCATTTTGCCCAAACTCAACCGTGGCAGTGAAAGTAATCAGCGTTCGGGCAGCTCATTAACTCAGCCAAGTAATGCATCAAAATTTTATTACACTGCTGAAATCTACACACACACACACACATACAAATACATATAGAAACCCGCAAATGCTAAAGCATGGCTTAATTTCCGGGCCGCTTGCCACATGTTGCCGCATTATTGTTGGCCTTAGTAAGGAAAGCATAAACCCAAAGACCCCAAAAACAATGAATTTTCCTGACCAGTGAAGTGGCATAATTTTTGTGTCTCTTGGGCGTTGGTCTGTCGGCAGCCGGTGGTCACTGTTGAGGTAGGTTGCATGTTGAATATGGAAGTCAGTACATAAATTGTCATGGGTCAATGCCATGCAAGACAATTGTGAATTCCAAGTAATAAAATTTATTATAAAATATTTTGTCAACTCATTGAAATGAAAATCGTTGATTTAATCATATTCAAGCGAGAATTTAAGAAGAGAATATAAAAGTTGGAATTTAAAAGTAGGAATTTTTGTGTTTTACAGCTCACAAATTTTAAGATTTGTTCTTTGAACTAAAAGCACTAAATTATTATTATTAAATTTTTTATTTATGATTTCAGAGAATAAGACATTTATGATGAAATCAATTAATTAAATTGCATAAAAACAATTTAATAAAAAATTTTCTACACTGACTTTAATTTAATTTGCCCAAACACTTTGGCTCATTTTTTCGATGTTTCTACGCTTTGCGTACACGAGATGACAAGTTGTTCGTATAGCTGAACTTTTTTACTGCGAAATTGTTTTCGCTATTGTTGGCAGACAGCAAAATGTTAGTTAATTGGTTTTTGAAATAAAATGATAAACATTTATGGACTACTAGTGGTCCGCGACGCCAGATAAATTAATTTACCTGTGGACCACCGGTGGTCAACGCAACAAATTTACAAAACAAATTTACTATTCGGATGACCTTGCGACTCGAATCAAAATTCAGTCAAAAGTCAAAGTGTTTACAAAGAAAATTGATTGTTCGTTAAGGCTTTCAACTCGATTATTATCTAAAGATTTGTGAATATGCGTGCTGAGAAGAATAGCTATTTGATGGAAACGAATTCTTTCATTCAAATTCTTGTAATGTGTCCTTCTTTAGGCTTTTAACAGATCCTTAAGAGAAGTTTATTGATTCCAAATATATAAATTTCACAAAAGAAACTTTGGTCTCAGTGATATCTGATATTGATTTATTGTTTCTGAGAGGTCGGCCTCGAAAGTTCAGCGGGCAGCGCGCTGACTTCTCATACTGAGGCCCTATGTTCGAGTCCTAGCTCAAGCTGTTAAAACTTTAATTTACTTCTGGTCGGCCTCGATAGTTCAGCAGGAAACGCGCTGGCTTCTCATACCAAAGGCTCCAGGTTCGATTCCTGGCTCGGGCTGGTGAAAAACTCGTCTACTTCTATCGCTATCCACATGAAGGAGATGAGAATTACTAGATTGGCAAAAGTGCGCATTTGACAGACAACAACAACATTTAACATAATGGAAATTTTATGGTTTTTAAAATGCAAAGAAAAATTTTAATTTATTTTCCATTATTATTACAACAAAGAGAATAAAGCTTTGCAGAAAAGGTTGTACTGTGGGCGGTGGTCCCCAACCTTAGTTCAATCAACATCAGAGACTTGATAGGCTTTATCCATAAAACAATTTGGCTTGCTACACAACTCAACTCGACTTGCAGTAAGACAGATCACTCTCTCCTTCTGGTATCACATGGGCCCATTTTGAGGTCCAAGTGTGCCTTCGGTTTTCTTTCGGCAAGTACCGTGCCCGGACAGTCACTTCAACCTAACTTAACCTATGGTTCTTTCTTTCTTTTTGATAATTTTAATGTTAAACATGACTCACCAGAGCGTTGAATCAATGAAAATGATGATGAGATTCTTGAAAAAATCCAGCAAGATATCAGATTTGACGATAATGAACTGAGATCTAAATAAAAACTATTCACCCCAAAACATTATTTTACTATTTATTACACAAAGTTGCCTACAAAAATAAGCTCGATGTATGGGTTTCACATGAGTTGAGAAGACGAACGAAAAACATGATAGATTGAATTAACATCTGCAAAGCGCTGCCGAAATCCAATGAAATTGGACCATTTCTCAAATATCTGGCAACAAGTGATTACAACTGTATCACGTACAACAATTGGAATCGTAAAAAGAGACAACAGGAATGGTCAATCGTTGCAAGCATTCGCGGATTGACGCCAAACAATGTGAGTGAACTGAGTATAGTGAACTGAAGGGAAATCGTACACCATGAGCTACTTCCGATTCGTTAGGAAATTGATTTTCAACTCTACTGTTAACAACCAGAAATATTACATTGTAAAGTCCAAACATGAAACTCTCTCACCAACACTTGTTTCGATTTCTGCAGAATGTTCTCAATGGAATTAAGCTGCGTTTAAAAAGCCAGTAAAAACCAGTTGATTCAGTTTTTCAACCAGAAACCTCAGAAGTGTTTGACACAAGTTGTAATATCTCTACCCGAAAAATTAAGAAAAACTGTCAATAAAATGGAGTTTGGTTTCAATAAGTTATTTTCCAGACTGTAGGAAAACCCATTGAGTTTTAAAAAAATATATACATATGTTGTGGAAATATAAGTATATAAAAATATATTAAGGAGAAAAACTACCCCGAATATTAAACACATACCATCTCGAAGGATCTCTATCTCCTCTCACTATATCTTATCGCTATGTCTATCATATTTTGGGTGCTTTAGTCTCAATGGGTTGTAAGAGGCATCGACACTGATTATGAAGTCTTTATTTATTCTTTATAGTTCAGTTCATATTAAACTCTATGCAAAGCTTTGTCCAGGAGGGCTAAGGCACCTTAGGATTCCGCCCCTGAGCACTTTGACCGACAAGTTTTACTTCACCTTTACTTTTCTTATTCAGGAAATAATAATGGTTCTCTAATAGTAAAATAACTGTCACAAGAAATAATCTTGAAGTTACAAAAAAAACATAGTAAATTCGTAAGTAAAATGAAATTACATGAAAGGTTGCAATGAGAACAATTCACGACTTTAGAAACTCGTACTAAGGACCTTTGAATCTACTGATTAACTGAAACTTGGTCTCCGTAGAGCTGTGCCTACGCAATCTCTAATGAATTCCATCTAACCATCTAATGGGGTTTCAACAATACATTTTGAATATTGCTTCGTAGAAACTCAAAAGTTTACAACTTCACAGCTCATATTGTATGGGCGGCGCCCACTGATGGTGAATTTCTGAACATTTACTAATTTTGTAGTTTTCATACTCAAAAATATTGCCGACTGCTGTATAAATCATTCAAATCGGTTGAGTAGTTTCCGAGATACGATGTTTCTTTTCTTACTTTACTACATTTACAAGTGGGAAGCCAATTCCATAGAAAATGGTCAGTTTTGTATGGCAGCCCCCTTAAGACTTGAAGATAACGGGTAAGTATGTTTGAAAGAAACATTTGGAAGAGAAAAAAAATGAGTGTCGGTCTTATATTTGACACATCTGGGCCCAACCTGGGAGCAGTTGGAGCCTTTTTTATAACACCCATAGTTTTGTATGGAAGTCTCATTAAGGGTTGGAGATAGGGTATAAATATGTTTGAAAGAAATGTTCGGTAGGGAAAACTAGTGGGGGTCAGCCATAGACTTTAACCCTCTAAGAGCAACTTCTGAGCAACTGTTTAGCAATTTGTTGAATTTTCCAACTTTTTTGTGAACTTTAGCCCCAAAAGTTTTTGGCTTATGTACTTTTTCACCAAACTGCAAAACATGAGAGATTCTTCAGCATCAAGAACCTATTATTAAGAATCACCATACAAAAATACAAAATTTTTTGGCTCATGTACTTTTTCCCAAAACTGCAAAAAATGAGTTTCCGAATCCCCATAAAACACGAAATCATATCTAATGTACATATACATGTCTAAGATGTCCAATGTCTATCATATTTTTTATCTCTATTTCTTTTTTGTAAAGATTTCACGACTTGTTACTGTGAGCACAGCTCATGAACACATATCCAGGACCTAAGAGCCTCGAAGCAAACTGGCTAACCTAATCTTTGTCTCTGTAGAGCTGTAACGTAATTTATATATATTTTGTTACATAAATCTATGATTGCATGCTTCTATGTATTCAATCTTCAGACAACCCTATCTCCTCTATTTCATGCCTTTGTCTATCAGATTTTTCTTATTTTGTAGGAAAGGTCACAAATGGTTATACTAAGCACGGTTCATGACCTCAGGTCTTTGATCCAAAGGCCTCTAAATGTACTGGCTAACCTAAACTCGGTCTCCATAGATTTGTAATGCCAAGGCATACTCCAACCATACCTATCTCCCGTCATTTCACTCCAATGTCTATTATATTTTTCCGTTTCTATTTCTTCCTTATTAAAAGGAGGCAAATGGTTAAGCTTAACACGGTCCAAGGCCTCAGGTCCTCGACCCACTGGGCTCAAAGTTTACTGGCTAACCTTTACTTGGTCTCCGTAGAGTTGTAGTGCCAAGGCAAACTCCACACATTCCTACCTCCTCCATTTCATTCCATTGTCTGTCATATTTATTTCTTATGGATACAGTTAACACGATTCATGGCCTCAGGTCCTCGACCTAAAGGCCTCTTATTCTACTGGCTAGACACTTCTATCTTCTTCATTTAACCACAATATTAACCATCATTATTTTGTTTTTATTTCTTCCTTATGAAAAGAAGACAATTCATTCCATTGTCTATTATATTGTTCCGTTTATATTTGTTCCTAATTAAAAGGAGACAAATGGTTGCAGTAAACACTGTTCATGACTTCAGGTGCTCAACCCAAAGGGCTCTAAGTGTACGGACTTAGCTAAACTTGGTCTCGTTAGATTTGTCATGCCAACACATACTCCAGACATTCCTATCTCCTCTATTTCATTCAAATGTCTGTCATATTTTTCTGTAGCTATAGTAAACACGATTCATTGTCTCAGGTCCTTGACCTTAGTCTACTGGCTAACTTAAGCGGTATCTGTGCTATAAAAAAAATATTAAATTCATTCCAATCTATCATATTTTTCTTGAATAATTTTTTCTCAAATTAAGCTACAGAAATATATATCAAATGAAATCTTTAATTTTAATGATTTTCAAATCTCTTGAATTCTTGAATTCAAAAATCAAGTTTCTTATTTGCACAGCTTCTTGCTTTCCTTAAACGACCTTTTAACGTTCTGGGTCAATTAACTACAAAAGAATGCACCCATCGTCCTTGAATAGGTAGCAACCAACAAAGGGACACTAAGAACTCCTCCCAGTAGCAGGAAAAAAGGAAGCAAATTACATTAAAAAAAATCGTTAATGACGTAAAATAGTTATAAATCAAGTGCAAAGCTCATGAGGACTCGAGACAAAAGTCCAGCGGCACAAAGCGAGCGAACGCGTGTGAATTGGAATTTGCCTCTCGGTGTTTACATAAAATCGGACAATAAACGCTGATCAGCGGATTTTGTTGCTTCTTTTTTTGTTGCTACTAATGAGCGTTGGAACGACTCTTTTAGTGCTGTTGTTGCTGTTGTTGTTGGGTTGACGCGACAACATGACACAGCAACTAGTTGCAACCGAGGCGTGCCGCAAGGCAAATGGCAACAAATCAACAATTTGTGCGCCAGCAGCAACAATGCAAACGGAACAACAATGATTAAAGCAGAGAAAAAACACACACACACATAGGAAGTAATAAAAAAATAAAATAAAAATAAAAATAAAAATAAAGAAATAAAAATTGCTCAGGGAGCAGCTTCAAATGGCAAATTTCATTTGTCTGTTTTATTAGAAAAATTTTTAAGTTTACCAAAAATCTTGAATTTTCGTTGCATTGACAGCAAACCGATTGCAGCAACGTTCATAGAGAAATATGAAAATTACAGAAATAATAAATATTAAAAGACAACAACAAATCGTCCACTTACCACAACTCAACATTTGCAGATTTTTAATCCAATGATGTGGCAACAACAGCAATGAAGATGCCAGTTGTCGTCGTTGTTGTTGCTGATAATGAAGCGCTGCTGCTGCTGCTGCTTGTTGCTGCTGGTGATGAGCGCCACCAACATATTGTTGACAAGTGTCATTTGTGCTGCTGTTGTTATTACTGTTGTTGTTTTTACTTTTGAAATTGCAACTGCTGCGGCTGCAACTGTTGCTGCGTTGCTGGCTGTAGCCGCTTGCCAGCAGCGTTGACAGCAGCCATTGCAATGGTCGTTTTTGTTGCTGTTGTTGATGCTGCTGTGGCATCATGCTTTCAGTGGACTGCCAGCTACAACTGCTGTTTTTGTTGTTGTTGTTATTGTTGCTGCTTAATTCCATTTTCAATCTTTTTGTCATTGTGGCAAATTTCTGCTGCTGCTGCTGCTGCTGTCGTTGTGTGTTGTGCTAGCAATGTCGGGCACGGTTAACACAGCGGCTGATGGGCACAAAGTTATTGTTGGTGTTGTTGCTGCTGCTGCTGCTGATGAAGAAATTTGCTTGCGGCGACATGCGTTCCGTGCGGTTGCAATTGTTGTCCGAATTTATTTTTGCTCGAGTGCGCTATTGTTGTTGTCAATTTGTAATTGTTGTTGTAATTATGACTGTTGTTGTTTTTATGATTTTGCAAGCGAAATTACTGCAACGCAGTTTTTGTTTTTCGTTTTCATAAAATTTTGCACAAACAAAGCAACAAAGTATTTAAAAAGGCAGCAGAGAGGGCGTGGCACTTTCCCTTTTTCCAAGATGAGCACACAAAAACAAAAACAACGAAGAGAAATTTCAGCGGCCGTTGGCCATTTGACTAAATGTTGCCTATTTGGTTATTGTTGTTGTTGTTTTTGTTGTTATTGTGTGCTTATTTTTAGTAATATTTTTTTGCATTTACTGTTGTTGTAGCTTTTAAGTTATTTTAATTTCACTGCGCGCATTACTTTGATTTCATTTATTTATTTTGTTGTTGCTTGCTTGTTGTTGTTGTTTTATTATCTTTTTTACTTGCAATACAATTGAGGGCGTTTTTATGCCGCAGGGTGCAGCTGTCAGTTGAAATGACGTTTGCTACTCGGCAGTTTGCAAGCAATGACGACCACAGACGTGTCCGAGGGAGGAGGACGGTTGGCCGTTTTTTGGGGGCGTACAAGACAAAGTAATGACAAGTTGCTGGTTGCTTGATTTGTTGTTGTTATTTTTCTTAATTTCACTAGTTACTTTAGACCTTAAAGCACGTGACAACAACAAACAGCTGCAAGTTGCTGAAACTGTAATCAGCTTTAAGTGTCTGTCTGTCTGTGTGTGTGTGTGATTTTGTTTTTGTATTAAATTCCTGAACACTAAATGCACACAAAACCGTTTAAATGCCTCAAATGCGCAGTGTTTGTTTTTTTGTATGTGTGGGTGTGTTGCGGTCCATGTGACATGCAACTAAGGCTTTAATGTTTTAAATGCAATAAAAAGAAATGTTTGTATTTTTATTCTTATTTTATTTAATTTTATTTGATTTTTGTTTTTATTTGGAGGTCAGCTGTTTTTATTGTGTGTGCTTTGGTTTCTTTATTTAATTAATTTTTGCCCATGTGCCACATTATTATTTTTTAATAATTATTTCTGTTTTTAGTTTTATTTTGGTTTTAATTTTTATTTTTACGTTACACGTTTTTCTAATTTTGCTTTTTATTAGTTTTGGGAGTTTAATTGTTGTTGTTGCATTTGTGGGCTATTATTTGGCGCTGCAGCATTCACTTCTTTGCGCTGCTCAATTGATTGTTGTTATTGTTGTTGATGTTATGTGAGATTTTCGACCTCACTGACTGCAGCGTTGTGACTTTGACTTCTCGCTGCCACACGCAGTGTAACACGCCGGCGACCTCCTGGACATGAGGCGGTCACGCCTTGCCAATGCGAACTCAATCAGTGTTGCTGACTTGGCCGGCTGCTGGAATCAGCATGTCGGCTATAACAACAAGAAGGACATTGAGGCTGTAGCTGGTTTTCTTTGAGGCTTTAGAGACACAAATATTTTCAACAATTTCTACTTTTAGCTTTCACGATTTGAGCGCTTTGACTGGCCGCATTTCACTGTCAGGATGCACCTGAAGGGAGGCTCAGTGCGGCAAAGGAGGGGCGTACAGAATAGAATTGAACATTTGTTGAGTGCAGTCCGCTCGACGTGGCGAAGAAAGGCGATGTACGTGACCCCGACGAACGCGACCGCGACGTAAACGCGCCGATTTCGAGCGACAAGAACGACAACTGCAATGTTGCAGAAGCGCGCATAACACAACTAACGTTCGACGTTGCAACGTTGACGGTCCAGTCGGAGCGTTTAGGGAAGCCGGGAACGCGCGACCGCGAAACAGCCAAAGACGCGCGTCAGCATGCCGAAAGGACACGCAGCGATTTCATGCTTTAAATTTGTTTGGCAAATTTGCTTAAATTTGCAGCAAATTTTCTTAAATTCTCTTCAATTGACTGCTTCACACACACGCAGCTGCTCGTACTTTATTTTCATTATTTTTCTCTTTTTCTGGCTTGTTTTGCCTCTTCACTGTTTAGACTTCTTTACGTTTGCAGATTTTTTATTTTTATTTTGGACAATGGCCGCTGCTTGTTCTTCCTGGTTGTCTGCTTCCGCTGCTCCTCTCGATTCGCTACTATTCACGTTGCCACCTACCGCGCGCGCACACAAACCGCCCCGCAACGAGCAGCGAACGCACAACAACAACACAACGTCAACGACAACGACGAGGCCGTTTTTTTTTTGCACAGCGCTAATAACGCATTAATTTGGCTGCTGCTGCTGTTGCATCTGTGGCAGCAGCTGTATGTGTTGCACGCATCTCATCAACCAAACGAAAACAAACCAAATTCACTGACAGCAACACATTTTCTTTTTTTCTTTCTTCCTTATGACTTTTTCACCGTTTGACAGATGTGTGCAAAGCTGCGTACGAGTGCGTGTGTGTATGTATGTGTGTGTGTGTGCGTGTGGGATGCTTTTGCCACTTTTAACTTTTACACAGCAACAACAAGCGAACGCGCATAATTCCGTTTAGACCGTCAACACCGAATCAGAGCTAAACCCGAACTAACTAACGGCAATTTCCGCACACAACAAAACTCGCTGCCTCGCTGGCTGGCTGACTGGCGCTGGTTCGTTTATTCGTTCGTTCGTTTTCTGGCTGGTGGTAAGCGCCGAGGGCGGCCACAAGCAGCCCCGGCTGTCACTTTATGCAGTCGTCAACACCAACAACAACAATAACAACAGCAACACCCATACACTCTCCCGCATACGCACTCACAGCGCCGAAGAGGAACGCACTCGCAACGCCACAAACACACACACTCACACACACGTACACATAATCAGGCAGCGAGTTGGACCAACGGCCCGATTCGAATTGGGAAAACGATGGCCAAGTGCGCGGTGAGCGCGCTGAAGTGGCATCGGCTCCAATTTGCCTTTATCAGCGACTCAACGGAGGCTGCGTGAGCGTGTGGCCACAGTCGAAGTTGTAAACTTCGAAGTTCGAATTTCAAAAGAGCACCAAAATTACACTAAAGACATTGTTCTGTCAAGTATTCAGCACACTTACTTCGAAAATTCGCATTCGAAAGTGAGTCGCGCTGAGTGAGTTCGGTTTTGTGGGAGCTGCCCTCATTATTTGTTGGCTCTCAATTGCAAGCGCTGAATTGTTAGTGTGAACGAAGAGCAGCTTTCCATTTTTCGAATTATTAATTTTTAGAATTTCTCATTTTTCTGCGGTTAAAGCAGAGCAGCTTCCTTTTGCACTTTTCGAACTTTAGATTGCATTTAATTTTCGAAGTTTATATGCATTTCTTAACTTCGACTTTGACTTTCGAACAACAAAAGACCAATAAACGAATATTGCCATTCGAATAGTTCCCTCGAAGTAGACTATTTCAACTCGAACTTGAAATAACGAATCGATATTGAATTCGCATGAATTCAAACGTTACAAGTTCGAATTCGAGCATAAGAAAAACTGAGTTTAATTCAAATATTGCAGTTTATAATGTTTTGAAGTGGACTTTTCATACCGAGGGGATTGTAAAAGGAGTTTTCACGTCTGAGGACAAATTACCAAATTTTTTAAATTCAAGATTTAAGTGTTGTAGCGAAAATTTGCTACTTCCAATAGAAACAAATAGTTAGGGATACCGAAAGTTATATTTAGTTAGTTTTTATTAAAGAAACAGTGCAAGATCTGTCCAGTCATGACTAATAGGCATCTTTCTTCCTTCTTTTTTCAAGACTGTAGGGGATAGTAAAAGGATTTTCACATCTTAGGATAAACTACCAGCTTTAAGTGTTGTAGGCAACATTCTCTTTCACTTCTAGCAGAAAATACATTCAGTTAGGTACACCAAAAGTTAGTTTTAATTTATATCAAAGACTCCCTGCAACACCTGTCCAGTCATCACTAATACGCGTCTTACTTCCTTGGAATGAATACATTTTTTCGGGGCTTGAACAAAGTTCAAAACTAGTAATAAAAACTCTATGAAAGAATGCTATTTAATATACTTACTGATCATTTCTTCAATGACTTATTAAGTAAATGGAACTCTTTACATAACCTTACAAACCATTCATCACCAATCATTCTTCAACCATCATGAACTACTCACAATCGAAACATCAAACAGGTAATTTCGGTTTTTGAACTAACTTCGAAGCTTGAAATAATGTTCAAAACTCTATGAAGGGAACTAACGTTCTTACAGATCATTTCTCCGACAACTAGTCAACTATACTACAAACATACATACATCGTTTTAGAAACCATTCTTCAACAAGTCACAAACGAAGCGAAGGACAGAAGAGTTTCTCAACGCTTCGTCACTGGAATTCTTTACAGATCATTACTTCATCATCTTCTTCTCAACAACGAAGTTCTGAATAGAACTTCTGACTCAATATTTTTTTACAATTTCTGTTTAAATTGTTTCCATATTACTTCTTCAACGTCTCTTCTTACAGTCGAACAAATCATCTTACAGTCGTAGAACTGAATAAAACATCGCATAGATCTCTGTAGATTATAGATCTCTCAATGAACGAATGAATGAATAACCAAACAAACTCCTTCAAAATTTTTTCTTCAATAACTTGTAAATTGAACTTCTTATAAATCATTTGTATTTCTTCAACGACTCCTGATCTATACTCATACATTATTTCATCAGCCATTTCATTTCATTTTTCAACGACTCGAGAAGTTAGGACTTCACTCACAGATCATGAAAGGAACTCTGGAAGAAATCCCTAACATATTCTTAAAAATTGTTTCCTCAATAATTCAACAATTCTTATTGATAACTTTTTTAACGACTCATGTATAGATTTCTTCATATATCGTTGCTTTTACGATTAAGAAAGAAATCATCTTACTCGCAAAACTAAATGAAATATCTAACAGATCTCTCTCTCTCTCACAACAAATAAGCAATAATCTGCAAAAATTAGTTTTTTTAACTACTCATGGATGGAACTTCTCTTAGATCATTTTTGAACGATTCAAGAATTGAGCTCCTTACAGATCATGGTCCCCTAACATATTCTTAAAAATAGTTGCTTCAATAATTCAACAATTCTTATTGATAACTTTTTTAACGTTTCGTGTATAGATTTCTTTACATATCCTTTCTTCAACGATTCAGGAAGAAATCATCTTACAATTGCAAAACTAAATCTTACAGATCTCTATCTCTCTCTCAACGAATAAACAATACTCTGCAAATATAAGTTTTTTAACTACTCGTGAATGGAACTACTCTATTTTTATCTGAGCCAAATCTACTAATTTTGCCAGATCCATGCAACCATCCCTGCCTCAAACAACTACCTGTTTGCTTTAGAAAGGAAAGGAAGGGCCTCAACCAATTAATCTTTGCTTGAGAAAGGAAGTCGAGAACTCGCTCTTGATTGAGCTTAGTGAAGTGTCAACCATCAGGCTTTTTCCTCTTCAAGAACGGATCCCTTTTTTTCAAGTTCACTAAGGCCATGAAGATCCGTTGTGATACCACAAACATTCTAGCTTTGAACCGCTCATTGAATGGTTCATTCAGTTATAGCTTCTTACGAAGTCTTCTATACTTTGAATAATCCTATCGGCTATAACTCTTAGATTGTCTCACGAAGCCTTGTAGACTTTGAATAGTCCTATTAACTAGAACGCCTCGATTATCAAAGATAAAAATGCCAAAATGATGCTTCATTTTTTTAAATAATGCAAAACAAGTACATTACCTACATACATACATAACATACAATCTTTCTTTGACAATCCTAACTTTATTAGTGGTAAAGAATTCTTCAGAGACTTCATCGCCTAATTTAACTTTTTCCTCGTTAAATTTGAGCTGAATAAATTGAACCCAATACAACGTTTCTCTTTATATATGTATGGCTTCTCAAGGAATAAACAATAGGGGATTCACACAGATTTTGTTACTTTGTTAGTTCGGTATTCGGTAGTTTTATGAATGTAAAATAAAATAAATAAAAATAAAAAAATAAAATCTGCACAAAATGAAATAAAAAAATTAAATGAAATAAATAGAAATAAAAAACCAAAATACACTTACAAAACTACTGAGCACCGAGCTCTGTGTGAATACCCCTAATGGTTTTTTTGCTTTGTAAATTTCAGTATCGAAAGACAATTTTCTCACTGATGATATGCAAAAACCAATTCGATTCTTAACAGAAATTAAAAAATGCAATTCCTGTTCATTCACTGGAATGTGTTTACACTTAGATAGAGTTTTCGAATAGATTTCGAAATTTAAATTTGTTTATTTTCGAATAATGAGTTTTCGAAAATCAGATGTGAGCAACGGAGAGTAAATCTCGTATGGTTCATTGAATCAGAAGAAACATCCAGCACTCATTTTCTAAGTCGCCAATTCACATAAAAATAACAACATTCGAAATGAGTACTCGAACATTTTCAAATTGAGAGTCTCCCTCTCTTCTTTGACTTTTTCAGTTTCGAATACCATTATTGTTAAATTTGTTTGGCCTCAACCTGCTCTCTCCTAACCAACCCTCGCAACATATTCAGCGCCATGGAGACAACATCAACTTGCCGTTAAACAGATGACTATTTTCGAATTCAATTTCGAAAATGCCTGTCACGTTTTCTCCTGCATTATTCTCTCTGCTGGCATCATTTGCAGCAGCGCTTGCGCTATGGAAGCTGTCAATCCATGTCATGCAACGCGTCACTCTCGCTTCGTTTGCAACTTCGAATTGACTTGAAATACGAAACCAATTCGAATTCGAGTCGAAGCGCGTGCAAGTGTGACGCGACACGCTGTTGAACGTGCTGCACAATGTTGCGTTCGCTGCATTGACGAGTGTCAAGTGTTTTGTTGCACTTGACGGGCGCGCTTGCAACATGTTGTGGCGGCCGGTTGCGGTGTGCAGTGCAGCGTGCACGGTTCGTTGTTGTTTTTAGTTAGCGGAATGGGGGTTAGGTGTTGTTGCTGCTATATTGTTTTTGCTGCTATAAGTGCATGTTTTGCTTGCCACATGCTGTGTTGCATGTAGGGAAAAAATTAATACAGGTTAAAGTGACGTTTTTATTGAGCGCAGCATGTGTCTGACTGTGTGTATGTATGCGTGTGTGTGTGTGTGTATGTGTGTTGGTAAATTTGTATATGTGTGTGTATTTTTGTGTATGTATAAGGTTTACATGCGAATATTTGTTGTTGTTGTTTTACTTCTTGTCATCTATTTGGCTGTTCACAAGTAAGTTTTTGCTATTCTTGCTGTTGTTGTTGTTGTTATTGCATAGAATCTGATTTTGTCACATATCCTGTGCGTTCGCCATACAAAACGCAATCTGCCGCACACGTCTGACCCACTCAACGTTGCCTGCTTTAACCCACATCGTTTTTTCTTGGTCTTCTTCTTCGTCTTTTCTTCTTATCATTCTTCCACTTTAGCTACAGCGAACGCTATTCAACTTCTCCCACCCCCCTTCTATCGCCTAATGCTGCTGCGCTGCTTTCATTTAATATTTATGGACCAGACTTTGTTGGTCATAAAACTGTGACAATATGCTTTGTGGCATAACACATGTGTGTCGCATACGCGTTGCACGAAGCACAGCGCCTGACACAGTGCGTCGAATAGTCAGCCGCAGCATCGCACGGATGTCGCCATTGCCATTCCTGGCCTGAATTTGCCGCACAATGTTGCACGATAACCACTCAGCGCCGCTTCGTGCTCCCGCCTCGTCTTCGGCCACTACACAGCACCGAAGCAGCCACACGCACCGCTTCAGCTATTCGTCAGCAACTTGAGCCGCTTCTTTGACGCTTACACCTGTATCGCATACATCTCTCGCTCTCAGCTTCTTTTGCTACGTTGCGAAATCCTACTTTTCCTGCCTGCTGGCTTCTTGTCTTCGCCTCTTTGCCACTTGTTTTCTTCCTGTTGCGTCGCTGCAGCTTCTACGCGACGTTAGGGCGCACAGTTGTAGGAAGCATTGGTTTCCTGTTCGTCGGGCTATCTACTGCTATGCGTCGCATGTACATTCCCCCCTCTTTCTCCTTCTTTCTATCTCCTCACTTGTTCACGTAGTGCTGCCGCCAAAGGCAGCGCTTCGATGGAATGCCTGTGCGCTGCCAAGCATGAATTTATTAAATATGAATACGTATGAGATTGAATACACACACGAACATACAATCACACTCACACACACACATACAGAGATACAAATACACTCATACATTCACATGTACGCCACGCATACGCTCACACTTGTTACATTTTGTATGGGAATAAAAAAAAGCACTGTGTTGCCATTCCCTTTCCCTCCAATCTCATATGCCACACACACATACACACACAAATAGTGTGACCAGTTTAGCCTTTTTGGCCCAAAACCCCCTATTGGTCTTTTCTCAAGAGCAACTCGGTTCTTGTACTATGGAAAGGTAGAAAAGTAGGAGTAAGAGCCCCAAGGCGAAGCCCGCTTAGGCTATGAAGACCACAAACAGTCGAGCTTAAGTCCACTCACTCATATAACCAGTTTGAGTTCCTTACGAGTAGTAGATTGTGAATTGTCCTATCAACTAAGTAGATTCCTTAGATTGTCAAGGAAGAAGTGTCCCAGGTGAGTCTTCTGTGACAAATTGTTATACCAAAAACAGTCGTGTATAGGTCCGATGATTCATTAAACCAATTTGAGTTCCTTGAGAAGAAGTGTCTCAGATAATTCTTCCTTGTTCTGGATAAAGGATAAGGACTAGTTTAATGGATACTAAGTACATATGTAGACTTAATAATAGACATAATAAACTTGAAATGAAATGAAGTGAAAGTGCTAATAGCCCTAAGGCGGAGCCCACCTAGACCATGAAGACCCATTGTGATAACACAAACAGTCGAACATATAGGACCGCTGACCCTTTGAACCAGTTTGAGTTCCTTACGAAGCCTAGTATACTAAATTATCCTATCAACTAGATTCCTTACATTGTCAAGGAAGAAGTGTCCCAGGTAACCACCTTCCTTTTTCAGGATAAAGTAGAACTAGTTTAGTGAATACTAGATACGTAGGTAGCAGTGGCGGCCCCAAGGCGGAGCCCACTTAGGCCATTAAGACCCATTGAGATATCACAAATAGTCGGGCATAAGACCGATGAATTCATTGATCTAGTTTGAGTTCCTTACGAAGCCTAGTAGACTGTGAATTATCCTATCAACTAGATTCCTTAGATTGCCAAGGAAGAAGTGTCCCAGGTGATTCTTCCTTGTCCTGGTGAAGCAGTACCAGTTTAGTGAATACTCTCCAAGGTGGACACCCCTTAGACGATGAGGGCCCACAAACAGTCGAGCATAGGACCAATGAATCCATTCAAAGAATAAAATATTTTGAGTTCCTTACGTAACCTACTAGACTGGAAATTGACCCATAGGCTAGATTCCCTAGATTGTCAAAGAAGAAGTGTCCCAAATGATTCAGTGAACTGTCCTATCGGCTAAATCACCTAAATTATCGAATAAATAGTTGCCCAGGTGATTCTTCCTTCTTCTGAATAAAGCAGTACAAGTGCATAGAATCTTTGACTCTCCCATATACGAAGCCTAGTAGACTGGAAATTGTCCTATCGGCTAGATTCCTTAAATTGTCAAAGAAGAAGGGTCTCAGATGATTCTGGGAACTGTCCTATCGGCTAAATCACCTAAATTATCGAAGAAATAGTTGCCCAGGTGATTCTTCCTTCTTCTGAATAAAGCAGTACAAATGCATAGAATCTTTGACTCTCCCATATACGAAGCCTAGTAGACTGGAAATTGTCCTATCTTCTAGATTCCTTAAATTGTCAAGGAAGAAGTATCCCGAATGATTCTGGGAACTGTCTTATCAGCTAAATCTCCTAAATTATCGAAGAAATAGTTGCCCAGGTGATTCTTCCTTCTTCTGCATAAAGCAGTACAAGTGCATAGAGGGTAAAGTGCGACTTCTTCCTCTTACTCGTTCGTATAACTATGACAGAAGTCGGTTGAAGACAACTCCAACCTTTTGGGCTGTTTGCCAACTAAACAGCGGCCTATCAGAAGATCATTCGTTGTTCTGATCTGGTCCCTGTTTAGAGAGGGCAGTTCTCTAAATCGAAAGAAGTTGTACTATAAGTTGTCCTATTTTGTGAAACGAAGAACATATTATCATTGTGAAAATCCATTATAAAAAAGATGAAAGTTACACTAAGACACCTCGAAAAGTTTGCTACAAGGATGGTGAAAGTTTCCAATAAGTTATATAACAACAACACCATCAGCAGTGCCAGTAAGGACTGAAACATATTTCGCAGCATATACATCAACCAAAATGAGCTCTTATCAGAGACAACAACCTCTGCGGCTTTCCAACAATACCTCCTCCACCTCCCGCCAGGTTCATAACGGAATCTTCTTGGTTCTCAGCGCTGTAAGGAGGATACGCGCAATCGACTGTGATATCACAATGAGCCATAAGATGTGCTTAAGTGATCTTCTCACGTAGAAGGTTGCCACTCCAACCTAACCTTATCTAGAAAAAACTACTTTAAATGGGAACAAATTCCACCAGTGATTTTAATTTTTTGGAAAATCGAAATCTGACAGGGTAAACCAAGTGTTAAAGTTTTGTATGGAGATAGTATGAAAAACATTACTGGGCCAATTGACTTCAAACTTGGTGACAATACTTGAAAAAAAATTAACAAGACACATGTTTTAAAATTTTATTGAAAATTCAAATCTGACGGGGTAAGCCAAGGGTTAAAAGTTTGTTTGGGGAAACACGATTCAATTAGGTTTTTGGCTTCAAACTTTGTGACAACACACACTGAAAAATAATGCGACACGTATTTATTCTTCATAAAAATCTTACAATGTCAAAAATGGTTAGAGGTTATAAAAAACTATAGGCATTTTTATTTATGTTTTTATCAGAATCTGAGAGAATCAACAAAGAGTTAAGAGAAACACGATTTATTGGTCCCATAAACTTTAAACTGAAAAAAAATAGTCGAAATCAGAAAAATTTAACAAATGTTTTTTAATGTTTAAAAATGTATACGTATTAGACGGCTTACAAAATTTGTAGGACTTGATGTGGAGAACGTAATTACAAAGTATTTAAATAGTGTCTTAAAGTGAGTAAAGATTCTTTCACGGACATCAGACAATTCGTGCGAGCAAAGCCGCTAAATTTTTCTAGAAATATCACAAATTTGATGAACTCTCGCGAAAACCCTATTTTTACCGATTCATCTGAAGAAGAAGAAATAATTTTAATAGATATATAGTTTACTACGCAGTCGTAGTCACTCAAAATGGTTGATGTAATTATTATTTCTGACAATTAATTATTTTTATATGATTAAAATTTGTAAATATAAAAGTGTAGAGTAGTTTAATAAATTAATTGCAAAAGCTTAGTCTTAATATTTAGTATATTTTTTTTAGGTTTCTGGTCACACTGCTCTCCAATCCGACAACCAACTCAGTTCAGCCCCCAACCTCAGCTGCCTGTGTTCCGCTCTACACGTGCTGCACTCAAGCTGCTTCGTGCCACATAGATGGTCTGCAGCGCTGCGTCTTTATGTGTGTAGGTATGGCTGTGTGTATGTCAATGTGTGTGTGTGTGTGTTTCTCTTTCTTTTCCATCTATATGTATGTATGTATATCCTAATATATATGTGTGTGTGTGTTTGTATTCGTCCATTCGCAAATTTCTATGCCATTTGCTACGCAATAATAAGTTGCCGTGGCGGAGGAGGGGTGGTGAAGGCAGTGTTGCAGATCTGCCCAGCGAGATATGTTAACGATAAAAACAAGCATTACAACAACAAGAACAACAAAGCGCGCGACAACACAAAGTACGCCAACTGACTGTGAAAGCAACAGTGAAACGTTATCTGCCACATGCTCTGCGCCCTCGAATACACCCCGCCCTCCCCCCGCACGTTGCCTTTATACTCCTCGCACAAAGACTGTCACCACCCTCAGCCAGCCAGTCTGTCAGTCAGTCAGTCAGTCAGACACCCAACGAGCGGGCCAAGTGAGTGATTTCTGTTAGATGAAAACCAACGAAGGTCGACAGAGCGACAACGGCAACAACAAAATGTTACAAATACAAAAAACATGAAATAATTCATAGCATGAAAATGAAAAATGTAATAAACTCACACACAACAACAACAACAACAACAATAGCAAGTAACAGCAGTAATAACTGCAACGCACCGATGTGATGTCTGCGAAATGAGGACAATAAAAAAAGCATTACAACAACAACAACAACACAAAATAGACTAGCGGTAAATAAGGAGTAAATAAATAACTTAAGTGACAATAAAAAATAAAACAAGATAACAACAACAACAACAGTTGGCAACAATAACAATATTAAGAAAACAAAAATTGCACAAAACATAACAGAGAAATCGTAAATGAAATGTATGACTACAACAACAACAGACAATGGAAGTAATTTGAATAGCAATAACAACAACAACAAACGCTGCTCAAATGTAAGCGAGAGCAACAACAACAACACAAAAGAAAACAACGAGAGTTCCTAAATGAGAACAACAACAACAATGAAATTGCCAAGAACAACAAACAACAATAACAATGGGAGGTGCAAAAACATAGAATGTGCAACAACAACAACAACAGCAACAACAAATGAATTTTCAAGAAAAATAAAAACAAAAAAATTAGTGTGAAAACAATAACAACAACAGTGTAGGTGTCAACGATAGTGACAAGAGCAATAACAGCCACAATTTGTATGCAAAAAATCAACAACAATGACTTAAATGCATAATGTAAAATAAATCAATATTCAAAGTAACGGTTAAAAGTTAACAACAGATGCAACAATAAGTGAAGAGAACAAAAACGAAACAGGTTTTATTGATGAATTTTGTGACAACTTTTCATTGACAGCATTTGTTACTGGTGAGTGCAGCAATGCAGTTGGAGACAAAAGCAACAACAAATAAGAAAAAAAAAAATATAACAACAAAAGATAACAACAACAATTTGCATTATTCTAACTTCTATTCTATTATTCTAACAATTACAACAACAATGCTAAGTTGTAATGTAAATACACTAAAAAAACAACAACCGTAGCACCAGCAACAAAAACAACAACAATCATTACGAAAAGTTCGCATCATTCCGGCTTCTAAATATTCGATTTACTTATTTATTTTTATTTATTTATTTATTTATTTATTTAATTTATTTATTTACTTATTTATTTGTTTATTTATTTATTTATTTATTTATTTATTTATTTATTTATTTATGTATTTATTTATTTACTTATTTATGTATTTATTTATTCTAATTATTACAACAACAATGTGAATTTGTAACTAAAATAACATTTTCATGTAACAGTTACAAAAATGATCTTATTTTAACAACAACAACAACAACGAAATTTTAAAATCAATTACCCAAAAACAACAAATACAAACAACATTGAGACCGTCAACACAATTAGCAAACAGCAGTGACAACCATAACTGCAGGAAACAACAACATCACACCAACTTGAACAACAAAAACAAAAACAAACAATTTGCTTACAACACTCCCCCAAGCCAAACAGCAACAACAATAACAAATAACCCAAACATGGAAGCGAACATTGGCATTGAATGTCAGTAAACATTAATAACAAACACATGAACAACAACAACAACAACAACAACAACAACAACAACAACATTGGCAACTACAATTACAACAACGAAACGAACATACATACTTATACCCTAAAACAAGCAGGTGTACGAATACACAACCTCATGTACACACACACACACACACAGAAACACAAACGCACACAAACACAAACGTACTCAATTACAGCGAATCGACATTGAAATTGCTGGAAGGTGTAAATGCTGCAACGAAGCTTCAAACAGGCAGCAGCCAACAGCCCTAAGGACGAAGCCGGGCAGGTATTACCTGAAGCTTATGGCAACAACACCAACAACAACAACACACACACACACACAAGCAAACGAAAATCCCACTCAAATGCGCACAGGCCGGCGGCTTAAGTGCGACAGTGGCTGAAGAAGCGATCAAACTGCCTCGAATGCCGCCCTCACACGTACATCAATAAGCCCTACCAATGTATTGGTGTGTGTGCGTTTGTGGATGGATGTGTGTGTGTATCAGTGTCAGCTGCTGGCTCGTGTGTTCGCATTCCATCGCTCGTTAATTTTCACCTTTTATTAAGTAATAAAATTAATTCATCATTATTGATAACTCTGTCTGTGTGTGTGTGTGTGTGTATGTGTGCACATGGGGAATTTTGTAGGATCAAGTGTGGCCTGCTTGTGTGTTACTCATCATGTTTTTGTTGCTTTCGGTGTAGCTACGAGCTTGTTCTACAACTTGCAAATACTCGCCTCGAGCAGCCGAAAACACCCTTTCGACACGCACACAGGGTGTGCCACACATTGCGTTGAACATTTCAAAAGGCACACACACACAATCATGTTTCTAATATAAGTATTCTACATATATTTTAGAGTCTCACTTCTATCAGTCAGCTAATTAGTGTGAAATAAATTGATAACTGAATGTCATGTCGACTCACCCTGTATGGCATATACAGACACATTTACTTTAGTTTTTGTTCCTGTTGGTTTTCTAGTTCCGGTTTCGGTTTTATAGCTCAATGTCCTTAGTCCTTTTTGACACTCACTCGCCTCTTGCCCCATTTGACCTTTCGGACAGTAAATTTTCTAGAGTCCACACGCTTAAAGCAAACTTAAGCTTGACGCTTTTTTGCATTGGTTGGCTCAAATATGCCACAGTTCGGTCAGGTGGCCAAGCAGCAGTGGGTCAGCAGTGGCACACGAGCCAGTTTTGGGATGAAAGCGAAAATTTTTAAATATTTTCAATGAAAAACATTTCGTAAGGTTTCACTTTTAGCCTCGACGTAGCGACCCGAACATAGTTGAGCATTTTTGAAACAAGGTTGAGGTTATGTTGAAGAAAGTATGTTGCAAGTATGTTGCATGAATGCTGAGGTGGACATCGATTGACAATTTAGAGATACCAATGCATATGTATGGTTTGTATTAGACTATTTCTGACGGAATGAGGGGATTAATGTACAAAATTTTCAGAATCTATGGTTGCATGTAAATTTTGTTCATGAAAATTCATGTTCGGTTCGTTAAACTTTTTGCAAGTTATGAATATATTTCATTTAACCCTTTCGTGAACAAGCAAAGTTAATTAAATTCGAGAGAAAAAGTTACGCTTTAATGAAAATACAGTCTGATCCAACCATTCATACATATGGAGATTTTTGATAGAGTAATTTTTATGTCTTTCTCTATGGAAAACGAAGCAAAACGTTAAGGTCAAACTCCATGAAACGCATTTCAGGCGTTCAGAGTTTGTCGCGTTATGACGTTTCACGCGTTATTCGCGTTGCAATGTTGTTTGCTTCATAACATGCGCTTAACGCGTCTACTTCTTCTTACGTCAGCTGATGCTAATTTTTAATTGTCAAACTGCTTATTGATTTCGTTGGGAATTGTGAAAAAGAACGAAATGAATATGTTATGCGACGTTATGGACTTTATAGAATTTCCTGATTTCATTTTAAACACAATAAATGCATATCGAGCATTGCAAAAAATAAAAAAAAAGATTCAGTTGAATTCAATTTGTAGCAATTTATCTCACAGGAATGAGCAAAATTCGATATACACCGAATAAGCTATCGAATTTCAAATACAGCGAAGACTAAGTTTCGTCTGTCAAAGAATTATGCTAATTTTTAGGAATTTCTTCACATTTGATGTTAAAATATTAGATTTCACATGTTTCTTAAATGTATTTAATAGCTTTCGTGTAAAATAAATGCATTCGACTTTTGCGATAACACAAGTTTGTTATCGGCATTACCATCGTCACATAATTTATGACATCTTTAGGAGCTCTGTCAGCTGTTTGACGTCGTTAAGCGCGAAACGCGTGAGAAAGTTGAAAATAGTTCAACTTTTGACGCGTTTCGGGCTTATCGACGTCAAGTTATGGAGTTTGCTTCATACAAACACACTGATTCTACTTTTTCTCGAAACGCGAAAAACGACGATACGCTTGAAACGCGCTTTATGGAGTTTGGGCTTTAGAGTTCAATTCCACACATTAAACTTGTGAAACCGTGTTTAATTGGTCTTAAAAAGTTACTAGCAACATGCAAAAAACTTTAATCAGAAAGTGAACGTTTGGAAAAACAATGGGAACACATTCCTGAGATTTGCTCTTTAAACTAAATGTACAAATTTGTTTCCTAGTTTTGCAACTAAGCATGCAAAGTTATTAGAATTTGGTATCAATGACTGTCTTTTGGAGTTAAAATCCCCAAATACTCCGCGTGGCTACTCTCCTTTTATGTACAATAATATCAAAAAACAAAAAACTGCACAACAACTAAAACAGTAACAACAAACACAGCAATCACAAAAATGGCAAAAGGCTAGAATTGCAACAATAAATAAAAAGAAATTACACAATGACAACATCCATAACTGCTTGCTAACAAAAATATCAAAAACTATACAAAATATTAGCGCAAATATGAGAACACAAAAAAAAATAAGTACAAAAATACTAAAAACTAAAACAAAAATTGCAACAAACAACTACCACACCAGAGAGCAAATATGTGCCAACACCACATCAGAATAACTTAAAACACAAAAATCAAAAACAGCACAAAAGTAGGAATAACAACAACAGTACCAGAAACATAAATATGGCAGCACCACAACAGAAAAAACAACACTACAACTACAACTACAACACTAAACACAAACTAGCAAAAAAAACAAAAATCAAAAACAGCAGGAAATAGGAACAACAACAACAGTTCCAGAAACAAACATATGGCAGCACCAAATAGAAATAACAACAAATTTAAATTAAAAGTCAGCAAAAAAACAACCGAAACATTACCATAGAACAAAAATATGGCAACACCAAAAGACATTTCTAACAAAATTTAAGCCAAAAACAAAGATCACAAAAAAATAGGAACAACAGTAACAAAATCAGAAAGCAGAAATATGGCAGCACCACAACAGAAATAAACAAAAATTGAAAATAAATCAAAAACCAAAAAAACACAAAAATCAAAAACAGCAGGAAATAGGAACAACAACAACAATATCAGAAACAAAAATATTGCAGCACCACAATAGAAATAACCAAAAATTTTAATCAAAAGCCAGCAAAAATACAACCGAAACATTACCATAGAACAAAAATATGGCAACACCAAAAGAAATTACTAACAAAATTTAAGCCAAAAACAAAGACCACAAAAAGATAGGAACAACAGTAACAACACCAGAAAGCAAAAATATGGCAACACATACAGTAATCAGTAAACAAAATTTAACCAGAAACACAAGCAGGACAAAAAATAAGAACAACAACACTAAACTAACGCAACACTAAGAACTAAGCTAACTAAACACAGAAACTTAAATCAAAAACAACAAAATTGAACAAAAATGTTACCATATTACCCAAAAAAATAACTAAAATAATTACATCAAAAACAAACAGCAAAAAAAAGGCACAACAACTTTAAACTAACACAATACTGAAAACTAAACTAAAAACACAAACTTAAATCAAAATCAAAAACAGCAAAAATGACAAACTTGAACAAAAATATGGCAACACCAAAACTAACAAAATGTAAAACTTTGTTTTTGGCTTAAACAACAACAAATTAAAACAACAATAACAACACCAGAGAGCAACGATATGGCAACATCAAGAGAAATAATTTAAAAAAGACTTAAAAGACATCAAAATCAGCAAAAACAACACAATTGATTGAAATAACTAAAACAAATACAGAAACAAACATGACAACAACACCATAAAACAAAAATATGGCAACATCAAAATCAGCAAAAACAACACAATTGATTGAAATAACTAAAACAAATACAGAAACAAAAATGACAACAACACTATAAAACAAAGATATGGCAGTATCAAAAGAAATTACTTACAAATTTTGAACCAAAAACAAAAACAGCAAAAATAAGAACAACAACTCCAGAAAGCAACACCAACAGAAATAACTAAAAAACTTAAATGAAAAACAAAAAGAACCAAATTGAACAAAAATATGGCAACACCGACAGAAATAATTAAAAAAATTAAATCAAAAACAAACACAGCAAAAAAAGAGTAGCAACAACACCATAGAACAAAAATATGGCAACAGTAACAGAAATAACAACAAAAAATTCAATCAAAGTTAATAAAAATTAAGAACAACAACAACAAAAAAAACTAAAAACCAAAACCAGAAATAGCAAAAAATAACAATAATAAAACCAGAAAGCAAAAATTTTTCAACACCAACAGGAATAACTAAAAAAAATTATAAATCAAAATCAAAACGAGCCAAAACCAACACCATAGAACAAAAATATGGCAAATTCCAACTTAGAAACTAAAATAAATTATGAATCAAAAAAGGGAAAACCAACAACAAAAACCAAAAATATGTCAACACCAACACAACTGAAATAACTGAAAAAAACTTAAAAAAAATAGCGTCAACAACAACATAAAAAATATGGCAACACCAACAGAAATAACTAAAAAAATGTAAATCAAAATCGAAACGAGCAAAAACAAAACTATAGAACAAAAAAATATGGCAACGCCAACAAGAAAAGTGAAAAAAATCAAAATCAAAAAAGGGGAAAAACAACAACAAAAATATACAAAATATACAATATACAAAAATATAATACCAACTGAAATAACTGAAAAAACTTGAATAAAAAATTACAGCAAAAACAAACAAACAAACAACAAAAATAAAAAATAAAAAATATGGCAACACCAACAGAAAAACTAAAAAAAACCATTAATCAAAATAAAAACGAGCAAAAAACAAAACCATAGAACGAAAATATGGCAACACCAACAAAAAAACTGAAAAAAATCTAAGTCAAAAAAGAGAAAAAACAACAACAGAAAGCAAAAATATATCAACACCAGCTGAAAAAATTTAAAAAACTTGAAAAAAAATAATAGTAAAAACATTTTAAAAAAACTAACAGCAACAACAACAACACCAAAAGAATATATTTGTTAAACAACAACACGAAAAACTAAGCAAATATAAAATCAAAAACCAAAAAAGACAGAAAAAAGTGAAAAAATCAACTCAACAAAAACAACAACAATAGCACACTGTCAGTAGCCAAAAAATAATTGTAGTAACAACAACCATGCAACCAACAACAATAGAAACAACAACTCTAAAAGCCAATACACCACAACTACGGCAACAACAACAACAACCAACGTATGCAACGCATAAATTTGCTGCCTAAAAGCAGCGGAAACGCATCAAGCTTCGCGCACACACACTAAACCAAACCAAACCTCCCACACCCCTCGCACAACTCCACACTACTCTTACCACTCTCTCATCACACACCCATTGCTGGGGCCATGGCAGAAAAGAACGCAAAATGCAGCCGGAGACACGGCCAATGCCGCGTTGCAGCGACCAGCCGCAACGCTGCTGCTGCATGCCACAAGCAGCCATTCATTCGAGCCATTTCGCATTTCACGGGAAATGAACGCCACCGACACAACACAGCAGCACAACAACAACAACAACAATAACGCAACAGTACAATAACACAACAACAACACAGCAACCAGTCACAGGGACTCGCACACATATGGAAGGTCAAAGTGGTGGCGTTTTGTACTTGACTGTAGTTGTTGTTGTTTTTGTAATTTCTTTGTTGTTGTTTGTTGTTGCGTGCCACATCACTTGACTGCTGTAATGGGCAGAGCTTTTAGTCCATTGTTGTTGTTGTTGCTGTTATTGTAATTGTGCGTTTTCACAACTCTGCCAAACGGTCGAACGCACTTTGCCCTCCGCGCCTCCTTTCGTCTTTTGCCCTTCTTCACAACACTATAACTGTGCATTTCCGTTCGCACGCCGAGCAGTGGTCGCGCAGCGAGCGACAAGTGGAAAAACCGGCAAAAGCTTTTGCGTGTTTTGGTGTCTGTGCGTTTGCGGCCATGTTGCAAGTTTTTAGCGCCAGCCGCCCTTCAACATTCCTTCTCTCTCTGTCTCTCTCTCTGTGTTCGTCTCGCGCTCTCTTCCTGCTATCGCTGCTCTAGAAACCAACATTTACGCTTTGGCACCGAAATTGCGTAAAAGCATGTGCAGCATACATGTGTGTGTAAGCCCAACGTTGGCGCTGTGCAAGCGCGCCAAAAAGTATGCTACCAAAATTTCAAAATATTAAAACGATACTGAAACGCCACATTTACTGAAGCGACACATACACACACACACACATACACTCACCACAGTCGAGCGGGTTGTATGACAAGTTATTGTTGTTGTTGTAGTTGTTGTTGCTATTTGGTTTGTTGCCATTGCGGTTTGAGTTGTTTTAGTAATGTCAGTGGTTGGGCTTTTCGGTAGCTCGGCCATGTCATAAATGCGTAAATAAAATATTTTTGGCGTTCTCGCGTTACCGCAGCGCTCACTCAACCCCACTCCACGCCCCCTTCTCCACCACCTCTAACTCGCCTCCGCTCACCCACACAGCACACAATGTGAATAGCGAAGCGCACTGCCCGAAAGGATGCGCGGACCTATGCGTCAACGAATGCAATAACAACGACAACAACAACAACAACAACAACACTAACAAGTGTAACCACAACAACAAACCAGTCAACAAGCCGGCGGCGCATTGACGGCTGTCGAGGCCGCAACAGTGCAACTGGACAGCGGCAAAATCACGCGAAATTGTCAAAAAATATCGTTAAATTCAATTTTCGCGCCTGCGAACCGTTGGTGGGGCAAGCGTGAAGGTGAGAGGGGGGTTCTTGCTGATAGCGCGCAACTTTTGCATGGGCGCAGCGCATTTAATTAAACGCACTAAATGTGCGTTGCCGCTCCGCACGAAGCGAAGTGACAGGGCGCTGTGCGTTGGGGGGCAATGAATGGGTGTCGAGTTGTTTGTGGCCACTGCAGTCGCGGGCGCAGCGGTCTCATAGCTTGCGCCAAGCCATTCGTTGTTGTTTTTGTGCGTGTTAGTTGTGGTTTAGTTTATGTGCGACACTTTCAGTTGTTGTTGGTGTTGTTGTTGTTGTGTTCGTTGTCGAATTTGTTATTGTAGTCGTTCTATTGTTTTGAGCGTAGCGGCACTGCGACGGCACATCAAAATTTCGCACCGAAACCTGGTCACTCGCTTGCGTATAATTTTGTTTGTAAGTGTGTTGGTGAGTGTGTGTGTTAGTTCGTCTGTATCTGTGTGACCATTGCAAAATTAGCCACTAGAGCCATGGGTTTTTGTTTTATTTTGTTTTTGTTGTTTTCTACCGGACAGCGCCGTTGCCATTGCATTGCATCGGCCGCTGTCATAAGTCGCTTTTGTGCGGTTGACATTGTTGTCACTCGGGTTTTTTTTATTGTTTTTGTGCCTGATGCACAAATGAAATGCGTGGCCGTAGATAAAGTGGTAAATGCTCCGCTGGAGATGAATTGGTGGCGTTGCCAAGCAGTCAACTAGCCAACCAACCCAAACAGCCAACGCAAATTTTGAAATTTCTTGATTTATGTGTTCATGGAGATTTTGTGGGTTGTTGTGGTTGACAAGTTTTTGTTTACATTGAATGCCGTTTACATGAATTTTGATTTTTTTTTTTTGGTATTTTTAAAGAATTTAATTAAAGTTCCATTTACAAGTAGTGCAATTTGGCAGCCTTAAGTCTAACCTGATTATGAACTGAAACGTTCGAGATTAACATTCGGCGCAGTTCGAGCTTATGGGATGATAAAGTGGAAGCTACGAATACTGTCAGCATGAGAATAATCTGAGAATAATGCGGTATAAAACATTTTTATTTTTGAGAGGAATCGCAACTTCATTGAAAGTCCCGCCAAGAAGTCGAACAAGCTTTCTAAAAAATCACAAAAATTTCTAATATAAATAAAATAATAAATTAGTAGCTTCATTAAAATTTAAAAAAAAAAAAGTGAATTATAGTTCAAAGTTCAAACTTTTCACAACTAAACTTTCCTCCACAAAAACATAGGTTTTTCTAGTCACACTTTAACTTTTTTCATAACTCAAGGAACTATTTTTTAAATTACAACGCTTTTTTATTTGTCCATAATTAAATAAGAAAACATAAAGTAGAGACACCTGGAGAGAGCTCATTTCACAGTCAGTGTTGCCAGATCTGGTGATTTACTGTAAGATTAAGAAAATGTTTGGCTTTTTAGGAGAATTTTTAAGAGGAAGAATTGTTAAAGAGAATGTTTAAGAGATTTTGTCCCCAATAAATTTGACATCATTAGTGGCACTGAAGCCTTGAATATTGAAAGCTAAAGTGTCTAATTTAATTGAATTATATTGTATGCTTCAAAGTATATAATTTGTGCAATGAGTGAAGGAATTTAACAAAAGTGAATTTCATACCGATCTAATTTTTTTTATTTTTTTTGTTGTGATAAATTGTTTTTAAGCTAAGTTGAATGAATAAAAATATAAAAAATAATTATTAAAGGCTCAACAAAAATGTATGTGTATTTTTTTATACGAAGTTTAATTTCTTATAATATAATACAAAAATTATTAAAAAAAATTTTAAGAGATTATTTAATTTTTTGGGAAGAAATTTCAGCTTTTTTTAAGGCTTAGGAGAAAGTCATTTCAGGTATCAGGCAACACTGTTCTTAGTTCCAAATCGTTTAATGGATTAGTGTAGTAAGTCAAGGTACTTACTTACTAACTGGCTATAATAACCGGGTTAAGGTAAGTTAAGTTAAGTTAAACTGAAACTGAACTGAAACTGAACTGAAACTGAACTGAAACTGAACTGAAACTGAACTGAAACTGAACTGAAACTGAACTGAAACTGAACTGAAACTGAACTGAAACTGAACTGAAACTGAACTGAAACTGAACTGAAACTGAACTGAAACTGAACTGAAACTGAACTGAAACTGAACTGAAACTGAACTGAAACTGAACTGAAACTGAACTGAAACTGAACTGAAACTGAACTGAAACTGAACTGAAACTGAACTGAAACTGAACTGAAACTGAACTGAAACTGAACTGAAACTGAACTGAAACTGAACTGAAACTGAACTGAAACTGAACTGAAACTGAACTGAAACTGAACTGAAACTGAACTGAAACTGAACTGAAACTGAACTGAAACTGAACTGAAACTGAACTGAAACTGAACTGAAACTGAACTGAAACTGAACTGAAACTGAACTGAAACTGAACTGAAACTGAACTGAAACTGAACTGAAACTGAACTGAAACTGAACTGAAACTGAACTGAAACTGAAACTGAACTGAAACTGAACTGAAACTGAACTGAAACTGAACTGAAACTGAACTGAAACTGAACTGAAACTGAACTGAAACTGAACTGAAACTGAACTGAACTGAAACTGAACTGAAACTGAACTGAAACTGAACTGAAACTGAACTGAAACTGAACTGAAACTGAACTGAAACTGAACTGAAACTGAACTGAAACTGAACTGAAACTGAAACTGAACTGAAACTGAACTGAAACTGAACTGAAACTGAACTGACTACTTGTTCATACTGAATATTTTTCGGTACAGAGTACTTTAGGGTACTGATTACAAGCATCGATACTGAGTACAATTCGATACTCAACAGAAGCATAGATATGACAGATAGATAAACTAAATACTACTTCATACGAGTACTGAATACTTTTCGGTACTGAGTACATGTGGGTAATGAGTACAGTTATTAGTATTGAGTTCTTTTCGCTACTAAGCTCATCTAAACTAAATAATTACCTTTTGTTATTGCTACTTTTCGATCGCATAAATACGGAATTTTTTGACATCGAATACTTGTCGTTACTGAGTATTTATCGAAACTAATTACTTTTTTCAACTTAGTACATTTCTATAATCAGTAGAAGCATCAATACTAAATACTTTTCATACTGAATATTTGTAAGTACCGAGTACTTTTCGATGCCAAAAACAAGAACAAATAGAAAGCACTTAATTATACTGAGTACAAGTATCAGTACCGACTACTTTTCCATACTAACTGAAAAGGATCTTCACAGAGTTTCATTACAGGATCAATATTGAATGGTTGAAGACAGAGAAAGCAGAAGAAATAACTTAGTCTCGGCGGATTTAAGCAAAAAAAATTGTCCGCAAAAGATTTAAGATTAAAGTTTAAAACCACAGAAATAAATAATAAATAAATAATAATGTATATATATAATAATAAATATAAAAATAAAAAAAAAAAAATTTTTTAATCGACTAAAAACCATTCAGCATCCATTATTATAAAAAGATTTTTACCATTTATGTCCAAACATTGGCAGATGCTCCGATATTTCAGTTGGCAACACTTTGTAATGTTAGCCACTTTATCATTATGCGCTACACTCTTCATTAATGTTTCGAGATTGTTAACAATTATCATAAAAATTCATGTTTCGTTTGCTAAACTTTTTGCTAGTTAAATATTAACGGCTAAAATTAATTCAGATTTTTCGGTTGAACGGTGTCATGAACAAGCAAAATTAGGCAAATTTAAATAAGAAACGTTGCTTCAATAAAAAAGCAAATTTATAACATAACATTTTCGAAGCTCTCATATGGCGAATTTTTCATATCGTTGTCTATGAAAAACGAAGAAAGAGTTTAAGTCCACCTCTGCTAATTTTGTTCTCTTTATTTACTCCGTTTGCAAGCATTGCCTTAACAAGGCTTTTTCATCTAACGCGAGTAATTTTGACCGCGTCTATTTTACATAGAATCGACTTCCTGCAGGCGCAACAACTATCGCTCATGGTGCTTCCCAAAGAATGTTTATTAAACTTTAGAGAGAATAAATAACTTCATTTTTTGACTATAGTTAAGGTCGGTATGCAGCTCTCAAGAAAACGCTCAAGAAAAAACGAGCATATGTTTCTTGACCGTAAAAAAGTCGTAGTCAAGTAAATTTGACGTTTGAAAGACATTTTGACAAGTTACTTTCATTCCACTGGAAAATTTTTAATTTTAATAATAAAATTCAGTTTTCTCCAAATGGACGACGATTGGTAAGTTTTTAATACATTTCAACCGATTACGCTATTATTACATGTCTTGAGCTATTTAACCCTTTCGGGACGGAGTTTATTTTTGAAATCCAAAATACTCTCAGTAGAAATGTTCTCATGCCATGAATGTTGGGGTTAGAAAATTATATTGGATGCTCACAAATTCTGAACAAAATATTAAAAAACAGAATCAGTTTTCTTGTGAGGTGCGTACACCTCAAGTAAATTTGACTCAAGGAAATTTCCTTGAGCATTTCTTGAGCTTTTTTTTATATGAAGTTTTCGCTTTTCTTGAGAGCTGCATACCGACATTTACTAGCAAAACACATAAAACTTTGATCAGAAAGGGGTCGCTTAGATATGTCACGGGAAGGTAAGGTTGAAGTTGCAGCCTTCTTCTAGTATCAAGGCACGTTCCTAATCAAGCGAGCTCGTCAGCCTCGAAATTACCCTAAAATGCCCCTGTGACCCGGAACCCAACAAATCTTGTGATGTGAGCTTCCAGCTAAAGCACCAAAGTAGTTGCGGCAGTCAAGAAGTAGCTTTGATGTAGTGGATACACCTGCCAGGGAATCGATAGCCTTCTGACTGTTCGAGAAGATATACTTGTATCCAAACCCGTAGACAGGATTTTTTTTCGGCGGGGGTTACTCAAATCAAAACCCTACAGCTGACTGAAAACAAGCTTCCCAGCTAAATTAAATTACTAATTTAACTTAATTACGCACTTGGGCTCAATGCAAACGTAGCCTTGCATGGTGTGATTAGTAACTAGTTTAGAATATTATAAATTAAAACAATGTTCTAACATTTCGGGGGGGGTCAGAACCCCCTAACCCTCCCCCCCTAGCTACGGCCCTGCTTGTATCAGCGGCGAAAATGCCATTGCGGATAAGCCCCAAAGACGTCTGATAAATGGCCTTCACCTCTGTCTGAACGCTACAATAATTGGGCAAGCGATGGCAGGTTCAAAGATCCAGGTTTTTGAAGAAGATACCGCAGCGAATCCTATTCTCCAGCTTGGAGCCATCTGTAAATTTGTCAACTGAGACGTGAGTTATGACATTATTTTCGTACCAATCCCAGTTCGTAGTCGACGTTCACAGCACAGGGTTCAATAACGGTGATGATCCCGGCATGGCCAAGATTGGGTCGGGTTGACATGACATCGAGTCTGACTGCATGTTAGGGAATGTAAAATGAACGTGTTATGGGAGAGGAGAGACGAGCATAGGTAGTCGACGTTCACAAAACTGAATTCATTAATGATAATGATCCTGGAATGGCCAAGGTCAGGTTTGGTTCAACGGAAAATTACGATGAGTCTGACTGCAGAACAACGAGCATGAGCCTTAACCCATTTCCTTCCACTGTTGCGTATACGCAACGTTACTATTTAAAAAATTCGTATGTGCAGTGTGTGTGAGGTATTGCGATTAATTTTTTTTTGTTCGGAAGGTATATCCTTAGACTTTCTTCCCCTCCATATCTCAACCGCCTACAAAACACACACTTACACACAATCTTGTATATGTAGACCCATGTTTTTCAGGCAAATTTTGAATCGCACACTAAAAATTGTCAAACGTTAATTCTTTTTTTGGTCGACATGAAAATACATTCACATAAAGGCAAGGAAAAATTATAATTGGTTTGTGAATTATCTGGGTGTCATTATGCGTATTCTAGATAAGTCTCGAATCTGTGTTGCGTGTACGCAACATTGGCGCGTTGTCAGACAAATGAATTTAAATTAAAATGAAATTATATAAAATAAGTTTTTTAAGAATAACTGATAGCATATATATCGATTTTACTTGAATAATAATTTTTTTCGCAAAAACGGCGAAAATGGGTTAATAAAGAGCTCCGTTGCAAGCCTGTGAAGAAAGGTAATCACTTCTTTAGTTGGTCATTCTCTTGACCATTCTTCCCGTTCCCTTAAGCTTGTCATGAGGTTTCAGGTCGACCGGCTTCATAACGGTCGACCACCAGAATACAGCCCCATGCAGTATAATTGGATTAACTACTGCTGTGTAAAGCCAGGACATGATGCGAGGCTGAAGCCGCCACTTTGATCTCAAGGCCCTTTAACAGCAGAGCACGTGAGGCCTTTCAAACTCCCTCCGCAATGTTCACGTTGCAACTGAGTTTAGGGTCAAGACAAAGACCGTGGTACCTAGCTTTCTTGCCCAGGCAAGAGTCCCATTCAATGAAGGCAAAGTAAAGTTGTAAATTTTGTACCTGTAAATTTTGTACCTGTCCTCCTTGAGAGAATTGACATCAAGGCCAAACTGGGGACACCATTTGGATAAAATTCTAAGCAAGTAATTTAGACTCTCCGAGAGGGTCGGAGCAAAGACCATATAACTCCATAAAGTTTTATAGCCTTTGGTCGGAAGGGAACAACATAAAAGTTATATTATTTTCTTGTTCACTTATCTCGGGAGTATAGCGCCTCCACAAAACATTACCTTTTGTTGGTTACGTTAATCGGTAGTGTTTTTCTGCCAGGGTAGGTGATTGGTTTGCCGCAGGTAGTCCTAAATGATGGCAGTGCCATCTACCGCCATTTATGAACGACGCCTCCGCAGAGCTAACGCTGCTCATAACGCCATATGTTGTGTAAAGGAGGTGACAGCAGGATGGTTGGCGACTTCGCTAAGATCGACTTGGTGCGTTATTTTCGCTAATTCCCGCTTCCCCTTACAGGCGTTGCTAGTGCAGGATTCCTGTAGAAAAAAACCTAACATTGCGTTGTATTACTTCTAACGAGCCTTTTAAGTTGGGTGTTACCTATGGAAGAGCTAACAATACGTGTTTTGAGTACATTCTCAATGCACCCAACCAACTTAGGTCTAAGATTCAATCCGAACAGGGCCCCAACACTCTCCAAACGACCGCTGGGTACACATTGTTACAGGGTTATCTGAAAAAAATTACAACTTCTAAAAGACAGTTAAATGATTTACTAAAAAATGTTATCATCCAGTAGAAACAAAAATGACTACATTGAGGAAATAAAATTTGAATCAAAAATATACCCAAATTAAAATCGAGCTATTAAATCGGTAGTCAAAATCAAAGAGACTCTTAAAGAATGCTAACAATATTTTAACGACTGTCGAAAAGACATGAAAAACAACATAAACATAAAAAAATTGAATATTAGTCATGCGGCACAACGAGAACCTCACCTGCCTACTCCACACATTTCTGGAACTGACAACATTTTCGCACATATACTGTGTTTGTACGTATGTACATATGTGTGTTTGTATGTGTATGCAATCACTGTAGCCACAAAGAGAAAACCTCACGTTGCCATTTGCTTCATACATATCAATCATTAATGCTGCCACATGCCAACAAAAAATTAAATATTTATACATTCCCAAAAAAAAAATTTTAAAAATGTAAAAAAAATATCAAAATATATATAAAAAAATTAAAAAAAAATCAATTGCAACAAAAAATACAAATGAGAGCAATGAAAATCGTAAATATGTATGTATGTCGAGAATAATTTGCAATATTCTGAAAATTTTTTTCCCACTCAAATGTACAACAAGTTGTATTGGTTTCTTGTTGTTGTGTGGGCACAGTACTCTGCCTATATATGTGTGTGTGTGTGTGCGTCTTTTAAAAGGAAATAAATCCTTCAAAGTTATGGTTTTTGCGCTCCAACCATGACAAAACCGCCTGCCAACTGCCCCATCAGTCGGTCTGAAAAAACAAAAAAAAAACAGAACTGCCAGTCGAAAAGAGGAAAATTTTGTGCGCTGCTCAAATGACGATTGTAGACGAACACAAATTGTATTGTTGTTTTTTCGAGATTTTTTTGTTTTTTTTTATATAATTTTTTTTATTATTTCTGTTGTTGTTGCTGTTGTGTTTTTATGTGCAGATTTTGATGTGGCGTTGTTGCTCAATTTTTTGGCCGCTGCCAGTTTGATGATTTTTTAAGCGCTTTTAAGCTCAGCTTTTGTTATTGTTGTTGTGTATTTATTTTGCATATTTCATTTGCGGCCGCGGAGTTTTTGGTACTTTTTAGCCAATGCCCCCACTTCAAATTTTTTTTAAATTTTGTTTATGCGCAACAATAAATATACGCGAACAGTAAGTGTGGAGTAAGAGAGGCGTTCATGCTTGTTGTTAAAAATAAACAACAAGTAACAGCAACTCTAACTGCCGCACAAGGAATAATAAGAAGAAGAAGAAGCAGAAGCACAAGAAGATTGGAAACAACTTATTGCGAGTCTATCGTTTCGCGTTCAATGAGTTTATTTTTATATCATTTTCACTTCTCACTCGCTTATTTGGCCTCCACTCACACTTCACTTACACATAGAAACGCACACACACACACACACACTTTGCGTTCTTCAGTGACTAGAAGACTCCAAGCTCATTCTGCTCAGTGTCAGCTTCGCCTACGCGTGAAAGTTTCGCCCTTCTTGCGCGATAATGACAACAATGTAAGCAACGAAAACAACAACTACAACAACAATAAACCCCATTTATGTCGACAGTTTGCTAAAAATTTTTTAGTGTATAAGCGTTAAGCGCACACAACAACAACAATTCGCCTTCGAGCCTACACAAAGGTTTAACTACGGCAGCGTTGCCATCTTGCACCAACCTCACATAGTGTCTTTAACGCTACAGCATGAAAGAAAATATATCAAACATTCACACGCCATACCTTCGTCTTTGTACGTCCCGCATATCTCTTACAGCCAACACTTTGCCGTAGCCTACTTTGTGGCGTAGCTATGTTACCTCTTCATGCCATCTCCCCGTTCAGTTCAGGGAAGCGTGTGTCGCTTCAGTTCATTTTACAGAATCGAATAAAATCGCAAACAAATCAATAAAGCAAAACTTCCTGGTTCCCATTCTGCCAGCATTGAGTTCAGTCGTTGGGTGGTAATTCAGCCCCCACTTCCCCCCAACCCCAACCAACTTCAGCCACTTTAGCGCGCAAATCCTGTACATCAGCTCGCGTTCAACAAGACCCTGGCACAACCGCATGCTCACATCTATAATATGGCAACAACAACAATAAAAACAATAGCAACAATAACAGCAACAACAACAACAACCAAAGAACCAGCATTATCTTCAATTGTGTTTGCCTGATGCGTAGATTCGGTGCTCACTCTTTTCTACCACTTGTGATGTTGTTATGGCTGTTCTTGTTGTTGTTTTTGTTATTGTTGTTGTGCTTATTATTGTTATTGTGAATCTTTTTGTTGTTGTAATTCTTCTTGTTGTTGCGCCTCTAACTGTTACTTGCGGTCTGCTGCCTACTCTTCTGCTACTACCAGCTTGGTAGTCCAGCTGGTGGTGGCGGTAGAACTGGCGGAATGTGACTAGACCTCCTCGTGGTGGCCGCTGGAAACAGCCACCGGGGTACGGTCTTGTATATGCCCTTGGTGGCTGGCTAACTAGTCACTTCCCAATCTCCTATACATCCCTATGCCCAGGTTCCGTCTTATCCCTATCTCCTTTCCTCCCCCTAATCCAGGGTGTTATGCGACCCGTGCCCATTGGATGGTTTGCAGCCAGGGGGTATACCGGCTGTAGTAGTACGGAGCCTACCCGATACCTGTCCACCTCGGGTAGTATTTTGGACTTCCCATGGCATGGGGCTCTGTCATGGGTGACCTTCCCGTCCCCACACTTTGCAATGGCCACCGAAAAGCCTCGTCGGAGTAGGTGGCCGCACGAACCAGATGATGAGCTCTTCTACACTAGCCTCGGATGGTATGGACGTCGGAAAGACTGACGCCATTGATCAGCAATCTGCTGAAAGTTTGCCTAGCGGTTGGAGAGACCGACCGACTAGGAGCAGGGTGAACAGTGAGTGTTCACAAGGTAGTTCGACCACCACGTCAACTTTGGCAGTTGAGGGGGCACTATCGCAGGGTCTACCTGCGCTGGTAGAAGCTACCGAAGCCATCTCTCTGAAGAGAAAGCGGTTAACGACTTCTCAGAAGAAGGGGCTGAGGAAGCTGATGGCGGCAGGTACGCCCTACGAGGAGGCTCTCAAAGCTGTCTTGGCTGAGACAACGAAGGTGGTCGAAGCTGATGGCTGCAGCAGAATCGAAGCGGCACAACCCGCACCGAAGAGGACGAAGTTTAGTCCGTCCTTTGCTGAAGCTGCTGCAGCGATCAAGGTAGGGATTCTGCCGGACGAATTCCCGGCTGTCCACTTAAACTTGGAGGAGCAGAGGGCGATAGAGGGGGCTATCAAGGAGGAGCTGCGTAAGCTGCCCGTTGATGGCCCTCAAATTCGGTTCCAAGGATGCTCCTTCAAGCCAGGGTGGATAATTGTGAACTGCGCCGATGAGGCATCGAGGAATTGGCTGAGGGGGATAATGTCGAAACCCCAGCTGGCGGAGAAGAAGGTGAAACTGGTGGAGGGTAATGACATTCCCAAGCCCAGCGTAGCCACTGCGTTCTTCCCCGGCTGCTCTCTCCCAGCCGACGATATTCTTCGGATGCTCCATACGCAGAACCGTTCACTACCAACAGGCAACTGGAAGGTACTGAACAGGTCTGTCGCGGCGCAGGGAACAACGTTGACACTGGCCATCGATGATCCCTCGGTTGCGCAACTGTCTGCGCTGAAGGACCTTCCCTTCTTTGAGCTGGGAAGAGTTCAGTTCAGGGTTAAGCGTGACCAGGGGACCAAGACATCGGTGACCAGGGGCGGCGGCACGGACAAGACGACGTCAAACGCTAGGGTGGATGAGGCAAGACCATCCACCAGCGCACAAGCACTGGCGCGGGTAAGCGGGGACCGACCGCCGGTTGGCGGACGGACGCAACCCGTCACACGGACCGACAAAACAGTTGAACGGACCAGTGACAGGACGCCAAGACAGGCATTGGTGGGGCCCGCAAAGCCTACCTCAGCTAAGCCCGTCCGACAGACAAGGTTGACTGGAGTGGCAAATCCGTCCAGACGGCTGGGCCTGTTGGATAAGTCTGCAAATACTCCGGGCAGTATTGAACGGGTGCAGACGAGGGGTAGAGGAGGTAAGCGTGCGGGATCTCACACGAAGGGACCAAAGGCGTAACTATGGAGATTGTACAAGTCAATCTCCATAGAGCGTCGGCAGCCTCGGCTGTCCTAACTAGGACCATGAACACCTTGGGTCCTAGTATAGCCCTGGTGCAGGAACCATGGACCAGCACCAACGGTCAAGTCAGAGGGCTATCCCAGGCAGGTAAGGTATTATGTTGTCAATCAACCACAACCAGAGCCAGGACCTGCATCGTGTTTAATAACATATCTTTCTTCCCGTTGACAGATTTCGTTACGCCGGATCTATGCGCGGGTAAGATTACCTGGAACTCCAGGGAAATCATTATTGCCTCCGCATACTTCCCTGGGGATGACGAACACTGCCCTCCAAGACTAGCAGAACAGTTAGTTGCCTATGCTAGGGGCAACAATATGGAGCTGATACTTGGCTGTGACGCGAACGCCCATCACACCATGTGGGGCAGCTCCGACGTAAACGCTAGAGGTGAGTCACTTTTCAACTTTATACTCGCTTTAGACTTAAATATATGTAATGTTGGTGACAGTCCTACGTTTGTAACTAGGGTCAGAGAGGAAGTCTTGGATATGACCTTGACAACCTCAATGACAACAAACCTTGTCAGTAATTGGCGGGTATCCGATGAGCCGTCATGCTCAGACCACAGGCAGATCAGGTTCACATTAGGGAATCGGGAGCTTGAAAAGGTGTCATTTAGACCAAAAAGACAGACCGACTGGGGCAGTTACTGCAGCCAGTTGGAACAGCTTATTCCTTCTCGAATAGAGAATAGGATAGATACCATAGACAGATTGGAAAGGGCCTCGACAACGCTCAAGGGATCCATCCTCAATGCCTATGAAGAAAACTGTCCCCTAAAGACCAAGACCTTTAAGAGGCAGACGCCATGGTGGAGTGGTCACCTTAGCAAGCTAAGGAAGGAAGTAAGGAAACTGTTCAACAGAGCTAAGCGCAATAATGACTGGCAGACCTACTCCCAGACCCTCACTAAATACAATCAAGAGATCAGGAAGGCCAAGAGAGAATCTTTTAGGCGGTTCTGTGAGGACGTATCAGATATGTCCTCCAGTTGCAGGCTACAGAAGATCCTCTCGATGGAAAAATCCTGTCCAATCGGAACTCTAGTGGATGCAGATGGGTCCTCCACAAAAAGTGAGATGGAATCGCTTGCCCTACTCACTAATACACACTTCCCGGGATCGAACATATTGACAACCGATCCTCTGATTGACAGTACGGGACAGTCGTATTGTCCAAGTAGGGAAGATTGGAGAACGGCCAAAGCCGTGTGCAATGCGCAAATAGTTAAATGGGCGCTGGAATCATTCGCCCCGTACAAAGCACCGGGAAGAGATGGCATTTTCCCGGCACTCTTGCAGAAGGGAATGAATATACTAGCGCCTATTCTAACAAAGATATACTCATGCAGTCTAGCATATGGATATATTCCAGAGGCCTGGAGAGCAGTAAATGTGATCTATTTGCCAAAACCTGGAAGATCCAACAAAAAGGACCCTAAATCCTTCAGGCCAATAAGCCTAATGCCCTTCGTGCTAAAGGGACTGGAAAAGGTTGTTGACCGCTTCCTGAGGGAAGAAATTCTAACCCGGTGTCCCCTTAGCACGAATCAACACGCCTATCAGAAAGGTAGATCCACAGAAACGGCCCTATCAGTGCTGGTAGGCAAAATTGAGTAGTCCCTGGAAGTGAAGGAGATCTGCCTGGCAGGTTTCTTAGACATTGAAGGGGCCTTCAACTACACGACCTTCGAAGCGATAGAAACAGCGCTAGAAGACTTCCAGGTGCCTACCACTCTCATAAGATGGATATCATCAATGCTCGAAAGCAGGGTGATTCGGTCCAGCTTAGGGGGGGTAGAGCTCTCTGCAAAAACAGCAAGGGGGTGTCCCCAAGGAGGAGTCCTATCCCCGCTGCTGTGGTCTGTGGTCGTTGACGGACTAATCCGCTCTCTTACAGAGCAGGGACATGAAGTCATTGCATATGCAGACGACCTAGTAATCGCAGTCAGGGGCAGAGATGGACAAACCGTCTCAGACTTGCTCCAGAACGCGTTGAACACAGTGGAGTGCTGGTGCGTCAGACAGAAACTGTCTGTGAATCCAGATAAAACCATTGTAGTGCCTTTCACTCGTAAAAGGAAATTAAACCTAAGACAGGTTAGGATCTTTGGTAAAGAACTTAACTACTCGAAGGAGGTTAAGTACCTAGGGGGAACAGTGAATGTTCCCATACGAGCGTGACAACCATGTCAACGATCGCGGTTGAGGAGGCACCCTCGCTTGGCGTACCCGCGCTGGTAGAAGCCACCGAGGCCATCTCTCTTAAGAGAAAGCGGCTGACGACTTCTCAAAAGAAGTGGCTGAGGAGGCTAATGGCGTCGGGTAAATCATACGATGATGCCCTCAAGACTGTGCTGGAAGAGCCGACAAAGACGGACGACACTGGTGGCAGCAGCAGAGCGGATACGGCGCAACCCGTACCTAAAAGGACGAAGTTTAGTCCGTCCTTTGCTGAGGCTGCTGCGGCCATCAAAGTTGGAATTCTACCGGACGAATTCCCGGCTGTCCATCTGGGTCTGGAGGAGCAGAGGACGATCGAAGGGCTGATCAAAGAGGAGCTGCGTAAGCTCCCCGTGGATGGGCCTCAGATCAGATTCCAAGGATGCTCGTTCAAGCCAGGATGGATTATTGTAAACTGCGCCGACGAGGCATCGAGGAACTGGCTAAGGGAGGTCATAACAAAAACCCAGCTGCCGGGAATGAAGGTGAAACTGGTGGAGGGAAAAGACATTCCCAAACCCAGTGTGGCCACCGCATTCTTTCCTGGCTGCTCCCTCCCGGCCGAAGATATTCTTCGAATGCTTCGTACGCAGAACCGTTCACTACCGACAGGAAACTGGAAGGTACTGAATAGATCTGTCGCGGCGCAGGGAACAACGTTGACACTGGCCATCGATGATCCCTCGGTTCCCCCACTGGCGAAACAACGACTGGCAGACCTACTCCCAGACTCTCACCAAATACAACCAAGAAATCAGGAAGGCCAAGAGGGAATCCTTCAAGCGGTTCTGTGAGGACGTATCAGATCTGTCCTCCAGCTACAGGCTTCATAGGGTTCTCTCGATGGAAAAATCCTGTCCGATAGGAACACTGGTGGATGGAGATGGGACAGCCACAAAGTGTGAAAAGGAAACACTTGTCCTACTCACCAATACCCACTTCCCGGGGTCAGTATACACAAATGATCCTCTGACAGGCAGTACTGGACAGGTGCATCGTCCAGGTAGGGAAGACTGGAGAACTGCCAAAGCTGTGTGTAATGCACTTGTAGTAGAATGGGCGCTGGAATCATTCTCTCCCTACAAGGCGCCGGGAAAAGATGGTATTTTCCCAGCGCTCTTACAGAAGGGAATGGCAATACTAACGCCCATTTTAACCAAAATCTACGTATGTAGTTTAGCCTTTGGGTACATTCCAGAAGCCTGGAGAATAGTTAACGTGATCTATCTCCCGAAACCTGGAAGAGCTGATAAGAAGGGCCCAAAATCTTTCAGGCCAATAAGCCTGATGTCTTTTGTGCTTAAAGGCTTGGAAAAGGTCGTTGACCGGTATCTGAGGGAGGAAATACTCACTCAGCATCCCCTGAGCACGAACCAACATGCTTACCAGAAAGGTAAATCCACGGAAACGGCCCTATCGGCACTGGTAGGTAAGATAGAGAAGTCCCTGGCAGAAAAGGAAATCTGTTTAGTAGGCTTCCTGGACATAGAAGGGGCTTTCAACTACACAACCTTCGAAGCGATAGAAACGGCGCTAGAAGGACTACAGGCGCCTGCCACCCTTATAAGATGGATATCATCAATGCTGGAGAGCAGGGTGATTCAGTCCAACTTAGGGGAGGCTGAGCTGTCAGCAAGTACAGCGCGAGGATGTCCTCAAGGGGGAGTACTATCCCCCCTGCTATGGTCTGTAGTCGTTGACGGACTAATCCGCTCTCTTGAAGAGCAGGGACATGAAGTCATCGCATATGCAGACGATTTAGTCATTGTGGTCAGAGGCAGAGACGGACATACCGTCTCAGATGTGCTTCAGAGCGCGCTGAGGATAGTCGAGCACTGGTGTATCAGACAGAAACTGTCTGTGAATCCAGACAAGACAATCATAGTCCCTTTTACACTTAAAAGGAAGATCGACCTTAGACAGATTATGATCTTTGGAAAAGAACTGAACTTCTCGAAGGAAGTTAAGTATTTAGGGGTAATCCTGGACAGTAAATTGAACTGGAGACCCCACGTAGATCGCATGCTTACAAGAGCAGGTAATGCTCTCTGGAGCTGCAAGAGGATCTGTGGGAAAAACTGGGGTCTGAGGCCGAAATGGCTTCAGAAGATTTACACCCTAGTCATTCTGCCAACTATCACTTATGGAGCGATAGTCTGGTGGAAGAAAACCACAGAAGTAACAACTGCGACTAAGCTAGAGAAACTACAAAGACTAGCGAATACCTGTATAACAGGTTGTCTCAGAACCACTCCAACTGCAGCTCTCAATGTTATATTGGGAATGCTACCGCTGGAACTGAATGTGCAGATGGCAGCAACCAATAGCACACACAGGCTGATGCATAATGGATCCATACCAAGGGATGCACAGGCAATCGGCCACCGATCTCTGCTGAGGGACAGGGGGCGGGATGGAGGCTTTTGGATGCCTCTGGACCAGATGCCCCAGAAGCACCTCTTCAGAAAAAGTTACGCAACGTATATACCTCACAGGTTGGACTGGGCTGATAAAAAGATCAGTCTCACGTGTGAGGACATTGTCTGGTACACCGATGGGTCCAAGACAGAAGAAGGAACAGGGGCAGGAATATTTAGCTCCGGTTTCCGGTCTTCTGTAAGTCTTGGGGACAAAGCCTCGATTTTTCAGGCTGAGGTCTTTGCCATAAATGTGTGTGCCAGGAAATTACTAACATTCAATGTTAGAAGGAAAAGGATAATCATAATGTCAGACAGCCAGGCGGCAATCAAGGCCCTAGGCTCGATGACATTTGACTCCAAACTGGTCTGGGAGACAGCAAATGTTCTCCAGGATCTCTCAAGGGAAAACCAAGTGATAATACACTGGATCCCTGCGCACTGTGGGCACGATGGTAATGAGGAAGCGGACAGATTGGCAAAGGAAGGGGCTGCTAGCCGGCCCTACGGACCTGAACCAATCATAGGTGTTAGCAAGTCTCATTACAGACATTGTGTTAAACAGGAATTCATTAATCGAGCAAACCACAAATGGTCGAACACAATGGGGCAACGATGCTCCAAGCTTTTCTTTCCAGCCTACTCGGAAAGGAAATCCAGGTACCTAATTGACCTAAGCAGAAAGGAGCTCAAGGTCATGACGGGGATGCTAAGTGGACACTGTCTGCTAAATATGCATAAGGCGCGTCTGGGACTAACGGACAGCGAACTTTGCAGATTTTGTATGGAAGAAGAGGAGACTTCTATACATATTATAACTGAATGCCCTGCCCTAATACACGCAAGAAAGCGAATATTAGGGAAGGAGGTAATACAGACGAGAGATTTGTCTGAAATGAATCTAAGGAAACTAAAGGAGTTCCTAGATAACATTGGAGGACACGAACTCCTCCAATAACGTAGAGGGACATGACACAATAGTTCACTACTTGGACGCAGTGTCTCGGGCAGGTGTTGTTCGAATCCCAAATCTAATCTAATCTAATCTAATCTAACTGTTACTTGGCTGTACTACCAGGTTTCTGCCCCATGGCCCGCATCGTCTTTCTTTTCCTAATAAGCCCGCGTCTTCAACGGCCGCCGCACAGTGTACCAAAGTGACCAAAACTAAAACAAATTAAAAAAAAATCAAAAATTAATAAATACAAATAAAAAATAATGAAACCATTAAAGCTCTGCAAATTATGGTAAATAAAAGTGTTTGATTTATATGAAAGGTAGACTTGACAGTCGTCTCATTTTGGTCATCTTCAATTTATAATCTTTTTCGAATGAGAAAAATGTGTCTTTTTACTATTTTTGGCCACAGCTTCAAGGAGAAAGTTACACTGTGCGCCGGCGTCTTGAAACTGGCCCGCATTGCCAACATTTTGGTTTGCTGTTTGCTCACACAAAATTGGCAACAATATTTGCGGTAAGTGTGGACTTCTTCAGGTCCACATAAAGTAGCTAAAAATTGCACTGAAAGAAAATAAAATAATAAAATAAAATAAAATAAAATAAAATAAAATAAAATAAAATAAAATAAAATAAAATAAAATAAAATAAAATAAAATAAAATAAAATAAAATAAAATAAAATAAAGTAACATAAAATAAAATAAAGTAAAATAAAATAAAATAAAATAAAATAAAATAAAATAAAATGAAACAAAATAAAATAAAATAAAATAAAATAAAATAAAATAAAATAAAATAAAATAAAATAAAATAAACTAAAATGAAATAAAAAAAAATAAAATAAAATAAAATAAAATAAAATAAAATAAAATAAAATAAAATAAGTTTTCAGTTTCAATGGACCCCACCTCGCGCGCTATGTGGGGGGAGAGAGGCCGTGGGAAATAATATAAAATAAAATAAAATAAAATAAAATAAAATAATTTAAAATAAAATAAAATCAAATAAAATAAAAAAAATAAAATAAAATAAAATAAAATAAAATAAAATAAAATAAAATAAAAAATCAAACAAAACAAAATAAAATAAAATTTTGATTTTTTACTGTGTTGAATATTTCAAACTTTGTGTGAACTAAGCAGCATTTGTGAGAAGTATTAGTTGTCTGCTTTAATTTGAAGAAAAGTGCTGCTAAAGCACATCGAATGCTTGTAAAAGTTTATGATGACAATGCTCCAGCTGACAAATCATGTAGAGAATGGTTTCGTAGTTTTCAGAATGATGATTTTTGCATTGAAGACAAGCCTCGTTCTCAGCAACCAAAAGCATTCAAAGACAAAGAATTGCAGGCATTACCCAATGAAGATCAGAAACAAACCCAATTGGAGCTTGCAGAGTCATTGGCAGTGACACAATAAACAATCTCCGTATGATTTAAATTCATGGGAATGATTTAAAAGCCACGCAATTTTGTATCGTTTGAGCTGAAACCATATCAACGGTTGGCGTCATTTCGCAAAAGTTGTAAAAAAGATATTGGAAAACGCTCAAGTGGGATTTTAAACCACACCCGCCGTATTCTCCGGACATGGCTTCTTCTGATTACTGTTCCGACGGATACTGGATGATTTGGCAGGTCATTTTGATCACTTCTTTTGCATTAATCAAAGATTGACTTCTAACTTGGATCGCCTTAAAATATGAGATATGTTTTCGAAATAGAGTTCAAAAATTGCCTGAGAGTTATGGGGAGAAAGTAATAAACAGCAAAGCTTTGATTTATCTGTCTATTAATTTTGTTTTAAAATAAATGCTTTTCGGCCCAGTAAAAATTTTAATGGCAACGAAAATCCACAATCACAGAATTCTGTCCCATCCTCGAAGTCTCCAATCAGGCAGAATTATTAATAGAGCATATTAAGTTCTAGATTTCAAATGCTGAAGTGTCTGGCTCGTTGCTTACATTTTCTGAAGATTTCAGAGATTCCGAAAATTTCATAAATGGTCTAATTTACTTATACGATAAATTATTTTAACATATTGTCACGAAAATTCCAAGTTCGTTTTGGATTCTGTTTGAAAATAAAACAACTTCAATTATTCAGCGCAAACGCAGTCAAAAACTAACAATCACTTTATTTACACATTTACACTTGTTCTACTTTACACTACTATTGCATGTTTCTCCTTTGCTTGCCCAGCTCAGACTCTCCTCTTGCGCTGCACACTGCTGCTTTTATACTAGTTTTCTTATCGCGCCGAAGTTTCTTGCATATTCCAGTTTCTATCTCGATCGTTCTGGCACAACCTATTGTCGCCGCGAACCATCCCTGCTATATCGACATTATATCATGCCGGCCGTACTTCAAAGTGCATGCCTAAAAGTATGCTTGGAAAAATATTCATACCCAGCACAGAGTGCCTCATCGTTTCAATATATTCGGATCAGAGGTTACAGATAAACAAAACCATCGCATTGGAGGCTCAGTTCTTTTTGTCCTTGAAAACGTAGACTTAGACTTTTAGACTTTTGATCTTTTCACCTTTTGTGTTTTGCTTGCTTTTATTATAATTAGTAGTGTCCGACTGAATTTGGATATTAAGCCACAGCCGAAACTGAGGAAAAATATTCGACATAACTAAAACTAAAAAGGCCGAAGCCGAATAGTAAAAAATTCTAAAAAAATGAAAAAAAACCAATCCAATTTAGACGGTCTTTCTTCATTCATTTCTTTGTTCCACTTAAGAATTAATAAAAGAATATATGTATATATATATTTTAGTAAAAACAAACAGTTTTAGAATTCAATTTCTAAAAAAAACCACAAAACTTAACAATTCATTTGAAAAAAAAGCTGATTAGAGATAATTTTTATTACTTGCAATCTTGTTGTCCGAAATATCGATAGAACCCGATATTTGATAAGATACTTCAAAACAGAGTTCGAGTTTAAAACGAAGGATATAGATATCAGAAGGGAGGTCCACCTCTGGACGACTAAATAATATTTCTCGTTCCGAATAACGAGGACCAACTCGAGGTGACAAAGGATATAGTCATCAAGAGGGAGGTCTTTAACTGCAACAGACCTATAGATGACTAATCCTCTTCGGCTTTTCCGGCTTCCGTTCGGAAGAGGTTTTTAGCCGCCAGGATTCTGACATAATCAGTAAACACGCTATTATTCTCCGATAGACTTTCATTGCCTTAAAAAAAAGAAACTTACGTTTAATGAAATTTTGAGATTACTTCACCGTGAATAATATAAAATAATAAGTACATTTAATATTTTTGAAAAACTCTAAAACTGAGTTTCCTATTACCTTTCTTCAAAGCTTCAACAATAATGAATAACTTATTTAAAACAATCGCGAACTTAAACATTAAACCGATCCTTGGAAAATAAAGATATAATTTTTAAACCTCAACCCAGCTACCATGTAACGATAAATTTCATTTAGGTTGCAGCAATGTGTGGCAATAAAAATCATTCAAGTGCAACATTGGCATTTTGCAGCTAACGCCATGGCTGCGCCTTAAAGTAGGCTTCGTCCTTCTGTTTTTCTCTTTCTATCGCTGACGCTGGCTGGAGTTCCAATATCTATTGCATTGTTTATATTATTTCCAATCAATTTGATTTTATTTGCGATCATTTTTTTTTCGTTTTCACTGTCTGCTATTATTTGTGTTTTGTGCTGTTGTTGCAGTTAACTTTGTTATTAACGCCCGTTAATCCTTATAAGCCACACTTGTCTGCCTGCTTGCCTACACAGCGAGCCACCAACAGGCAACGGGCAACGACTCTTTAGCGGCGCCGCTTACCGTTGTACCTGTCCCTGTCCATCATTCTCCCTCTCCCTTGCTCACTGCCCACTCCACACTGTCTGCGTCTGCGTTGCAGTTATTATTTCACTCGTAGTCGATTTTCATTAAGCTTTTCCTTAACCACTTTGCGCATATCCTAGCGGCGATTTATTGTATTATCAACACAAAGACAACAACTGCAACAGCTGCTGCTATTCAATATCAACAACAACAACAACAATGTATAGTACAACAAGTGTATTGCAAGTAGTTTTTAATAAGCAGCAAAGTGGTTTTTTGATTGGAAAAATTACGCTTCGAACCAACTTTATTCGGATTTGTATTGCGTTCTTCCTGGTCTTCGTCAGGTTTCCTTTTTGTTTTCTCCTGTTTCAAGCGTGTTTGATTTCGCTTTCTTTTTTCACATTTTCCGCGTACGCTTCGACTCAATACAAATGCCTTTAAAACAACTTTGTTGCGCTGAATTGGCGAAAACTTTTATGCTGCCTGGACGCCACATCGAGGCTGCAGCGAAACACTCGATGACACTCGAGCGCAGCACTGGACGTCACTAAGGACACGGAATCTAAGCGCCATCGAAGCTTTTGTGGTGCACACTGATGCTCAAATGTTGGCCATGGCTGATGCGGAGGTTACCGTTGTTGCTGTTTTGGGCCACTAAAATTCAGTTAGTGTCTTCTGTTGCCTACTTTTGGGCACTTTAGCCACGCGCGCGGGGGTTGGGTGATGTGTTCCTTTCAACGATTAGTCGACTGATTTTTATATCGAGAAAAGATGCGACGAAAAGCTTAAAAAAAAGTTCTTCCACGTACTAAAGAATCGAAAGAAACTTGGCGATCTGTCATAGATAGATAGATGGATTAGTTAGATTAAATAGATTAGTAAGATAAGTTTGATTAGTTAGATTAATTTGATTATTTAGATTAGTTAGATAAGTTAGATTAGTTTGATTAATAAGATCAGTTTGATTAGTGGGATTTGTTAGTTTAGTTAGATTAGATTGAATAGTTAAATTATTTAGATTAGTTTGATTTGTTTAATTACTTAGTTTAGTTTGATCTAACTAGAGAGATTAGTGAACTTAGTTTTATTAGTTAGATTAGTTAGTTAGATAAGTCAGTTTAGTTATATTAGTTTGAGTAGTTAAACAAGTTAGATTAGTTTGTTTAGTTAGATTACTTTAGTTAAATTAGTTATGAGATTAATTTGATAAGTTTGATTAGTTAGATTAATGAGATTAGTTAGATAATCTAGAATAGTCAGATTAGTTAGATTATCTAGAATAGTCAGATTAGTTTGATTAGTTAGATTAGTCAGATTAGTCAGATTAGTTGGAATAGTTATATTAATTAGATTATTTAGATCAGTGAGATTAGTTTGATTAGTACGATTAGTTAGTTAAATTAGTTAGTTAAATTAGTTAATTTAGTTAGATTAGTTTGAAAAGTTTGATTGGCTAGATTAGTTTGATTAGTTAGATTAGTTTGATAGTCAGATTAGTTGGGTTAATGAGATTACTTAGAGTAGCTTGAATAGTCAGATTAGTTTTATTAGTTATTTAGATTAGTCAGTTTAGTTATCTTAGTTTGATTAGGTAAATAAGTTAGATTAATGAGATAAATTAGATTATCTAGAATAATCAGATAAGTTTGATAAGTTATATTAGTTTAATTATTTAGATTAGGTTGATTAGTTAGTTAGATTATTCAGATTAGTTCGATTAGTAAGATTAGTTTGATTAGTTATAGTAGTTAGTTAGATTAGTCAGTTTAGTTAGATTACTTTTGTTAAATAAGTTAGATTAGTTTGATAAGTTCGATTAATTATATTATTGAGATTAGTTAGATAAACTAGAATAGTCAAATTAGTTTGATTAGTTAGATTAGCTAAAATAGTTAGATTAATTAGATTAGTTAGATTGTTACGATTATTTAGATTAGTTTTATTAGTACGATTAATTAGTTAGATTAGTTAGTGAAATTAGCTAGTTTAGTTAGATTAGTTAGTTTAGTTAGATTACTTTTGTTAAATAAGTTAGATTAGTTTGATAAGTTCGATTAATTATATTATTGAGATTAGTTAGATAAACTAGAATAGTCAAATTAGTTTGATTAGTTAGATTAGCTAAAATAGTTAGATTAATTAGATTAGTTAGATTGTTACGATTATTTAGATTAGTTTTATTAGTACGATTAATTAGTTAGATTAGTTAGTGAAATTAGCTAGTTTAGTTAGATTAGTTAGTTTAGTTAGATTACTTTAGTTAAATTAGTTAGATTAGTTTGATAAGTTCGATTAGTTAGATTAATGATATTAGTTAAATAAGCTAGAATAGTCAAATTAGTTTGATTAGTTAGATTAGTAAAATTAGTTAGAATAGTTAGCTAGAATAGTTAGATTAATAAGATTAGCTAGATTATTTAGATAAGTGTGAGTAGTTTGATTAGTTTAGTTAGTTAAATAAGTGAGTTTAGTTAGATTATTTGGATTTGTTGGATTAGTTTTATTAGTTAATTTAGTTAGATTAATTTGATTAATTTGATTAGTTAGATAGATTAGTTAGGTTAGTTAGATTAGTTTAAAAAGTTAAATTAGTTCGATTAGTTAGATTAATGAATAGTTAGGGATTAAGGTATATTAATATTAATTCGATGATTTAATAATTCCTCTCAAAATTTCTCGCATGTACCGCCTCGCCAACTTGAACCTCAATCGACTCCAACTTCATATCCACTTATTTTTGTCTTCGTCGTCGTTGTCCTTGTTGTCGTTGCCTGCTGACAAGGATTACTTTCTTTGCGTGATTTTGTTGTTTTGTTTAGCTACTTAAACTTTCCACTTTCCACTTCCATTTTTCCGCCCAATTTTGTTCCATTATGTGGCCTGACGTTCGCTTCGCATTGAACTTCAACAAATAAATCAATACAATATTTTCGCATTTCTGGTTGTGTAACTTATTTTTGGCGCTTCCCACTTATTTTTCGCTCCCCCTATTTACTTCAGCAGCTTCGCGCTGTGATGTGTAATTCTTCGTGTGCGCTCTTTGTGCTTGCAACTAAATTAGATTACAATCACAGCGAATATGGAACTTATGGTAATAATATTGATGGCTGTCAATGGAGCAACAATGACAAAAGAAATCAGAGACACAGTGACACAAGATGGCAGAGCAGCGAAGGGAACTGTAGCCACTTTGTTTTGGAATGGATGGAAGGAATGCAGGGATGAACAGCTAAAGAAACGAATAGCTGGAAGAGGGAATGGAGGTATGGACGAATGAATAAACACAGAAAACTGAGGAATGAAAAAACGTATTAGCGGAACGTTAGATGTATGAGAGGATGTTCAGAATTGATGCAAGAAAAAGATAAAAAGAGGAATTGATCCAAAAAATTGTTTGAAGCACTAAGAGATTGCCATGTGGACCATACGACCAACGTGCTCAGTGTACAACCGAATGAATCAATGTAATTCAGAATGTATGAACAAAGAGATTGTATCAGCGATGAATGAATTAACGAGTAGGGGAAAGCAACAAGTGGGTGAATAAAGAGATTAACACACTAAATAAATAAAAGGATTAATTAGAGCACAGAAATGTGAATGAAAAGATTATCGCATGAAATAGAGAAACTCATTGATGTATGAAAAAGTGAACCAAAATGAACAGGTGAGTGATAGAAACGAACAGGTTAACACATTGAACTAATGAATAGGAATATAAAGGAATGAAAGTGCTGATATGAAGATGAGTCATGTAGAACAGATGGATGAAAAGATGAATATATGAAACACATAAGTGAACGGAAAGAACAAAACGAGTAGCTTGTCTACTCTTTCTTCTATCCGAGTTATAAGATGAACATGTTGACGCATAGAACGAAAGAATAAACTGATGGATGAACACATGAAACTGAACTGATGTAGAGAAAAGTAGATGTAAAGACGTGTCATATAGATGAATAGGTTAGCACATAAAATGAAGCAAAGAATAGATCAATAGACGAATAAATCGAGGAACACTGGAACAGGGAAGTGAGTCCGTAAATGAAAGAACAAAAAAAGGACGAATTGAATAGAAGTACAGGTTAACTCATAGAATAAAGTAATAAGCAAATGGATGAAGCAGATAATGATGAACACATGAAGCAGATAAATGAAAGAATGGATGAAGAAGCGAACAGGAGCTACAAGTCATATAGATGAACGAGGTTGCTGCTCTAACGGAGAAACCAACAAATTGATGAGGTTGGTGGTAAATACTTCAGTGAATGGTTCTACAAACAGATACGTTAAAGGTATGGGGTGAAGTATTGAACAGTTGAATATAGAAATAAACTTTTACATTAATTTTAATCCAAATTCAAGTGAACGAAAGCTGGACGGATTATTAGGAAAAGACAAATGGTTGCGCAGGTAAGTAGTAATCCAGATAAGAAGGTATATGAAAGGCCTAACGCATAGTTGGAAACAATAATTTTAATCTCATAACTTCAATCTTTATCCATTTTCATTTCCATTATTTTTCTATCTCCATAAATTGTCATTATAATTTCATAATTTAGTTTCAATACATTTTAAATCTTAATACTTCATTAATTAATTTACTCCCGACCTCGATGTTTGTCGATCTTATTTCTTGTGTGTCCACTCTGGTCGCCGGTCGGATTAAAAAAGAAGCAATAACTTTTTTGCTCAATTCTCGATCAGCCGACCGGGTGACTCATATGCATCAAGTTATCCGGTGTTGTCACCTTATTACTAGTGCGGATTACAACATTTTTGAAGCCTATAGATCCACTTTCTAAACAACTACAATCGTTTTTCTATAGGTTTACAACTTCAAGATTTACAAAGCTTATCATCTCATTATTATTCCCGAGAAACCCTCATCACAATTTTTTATTTAAAGTCCATGAACGAGTTTTGATATTCTCTAAAAGTGCAATGAAGTCAATCGTTTTGTTTTTGCCAATGTGAGTTCTATTTTTCCTTTCAAACAGTTGTGTTCCAGTCTTCAGAAAACTAACACCGTGCGACAAAAATTTAAAACAATTTTCACACCGGAAAAAATCCACGTGGGCGTGAAACTAGAGACCAATCATAGTACTCATGCTTACTCAGTTTTTCATTTCTTCCTTCCTTTTAAAAGGACTTCAAAATTTTGAAGTGGGTAAAAAATAACAAACATGAAAAAAATACTTAACCTCTCTAATATGGCGATATGTACAGGTATGCGCCTATGAAACCGGTAACGACATCTAGCGGTAAATAGCCGAATATTTATAAACTTCGGAACCGTACCAAATGTCATGTTTACTTCTTCTGTCATATGTCAACAATATTCAGTTCACAATTTGTCAAGTTTCATCCAACACCGCATTGTTTGACGCTCCGGAAAATGTCCGACATTTACGTGCCTACAAATTACGATTTGCGGACACAGTTAATTTTGTGGCGTGGTGTCATATGGTATGACCTTCTAAAACCTGGTGAAACGGTTAACGGTGAACGTTACCAACAACAATTGGCCGATTTGAACCGTGCTATACGCCAAAAACGCCCAGAATATGAAGCCAGGCAACACAAAGTGATTTTCCTCGATGACAACGCACCACCACACCGCACTAGAGCCACCAAAGAATTGGTTGCATCGTACAACTGGGAAGCTCTTGCTCATGCGGCTTACTCACCAGACTTGGCGCCTTCGGATTATCACATGTTCGCATCGATGGGCCACGCATGTATCGATGATTGGTTTCAGGCAAAAGACGAAACATTTTTTTGGCGAGGCATCCATAAATTGCCTGAGAGATGGGAAAAATGTGTAGCTAGCGATGGCCATTACTTTGAAGAATAAAATTGTAATCATTTCCTCACAATAAACGTGTCAAAAATAATTACCGGTTTCATAGGCGCATACCTGGTATATTAAATGAAAAAAGAAAGGCTCAAGAATTTACAACAAATTGATTTTTATCTATTTGTGAGAAAAAGGATATGAAAAAGGTCCTTTAAAAATTGTAATCCTTTATATCCTTGAAAAGTTATATAGAATTTTCTTGAAAAGTAAATATGTTAAAACCCAAAATCTCCTTGATCACGTGTCAAAACTTCATTAAAATTTCTCGATTTTTTACTCCTTGTGGACTATTGTACGATATATGGATCGAAATTGATTGAGCTGTAATTCGCAACCTAAATGATGTTTCAATAATTTGATGAATTTTATTACTAAAAAGTGCAAAAGGAGTCAATATTTTGAAGAAAAATTTATGATCTCAAGAAATGCAGAAATTGACCGGAAAGGGTTAAGTCCTACAACTATGCAATGTACAGCAAAAAATGTTCGTTAAATGTTGTTTTTACTGTACATTACATACTTTTAGGGGTGATGATTCTTTCAATAACTACCGCTTGGACGATTTGAAAAGATGACAGATGTTTTTAAAAAGAACCACGCTCCGGGTATAAACACAATCCAGCGATACGAACTGTTCCTGCGTTGGCCAGCACAAACTGACTTAAAACAGAACATTGTATACTCAGAAGAAAGGAGCTTACGAAATTGACCATCAAATAACAATAGACAGATGAATAGTCGCATGAGAGTGAGGTTATGTAAACGTAGGTATTCGTTATTGGAAAGATTTTACGAACTAAATGCCAAAGTTTGATGAACTGATTGTCAGATATTCTGAAAGATGAAAAGAAAAAGGCTTCTGCAAAGATGGGAAAACGCAGCAAGGTGATCAATCGAGATAAACAGACATGAAAGGCCGAGCAAATACAAGAAACATATTTTAAATTAGCCAAACAGACATGTTCTGCATTTGATGTGATGATTTCATATAAAACTGGATTAAATTCACGAAATCTATGAAACAAAATCTAATATGAATTGCTTTAACTTTCATATACACGAACTTATGCACTCATCCAATAAAAAGGATATGCGGAACATGACTGAAAGTTGCTTCAACAAGCATCTTATTTGTCTACACATTGTGAAAAAAATGCAGCTTTTTATTTACCCTTCCGGAGATAGTCTACACAGCACACTACTTCTTCCCACACCAACCTTGATCAACAACAGTGAACTGATCCATTAAAAAATTTCCAGTAAATGGGAAATTTGACAAACCGATTGTCACATTCGTACTGACAAATGAGAGGAGACAGAGTTTTTTCATATTTCAAGGGCAAACGAATAAGCGGAAAGTTGATTAACACACGAATTAACTATGAAAGGTATAAGACAACTGGACAGATGTATGATGTATGCAAAAAAATTAGTACTGAATAATAGTAGTAAGTTGCAAATAAATCGATAATTCCATACATTGATGAAATTATGAATACTACTAAAAGATGGACACAGCAAATTACATTAGAACTGACAAAGAGGTTTCCTTCAGCTGTTTTACTTAACTATGGCCAATTCAATTGACGAATATCCGATTGACAAACGGTTAAGTTGTCGGAAATGAGATTTTTTGTGTACTGATTTATTTTTTCAAGGGGAGGACAGTGCCCCCGCAGTTGTCTAATGTGACCCTAACTTATGGCAAACGTCCGCGCAGCGTCGAGGGGCGAATGTTGTGTGTTTTGAATTTAATTTAATGTGACTTGGGTTGCTGACGCACCCGGCACATGCCACGGTTTACTATACTGTTGCCACATTGCGTTGCCTCCTCGAACCCCCGCGCCACTGCCCACTCATTGCAACAACCCCGGCCGATTTGTTTTGCTGGCGCTCCATCAATTGGCATTCTTTTTTTTCTACTATCTAACTGTGTTTCGTTTGCTCTTGTTTTCTTTTATTTTCGGTTTTTATTTGTATTATTTTTGTTGTTGTTGTTGCCTGTTTGTTCTTACGCACCAGAAGCGCGCTTGAATGCGTGCGCGCTACTTTTCATGCGATACTTTGCCTGCGTTGATGTCCTTTGGCAGTCAGCGCGCGTTGTTCCTTTTGAGCGTCCAACTTTACGGGGTGGAGGCAGGTCGCGAGACGGAGGAGGGGTCGGCAGTATAAGCAGTTGAAAATAATGCGAATCTGTTGCCAACGCGAGCGGAATGACATTGATGCGCGTTCGCGTTCAGTCGCGCGGCGTGACGCGACGCGCTCATTCATTCGCCACTTGTCTGTTGTCTGTTTGGTTGGTTGGTTGGTTGGTTGGTTGTTTGCTTGCTGGAAGTATCAATTGTTGTTGGCTGATTGTAAATGCTGCTGGCTGCTAGCTGACGCTTCTGCTCCTGCTGCTGCTGCTGCTTTTGTTGTTGACGTTGGTGTTGAGGTAATTTGCGCCGCGGCATATCTTTGCCGCCGCTGTGCGTTGCGCTCTTATTTACTTAGCAATTTTCGTGCAAAATACAAAATTCCAATGAATATAATGAAACCGATTTATCGCTTTGTAAACGACAGCAATAACAACAACACCAACAACAACTACAACGCATTCAAAACAATTGAAGCGAGTGGTTGAAGGTTGAGGGTAGGTTGGGCCACCGCCACCGCTGCCGTCGCTTCCAACTCTCTGCTGGTGGTAATGCGACGTCGTCATTTAAATTCGTCGATAAATTTTTCTTCTCTTGTTTTGCGCTCTCGTGGTTTGTTTGTTTTTGCCAGTTTTTATTTGCGCACTGAATATTTCAGGAGATCATCAAAAATGTGCAAGCAATGAAATTTTAATCGAATCCCCAAGCAGACTTTAACCCATTTGAAGTGTTGCGAAGCAATAAAATTTATGAATCAGAATTTTTCTTTAGTTTAGTTTAGTTAGTTTTTTAACAATTAATTCAAACAGAAAAAAATGTATAAAAAAAAATTGAATGAATGAAAGAATGAATGAATGAGTGATTGAATGAATGAATTAATGAATGCGTGAATGAGTGCATGAGTGAATGAATGAATGAATGAGTGAATGAATTAATGAATGAAGGATGAATGAATAATTGAATGAATGAATGAGTGAATGAATTAATGAAGAAGGCAGAATGAATAATTGAATGAATGAATGAGTAAACGAATGAAGGAAGAATGAAGAAGTGAATGAATGAATAATTGAATGAATGAATGAATAAATGAGTGAATGAATGAATAGATGAATGAATTAATGCATGAATGAGTGAATGAATAATTTAATGAACGAATGAATAAATGAATGAATGAATGAACAAATTAATGATTGAGTAAATAAATGATTGAATGAATGAATAAATGAATAAATTAATAAATGATTGAATGAGTGAATGAATGAATAAATGAATGAATTAGTGATTGAAAGAATAAATGAGTGAATTAATGAATGAATGATTGAATGAATGAATGAATTAACGAACGATTGAATGAATGAATGAATGAACAAATGAATGGCTGAATGAATGAATGAATGAGTGCATGAATGAATGAATTAATGAACGAATGATTGAATCAATGAATGAATTATTACATGAATGAATTAATGAATGAATTAATGAATGAATGAATGAATGAATAAATAAATGAATGAATGATTGAATGAATGAATGAATTAACGAACGATTGAATGAATGAATAAATGAATGAATGAATGAATGAGTGCACGAATGAATGAATTAATGAATGAATTATTTAATGAATTAATGAATAAATGAATTAATGAATGAATAAATGAATGAATAAATGAATGCATGAATGAATTAATGAACGAATCATTGAATCAATGAATGAATTAAAAAATGAATGCATTATTGAATGAATTAATGAATGAATAAATGAGGGAATGAGTGAGTGAATGAATAAATCGATGAATTAATGATTGAATGAATGAATAAATGAGTGAATGAATGAATGAATGATTGAATGAATGAATAAACGAATGAGTGAATAAATGAATGCATGAATGAACGAATGAGTGAGTGAGTTAGTAAGTGAAAGGCTGAATGAATGAATGAATGCGTGAATGAGTGAATGTATGAGGTTCGGGGGTCTAGAAGGATAAAACGTGGGTAAAGATGTTGTATGAATAAACGTGATTTAAGATGCCTATTGATTTGAAATTTGGAAGTAACACTTCAAATAAAGTAATTCCAAAACTGTTTTATTTATTTCGAAAATCAAAATTAATCGGGGCCAACAATGGGTTAAGGTGCGTATATGAAAAGACTACGAAAAAACGAGGAATCGATGACGTCAAAGTTGGTGAAAACAACTAAAATAAAACAACTTTACACGTGTTTTTCATTTTTTTGAAGTCAAGACTTAAAAGAGTGAACCAAGGATTAACGGTTTCTATGAAAAAACAGAATTTTTTACGCTTTTTGACTTCAATCTTGGTGAAAGTATTTCAAATGTAAAATAATTCGTTACTTTTTTTTCATTTTTCGAAAATCAAAACAACAACTTCGAATACAAAAAGAAGCAAACATCGAAATCGGTCCAGTCGTTCTTAAGTGATTCACAAACATGGCAGGGATTTTCCGACTTTTCCGATCGATTTTCAGGAATTTTCTTTTCGCATAAACCTGAACTGACTCAAGACGAATGCAATCAAATAAACCCCATGGAAATCGGCCGGTCCGTTTTCAAATACTGAAATTTTGTGATCTCCATTTTGTTTAATATTTTCGTCATTTATATTTTTTATATTTTTTTATAATTTTTTTTTAATATGTAATAGGCATTAAAATATAAAAAATCATAATGAAATAAGCATAGGTTAGGTTAGGCCATTAGGTAGGCCATTCGCGGCCCGTGCTGATACCTCGAGAAGGGCGTGGTTGCCTCTCGAGCTATACACCCCCGCGGGTTGGTTACTAGCCATCTCAATTTGACAATCTATCGAACGATTCGGACGGGTCATTTTCTCGTTAGTGCTGGGCAGTGGCACATCAGATGTGACACTCTCCTCTTCGCCTGCGTCGTTGTAGCTACGGCAATGGTCGTTGAAGGGGAGGCCGAGTCTCCTGGCATGTGGCGCGTTCGTCCAATGTCCAGTTGGTACAGAATCTGTGAAGTAAATGGAATTCCGCTACAAACAAAGTAATTGACGAGTCCTGCCCTGATTAAGCGATGGCCAAGCACAACTATGTAGAAAAGTAGGCTGCTAACCGCAGGCTACACATTTACTGGGTACCCGGGCACAAAGGCATAGAGGGAAAAGAGGAAGTGGACGTTATTGCCAAACAGGGTGTAAGCCTTCCAGATGAGCTTATCATCAATGTACTGATGCCCCTGCAAGCGCTTCACGGTCAACTAGAGGAACGCATGTAAGGGAAAGCAAAGATATGTGGAACAACCTAAGAACCTGCGTGATTTCCAAAACCATGCTTAAGTCCTACGATGTAAAAGGAACGAGATTCTTACTAACTCTCTCAAGAATAGACTGCAGAGCCCTAGTAAGCGCACTAACGGGACACTGCCTAGTAGCAGCACATGCTCACAGAATGGGCATTACGAACGACGAAAGCTGCAGGAAATACATGGAGGTGGGCAGCAGAGAAACTCTGGAACACCTAATGTGCCATTGCCCCGCCATCTCTAGAACTCGCCTGACGTACTTAGGAGTGGTCTCACGGCAAGGCGTCATACCTCTCTGGAAATCAACGAGCATGCTAAAAGATCACTACTTTAATCGCATCTAAACGGAACTCCGACTGGCATCGCTAAGAACTCAATAGCGTCTGTGCGTGGCCTTGCTGGCAGCCAGTACAACCTAACCTAACCTATCTAAGATAATACAGATTACCGAAAGGAATGGCGGACTGCGCTCGTAGCCGTTGCACCCCCTAATTGGTCGCAGAAAACCCTTCAGCCGACCCTTTTTTCAAGTTTAGAGCCGTCTGTGAAGATTTCAATAGCTTTGGGCATGGAGCGTCGGCCTTTCGTTCAGTCACTTCTGCTGGGGATCCCTGTGGTGAACTTACGTTCAGAGCTAGGGGAAGGACTGTATAGTCGATGTGTGCTGGGGTCGGAAAATCCAGGTCGAGGATTCTTGAGTGGCCCAGGTCTGCCCGTGCCCATCTGCGTATGGCAATTTTGGCAGACTGCCTGACCAGGAGGGTCGAAGGAACCCAGTTAAGTTATGCGTGGAACGGATCCAGTTATGAGAGTATCAATAAGCCTTCTGACTCTGTCGAGTTCTATTCTGTAGTAATTTTTTTTTATAATTATTTTTCCCAACTTCATTTTGAGGGTCGCATCTTATTTTGAACATCACTTCGATTGAAATCAATGAATGCCCATCAGTGGCACTGACATTACATACATACGTCTGTAGGTGGTGGTATGCTTACTTGAACCGCACCAACAACAACAACAACAACATTAAAAACTTCATCAAATGGAACAGCACCAAAATGGACGCGTCTGCGCGCAAACAAATCTGGGAAAAGCAAACCCAAACAGCTAAGCAAACAGTCACATGACTAACGACAACAACAACAACAATAAAAATAACAAGGGACCTCATTCAGCAGCGAAAGCAAATAAATAATTATAAGCAGATCATGCGCCCACATTGAATGCCGAACCGACGCGTACGTGATGTGACACAGATGCGACAACACGCCTTTGTGCGGCACGACTGTGTGCAATGTTTTGTTGTTGTTGTTGCTGTTGTTGCTGCTGGGACATGCATGATGATTGGCAAAAGGAATTCCAAACCGAAACCGAAGCAGCAACAGCAACAGCAATAGCGCTCCGTCTAAATAGAAACGCAGCGACAGAAAATGAATTGTGAAAAGCGTTAATTAAGCCAAGTAAAAATCTCACACGTCTCGCATTTGCCATTCAAATTCAAAGTCTACTAGAAAAAAACACAAAATTGTAATGTAATGAAATGAAATGAAATACACTGGAAACCGAAATGAAAACACACACACACACACATTGCGTACACGAGAGCAGCATTTGAATGTGAACGTGCAATGCGCATTGTTGTTGTGTAGAAAGTGTTAGGGGGGGTTGGGGTGCAAACGCAGTGCGTTGGCTGCAAAGGTTAAGCCACAGCCGTCACCGTCACTGCCACTTGAGGTCGTGCACCGTCGACTGTTTGCCTGTACCTGCTGTGCGGCCAACTGCGGCTGCCGCAACAACAATGCCCGCGGCCGCATCGGCATTCGGCATTGGCAGCGCTGCGACGACAATCGACAGCAGCAGCAGGGGCACTGCAATGTCACTGGCGTTACTGTCAAATCTGGACTGCTTGTCATTGTCGCCGGCATTGCTGCTGCTGTGCGGCAAGTGCCCCGATAATCGCAGCAACTTGAATTCTCTCAAGTGCCGCATGCACGCTGCGTCTTATTGCTTCAATTCAATTCAACGCGTCTCGGCGCCCTTTGACCCGCCCCGCACACTTTACGGTCAGCTTTCGTAGACACAGTCTGACAGAGTGTCTACATAGACGTTTCATTTGTTGTTGCTGTTTTGACAGAATTCTCATACGTTCGTTCATAGAAGCGCAATTTGTTGGGTGTCTGTATGAGTGAAATTTCTGGTGTCCCACGAGTTTCTCGTCAAACCCATCGAGCATGAAGCATCGAGCATCTTCCTAGAATAATGAACATTCAACTCTTTTCTGATTTCAAGCTGTCGCTTGTTAGTCATTTCAACAAAAAGTTTGAATGACTAACAAATTCCCTCCAGCGTCTCTGCTTTGCGAGATCATAGAGCCTCCTCAACTTGGTCCTTCCAACGGAGATACGGTCTCCCTCTTTGCCGTCGCCCTCCAACTACCGCATTGAACACCTTTTTCGCCGGAGCTTCATGGTCCCTACGGGAGACATGGCTAAGCCAGCGTATCTACTGGATACTAATTCGCTGTGCTACGTCCAGGTCTTTAAACAACTCATACAGCTCGTTGTTGGTTCATATTCGATAGTCGACGCCAATACGAACAGAGGCGCAGATTTTGCAAAGTGCCTTACTCTCGAACAACATAAGGGGCGATGTGTCGTTACGTGACGCTTCTCAGCTGTAAAAGATCATAAACGTCCTATAGAGTGGAAGTTTTCGAGAGGTTCATAGAGGTCTCTGCTACTGAACTGCCTACCAAGACCATAGAAGTACCTATTGGCAAGAATAATTCTTCGCTTTATCTTCAGGCTGGCATCATTGCTGCTGTTTATAACGGGGCCTATGTAACTATCAACTATCAAACTCGACATGAGACCCTAGCCGCTTCGAGTCCCGCATGCAGACAGCACAGACTTCATGTAACCAACAGTCCAATTTTCCCCAGCACACTCGATGGGTTGAAGGCAAGAGTCCATAAACACTTCACTCAAAACCCTATCTCCTTACTTTTATATCCCTCCTGAACCAACGCAAAGCAAAAGATTGCTTTTCGATTGCCGCAAAGGCAGCGAGGTATATCGATAGCTATTTCCGATGACGTTAATGTCATGGGCGTAGGCAAGGAGCTGGACACTCTTGTTGAAGTCTGTGTCATTGCGATGTACACTGGCATTTAGCAAAACTCTTTCCGAAATGATATTGAAGAGGTCGTAAGACAAAGAATCACCTTGTCTGAAGACTTGAATGGTATCCAATAAGTCGGAGAGCTCACTTCCTACCTTGATGGAGTTGCGGGTATTGCCCAACGTCTTTCTGCCAAGTGTCTCGAGCTTTGCTGGGTTACCAAGTTCAAACAATGCAACGTATAGGCGATCCCTTTTCGGGCTATCGAATTCTGTCTTAAAATCGATAAAGAGATAGTGAGTATCGATTTGACTCTCATGGGTCTTCTTTAGAATTTGGCACAATGTGAATCTCTGGTCGTGGACTTACTAGATCCAAAGCCGCACTACATTTAAATTGTTTGTTTTAGTCCTTGTTACCTAAAGTATTCCGATCGTAAATTCAACTACTTCTTACAGAATGATTAGCAAGAATATATAATTAAAAAAAATAAAGCATTACCATCTCAAAATATACTTAACAAAGCATCCCATAACGAATATCTAGATTCCTTACTCGGACACTTTCCGACTCACGCTTCTCATCAGTTTTACTACCTCATCGTTTTCAGTGAACATTATCGTATCTTCGTTTAATAAAACTCCTTGACTTTTTCCGCATTCGGCTATAACTTTGGAATGTCTTGTAGATTCAAATACAATTACACTTGAAAAATTAGATTAATAGTTTTTCAAATCCAATTTTAAGGACTTTGTGTAAAAAAGCAGAACAATTCCTTTACAGAGTAATTCCTTTAGCATAGCGTGGATATCCTTGTGCAGTGGTTCGAAGTAGGAAAAGGGAAATTTAAAAAAACCTCCTTGTGATGCTAAATGTTGTAGCATACCAAGGCCATCTTTGGTACTGCTGTCCCTAGTGACTTAATTGAACCGAATCAAAACTGACCGGATGTTCCCCAACCTGAGTTAACTAAACTATACCAAAACAACCCTAACAAAGTGTGTACAAACCAAACAAAACCAAATTAATCCTAACTAACCAAACCTAACTTTACCAAATCAATCCAAGCCAAGCACAATCAAACCAAACCTAACTAAACCAAGTCAACCAAACCGAATCAAACCAAAGGAAACCAAACCTAACCTCACTAAACCAAACCTATCCAAATCCAGCCATGCCAAGCCAAACTAAATGAAGCTGAACTCAACCAAATCAAACCAAACCAATCCAAACCCAACCAAGCTACCCTAACCAATCCAAGCCAAAGCAATACCAACCTAACCAAACAAACTGAACCAAACCAAACCTAACCAAACCTAACCAAAAAAACTGACCAAATCAACCAAGCCAAACCAAAGTAATCTTTACCAAACCAAACTAAACCTAACCAAACATAACCTAAATAAGCCAATCCTAACCCAGTCGAACCAAACCAAACCGAACCAACTGAAACTAAATCAATACAAACGTCAATACAAACTAAACTAAACCTAACCATGCCGAAACAAACCAAACCAACCACACTAAACCAAACCAAACCTAACCAAACCAAACGCAATCAAACCAAACCAAACCAAACTTAATCAAAACAAACCGAACCAACACAAACCAAAACAAACCTAACCAAACCTAACCTAACCAAACCTAACCAAACCTAACCAACCCAAACCAACCCAAACCAAACCAAACCAAACCAAACCAAACCAAACCAAACTCAATCAAAACAGACCAAACCTAACCAAACCTAACTAACCCAAACCGAACCAAACCAAACTCAATCAAAACAAACCAAACCAAACCTAACCAAACCAAACCAAACCAAACCAAACCAAACCAAACCAACCAAACCTAACCAAACTCAATCAAACCAAACCAAAGCAAACCAAACCCAACCAAACCAAACCAACCAAACCTAACCAAACTCAATCAAACCAAACCAAAGCAAACCAAACCCAACCGAACCAAACCAAACCAAACCAAACCTAATCAAACCAAACTTAAACAAAACAAACCTAACCAAACCAAAATAAACTTACATTTCCAAACATAACCAAACCAAACTCAATCAAAACAAACCTAACCAAACCAAAATAAAACAAACCTTATCAAACCTTACCAAATCTAAAAGCAGCTATTCTGTTCTAAGCGAACCTAACCTTAACAAACCAAATGAAAACGAATCAAACCCAACCAAACGAAACCAAACGAAAACAAAAAACATCTGACCAAACCAGACCAAACTTAATCCAAACAAACGTAACCACACCAAACCAAAATAAACCTTACCTAACCTAACTTAACCTATTATTAGTTATTCTGTTTTAAGCGAACATAACCAAAAAAACCAATAAAAACCTAACCTCACCCCATCAAAAAACTTATGAAGTTTTTTTTTGCAGTGTAGTCACTCATTGCACGTCCGATTAGTTGAATGTCTTTCAATTAAATTGACTGCATGCATTCGGTCATTTGGCCATTTGGCGGTCGCACTGATTGACTCATAAAAATTGTGCCCAGTCGCTGTTGTTGTCTGTCGATGAATTTTGCGCGACATAAATAAAACAAAACTCATTGTTTCTGCGTATCGTTTGATTTCTGTTTTATTTCGCGCCACCACCACAGCTCGCAGCCTCACTCACACACACACATGCGTTTACATTCGAGTGCGTGTCGTTGTTTCCGTTTATTGGCAAAACTGGACAATGAACTTTTCCTGTCTGTCTCCAGGCCACGCGCGCGAGTCTGACTCTGCCGTTGCGTCGCGTCGCACTCGTCCTCCACATTACACATGTCGACTGCTCACGTGTCGGGCGCGCTGTCTTTATGACTTTGCGGTCCGTCCACTCGTGCGTTCGTTAATCAGTCCATTTGTCTGACTGTCTGTGTTTCGTTTGTCGCGTAGCGTCTCGGCTGTCAATATTTACCAGATTTGTTGTGATTTTGTGTTATTTAGCAAAAGTTTTATTACTCTTCAGTTGGTCGACGCATTTCACCTTCTCGGATATTGCTTTCGCAGGTGCTTCATAAAATTTATTGGCCGCGAGTTTAGTTGATGGGCGGCGGGCAGCGGCACGTGTTGACAATAAACAAGGCTTGAGTTGAAAATGATCACAGAGCTGCTTTGCCGACTCGCGCTCACTGACTTTTTATGACACATTAACTGTCAATAAATTCTTAATTTTTTTCACACTCTTTAAGCATTAAAAATTAAACTACAACTAAAATGTATCTGCTTTAAAAACAAACTGAAAAATGTTCTACAGGATTCAAAAATTGTTTCTATTTTTTTATAGCGAAAAGTTTTACAAGTAAGAGTGAAGAATTAAATTTTAACTAATAAATCTTAACTTTATTAAAGAATATATTAATAGAATTAAGCTGCAAAATAATTCAACAATGTTAGGAGACTCGTAACTGGATTTAACATAACCTAACCTTAGAATAGTTTAATAGAATTAAATTGGAAAATAACTCATCAAAATTAAGAGACAAGCCTCCGCCCTCGTTGAGAATATTTTAATGGGCTTAGCTGCAAAATACCTCGACAAAACTAACCTATTCCAATTTTAGAAAGTTTTAATAGAATTTATGTTCAAAATAGGTCGAAAATTTAAGGAAAATTGCCCTAATCCTCGTCTCTGGAGCTTACCTAACCTAACTTTATTATGTTTTAATGGGTTTCACTGCAAAATACCTCAACAAAGCTAACAGTACCTAACTTTAGAATGAGGTTAACTACAAAATTAATCGACAATGTTATTGGACTTACTTTAATCCTCGTCACCGGAGCTAACCTAAAAATATAACCGCAAAATATCTCGACAAAGCTAACCTTATCTAACTTTAGAAAATTTTAATAGAAAGGTGCAAACTAAGTCGACAATGTAAGGAGACTTGCATTACTTCTCATCTCCGGATCTAACCTAACCTAGTTTTATTATGTTTTAATGGGTTTCACTGCAAAATGCCTCAACAAAGCCTACCTAACCTAACTTTAGAATATTTTAATGAGGTTAACTGCAAAATAACCCGGCAATATTATTAGACTTGCTTTGGTCCTCGTTACCTAACTTTAAATATTTTATTGAGATTTAACTGGAAAATAACTCGACAACATTATTAGACTTGCTTTGGTCCTCGTCTCCGGAGCAAACCTAACCTTACTTTATGATGTTTTAATGGGTTTCACTGCTAATCTTACCTAACTTTAGAATATTTTAAAGAGGTTAACTTCAAACTAACTCGAGAATGTTATTGGACTTGCTTTGGTCCTGTCACCGGAGCTTAACTAATCTAACTTTAGAAAATTTCAGTGGGCTTAACTGCAAAATAACTCAACAACGCTAACCTAACTTTAGAATATTTTAATAGAATTTTGGAGACTCGTTACCGCATCTAACCCAACCTAACTTAAGAATATTATGATGAGGTTTAACTGCAAAAAACTCTACCAAGTTAGGAGACTTGCTTTGGTCCTCATCACCGGAGGTTATCTAACCTAACTTTAGGAAATTGCAATGGGCTTAGCTGCAAAATAACTCGACAAAATTATGGGACTTGACATTGTTCTCGTCGCCAAAGCTCACCCAACCTAACTTTACAGTAATTTAATGAGGTTACAATACAAAATAACTCGATAAAGTAAGAAGAATTGCTTTGGTCCTCGTCACCGGAGCTATCCGGTCACCCCTTCTAAGGTACTTTTCACGCCATCGTTATTTGATCCTGTCGGACCTTCTTACCAGACTGTTCACGACGTTGGCTGGTGTTCGGTTAAACGCCATCAAAAGGTGGTCTAGGACTGACTAAGGTCACTCTAAGATCCTTGAGTTGAACTCAAAAACCCCCTTGGGTATAGATTATTATTATAGAAGGAAGAAGTGACTGGCAATTGGTCCCCAATGCATTGGAGATCTTCAGCAATGTCTCGAAACTATAAAATAAAATCGGTCGTGGGATTTTCTGAGTTGGGGAATTAGTTTATTAGAGATCTTCATTGTAGCATCGTTCAAGCGGAAACCATTGTGATACTGAGCGCCTGGTGCCGTGAAGCTCTGGATAATTTAGGGGAGTGAAGGAATTTATCTTTTTTTTGGAGGATCATCCGGAGTTAACGAACGATGCCGAAGGCAATTGAACCAATTGGTGCATCTCGGAAATCTATCAAACAAACCTATTTTCACTTGACGAATCAGCAGTGGATAGTGGAAAGGGTCTATAGAGAAACCTGACCTAAGCTAAACCATAGGAGGACCAAACAGCTTTTGGGCTTAGGATGCCTCTACTTTAGCAGTCTAACTGGTCACTGGACCGGGAGAAGGCCGTCCAGCGACTGAGCTTCTATTTCAATGAGCACTCCGGCTCTGTAAGTAAAGAACAGGACATTTTAAATCTCTTTTGCCTCTTTCCTCCTATGATCCAGAGAAAACCCAGATGAGAAGGAAACCGTCCACCATTTCCTCTGCGCCTGTCCGGCCTTAGCAAGAAGGAGATGGAAAACGCTGGGAAAACCGACTATTTCAAACTTTCGAAGAGATAGCATAGTGCAGCGTAAACTCACTACTCTCTTTCATTAACCTCTCGGACTGGATATAAGTATATTTATGGATAGATACATATAAGTCCAGATGACACCACACAATATACCTTAGGGTACCTACCGGGAATAGTGGTATCAAAACGGCGCTAACGCGCTAATTGGATGTTGGAACATCGCCACTTGAACCAACCAACCAACCATGATCCAGAGAAGACTCTGTTAGCTTGGAACTGCTTTTGTGGTTGACCTGTTCAACCTGCCATCCATCGACTCCAGTAACGTCCGTTTTCTAAGGAAGTCTCAAGGGCTTCCCTCTTCCAACCGGCAGGGTTTGTAGTTCTAGGATCTTTCCTGATTCTTGTGGTAACACAACGGGTCAATGTTGGCCTGGAGCATCCTAGGCTGCCACACTGACCTCACCGGTAAAAAAAAAAACATTTGTACTCAATTTTTTTGCTGTACCTAAGTAAGTACATCCTGTCTTCAATGGAGCGCCTGAGCGACATAGATGTTTAATAAGATATCAGTTTCTTACTTAGTAAACACCTAACCTCAAAAACCCTCAAAAACTCGTTTTTCTGCCGCCGCCAAACGCAACATCCGCATTTGCATGTCGCGCCACTCAATTGGTGTCTTCTATGGTTTCAACGCCGCAAATTTGTTTTTGCTGTTCCTGTTGTTGTTGTTTTTGTTGCGTGCACAACTTCAATCAAGCGTTGACAACATCAAAGTCAAGCGTCGAAATGTCAAACTTGTACATTTTTCAATTTTCAACTTCCTCCACTTGTCAGCGACAGCAAAAACAAAAACAACAACAACAACAGCAACAATCAGCCGGCATGCGCGAACGATTAAATACGTTTGGCGGGCGAGCAGTCGACGACAACGACGCGAGCCGTCAACAACTAACGGTGCAGTGACTTGGTGGGAGCAGCTGAAGCAGCGAGAAGGGGAACGTTGCAAGTGGCAAATTTGAGTGGTGTGCCGCATGCTGGATGCTGATTGCAACAATTAAAACTTATGAATGATGGTCAACAGCAACAACAACAACAACACACAAAGTGCACACAACAAAAATGGCAAAGCTACATGGAACGTGTAAGGGAGAGGAAGGAAAGGAAGCAAATTTGAAATTGCAGAAAATAAATTTTCATTAAGTCGTTTAAGTCCTCGCAACAACAATAACAGCAACAGTGCAACACACACCATGCAGTGGAGCTGGTAACGCCTTACTGAACAACAACAACAATGAACAAACCAACCAAGTGGCCGACCGCTCGCTTCACTTTAACTTAGTTGCGGCCACAATGCGCGCCGCATTGCATCGCGCAATGGCCACGAAAGGCCACAAGCGCAGTGCAACCGAGTTGCGGGTCAACGGTCGCATCGCTGTCCATTTTCATAATTTTTAATTATTTTTAATTTAATTGTCGCGCCTCGCGTGCGTTTATGAATAATGAGCGGCGGCGGCGGCAGCAGCCGAATGAAAATTGAGAGCGATTTGAGACCGAGAGACCAACAGCGCTGCGGCGTGCGCCCAACTTGAGTCGTTCTCGGAACTGGAAAAGCTCATAAAAGTGCTTCAAGTGGAAACAAAGAACTTTAGTAGTCGCGCCAACGCAGTGGGAACTGTGAATTTAAAGAGTTTAAAATTTGAAAACCAGCCTGAATTGAAATGATGTGGTCAGTCACATTGCAGCTGGACACACACTACGCTGGGGTTGAGTGGGTATTGAATCTGACTTATGGGCCTTGCATTTAGTCATTTTGGTGGTCCCTAGTTTCTCCGCAAATTGTGCTAATTGGGGCAGTTTATGAAAAGCTAAGGACCGCACTGGTCCAAAGAATGTCCAAGTAAATTGCACTCAGCTTAGTAGAATTTTAAGCTCGGCAAACATCAGAGAGAAGACCGGCGGATGACAACAAACAGAGGAGTGGGAGATGTAAGGAAGTCCATAAATAAGATAAGTAAGGGGCTAATTGTTCCTATGTGAATATTTCCTGGACTTTTACGAAATTCAGGAGGCCACATAGATAGCATAGATAAGATAGATAGTATAGATAGGATAGAAAGGATAGATAGGATTGATGGGATATATAGGATAGATAAGATAGATAGGATAGATAGGACAGATGGGATAGGATAGATAAGATAGATAGGAAAGATAGGATAGATAGGATAGATACGAAAGATTGGATAGATTGGATAGATTGAATAGATAGGATGGATAGGATAGATTGGATAGTTTGGACATATTGGACAGATAGGATAGATAGGATAGATGGGATAGATGGGATAGATAGGATAGATAGGAAAGATAGGAAAGATTGGATAGATAGGATAGATAAGATAAATAGGATAGATGGGATAGATAGGATATATGGGATAGATAGGATAGATAGGAAAGATTGGATAGATAGGATAGATAGGATCGATAAGATAAATAGGATAGATAGGATAAATTGGATAGATTGAATAGATAGGATGGATAGGATAGATTGGATAAATTTGACAGATAGGATAGATAGGATAGATGGGATAGTTGGGATCGATAGGATAGATAGGAAAGATTGGATAGATAGGATAGATAAGATAGATAGGATAGATAGGATAGATAGGATAGATAGGAAAGATAGGAAAGATTGGATAGATAGGATAGATAGGAAAGATTGGATACAGAGAATAGATAAGATAGATTGGATAGATTGGATACATAGGATAGATAGGATATATTGGATAGAGTGGATAGTTTGAATAGGTTGGATAGATTGGATAATAGGATAGATAGGATAGATAGAATAGATAGGATAGATAGGATAGATAGGATAGATGGGATAGATAGGATAGATAGAATAGATAGGATAGATAGGATAGATAGGATAGATGGGATAGATAGGATAGATTGGAATGATAGGATAGATAGGATAGATAGGGTAGATAGAGAAGATAGAGTAGGTAGAGTTGCTACTTCAACCTAACATAAACTAAGCTTAGCTAAGCTCTTATCCGCAGAATAGTTACGTAAAACTCAATTACGTACCTTAAAATAAAACATAAGAATGATCTTACATAACCTCAACCTTTCACTTTCATCTCAAACCAAGCTAAATCTTATATAAATTTTAAACTTTACCTCAACCTCAATCTCAGTCAGCCCGCCATTTCCCACCTAATCATAACTTAAGCTAAACAAAATGCCAACTATTTCATTAAATATTAGCCAACTTCCAAACTCAACATAACCTCAACTGCAACCACAGTTAACCTTAGCACAATTTCCATGTAAAATAGACACCAGCAGTCATCGCCAAACATAACCTAAAGGCAATTAGAGCCAACTTGAACTCGACCTAACCTCAATTCAGTGCAACTTGTGCCGCATCTTTCGGCTGTAGCGCACAACAACAAACTGACAAACGCAACCGTCATACGTACCGTATTAAACGACGCTCAAAGGGGGCGTTACGCCAATTGCTGTGACGTTTAATTATTTTCAGCTTTGGCAGCGCAGCACCCAGCAACACAAAACGTCACAAATTTTATAACCTAAGAAATTAAAATTAAAAAAATAACATTTTAAAACGCCCAAAATTTTTATGAACTCTTAAAAAACAGTCTCAAAAAAATTTCAGACGTTTCGCTGAAATTTTGACGATTCTCGGAAATGTTGCGTTTTATGTGTGCAATGTTGTTGGTTGGTGGGGTTGTTGTTGTTGTTAATAATGTTGTTGCTGCCGTTTTATACACTTTGGTTGACGCCCGCGCTAGTACTACAAATACAAAAACTGGCATCAAAAAGAACACCAGACACAGAATTGGCAGTGCGGCTAACACAACCACAACAACAACAACAATATGAGCACCAACCAAGCACCGGACATAACTACCGAAAAATTTTATTACGACTATTAACAGTGGTGGCGGCCAAACGTTTTTAATTGTTCAGGCGCGAGTGAGCGCTGCGCCAACATTTTCCATTTTAATCTAAGGCGCACACACACACACACACACTTACACATTTCCAATGCGCGTCGGCAAGTGCGTAGATGCGATCAGCGCGTAATTTTTGGGCAAATGCTGTGAAACCTTTGGAGCCCGTTGCACACTCGGCGGCAGCAATAGAAGCTGCACCAACAACAACAAAGTAGCCGCAGCGCAATGTCCACTGTTCGACACTGTGGCGCGTCGCGCCGTAGTTATCGCCGCCGCTAGTTGCGTCTTAAAATCTTCCAAAAATTGTATGTAATTACAAAAGTTTTTGAACTTTTGTTTCAATCGGCAATGCTGGTTTTCTTGCTGTGCCAGAAGTCGCTCAGTGCGCGCCACATAACCCAACTTTTTCGTATTTACACAGTTCAAAAGTATAGCATTTTAATACGTTTTATTGTTGCTATAGTTGTTGTTGTTGAAAATTTGTTGACTCTCGTTGCTCTCGTTTGCCATTTGTTTTTGTTGAAATCGTTTTTGTAACTATGACAGTGACCCTTCAACCCCGCAGCGTCAACTTTGAGTCCACAAACGAGGCACAGCGCACAAACTGGCAGGTGACTTGGTCTGTCTGACACCACTTGCCACGTTCATTGACAGCCTTGGCCATCCCCCACTGCGTCTTGCCTCTCTCCCTCCCCCTCCCTCCCCTCACGCACTCCACTTTCAATGAGTTTATTAAAAATTACTTCAATACAATTTTCAACTTGTTCTACGCTGACAGTTACTGCTGCTGCTGCTTCTTCTTCTTTTATTGTTCTTGTTCGTATTTAACCATTTCATTTGTTGGTTTTGTTGTTCTTGTTGTTGTTGTCGGTCGCGTTTGGTGATAATCTTTTGTAAAAGGAACTTTCTGGCATAGCGGTAAAAGTAATTGATACTTTGACACTCGTTCTTGCCCGCCGCCAGCTGCCACAACTTTCAGATAAAATGGCAATTTTTGCTATTTGCGTTGGCGGGGGATGTCTGCAAGGTGTGGCACTTGCAACTCTGTTTGCACTCGTCGCTTTCCTTTTAATAAGCAAAACATTTGAATTCAACAGACGCCATTTGATTACATCTCGACCGAGTGCGGCAAAGCATTCAACCCCATACAGCCCGCCACCCCCTCCAACGGCCACAGCACTGAGCACTGAGCGTTGCGTGTCTTAATTAAAGACTTAAAATTAAACACAGCGTTTGATTCACAAGAAAAGCGCACAATTTAATTTCAAATAGAGTCCACTCCAGGAAGGAAGGTGTCCTTCAATACAGTTTCTCTGCAGCCTTGACAAGTCTCACTTCAAATTCATGAATAGTGAAAGATATCTTTTGAATTACAATTTGAGGTATTAAAGTTGTGAAAAGAAACTAAACAAAAGTGTAAATAAGAAGCTCTTGGTGCCTGAAATATATGTAATTTGAGGGGTTTGCCAAGACATGGTGTCGAATGAGACAGTTCCTCAAGCAATTGGGTTGAGTAGCACATTGTATGCGAGGCTCAAGAAGAAGAGACACAGTATGGAAGTCTAAGGGAGACATGGGTCCTATGGTGGGGCAATTTCTTGACAACTCGACTCCACGCGAGTCTCAAGAAGAAAGGCCGAGAGGGAGATAAAGAAAAAAATGCTAGTGAGAATAACATTTCTGGGACCTTTCAAGATTTTGGTATGTTTACCAGCTGCTACAGCTGCAAGAATCCGAACGAGAAGGAAACCATGCATCACAATATCTGTGCCTGTCCGGCTTTATCAAGAAGAAGATGGAAAGTGCTGGGCATGCCAACATTTCAAAACTTCGAGGCGACAGGGAAGTGCTCCGCAAACTCGCTTCTCGCCTTCATTCGCCTTCTCGGACTGAATATAGAGGCTATATAGTCCACAAAACAGCACACCAACATACCTTATAGTATCTTCCGGGCATAGTGGTAACAAAACGGCACCTACGCACTAATTGGATGTCGAAACATTGCCACTGGAACCAATCAGATTTTAGTATTATATATCTTCAGATTTTATTTACTGTCATAACATCAAAACGCGAATAACTTAAAGAAAAAACGTTGTTCCATTGAATTCTTACAAGTCGAAACCTCACCTCATTTTCTTTGCATGAGCCCCGTGTCTACCAGTACACTTCAAACGTTGCTTTCTGATGGTCATACTTATTAAAGGAAGCTATTCACTGATAGCCTTGGAAAGCTACGTTTGAAGTCTACTTCTACCATAGACGGGACTCATGCAAAGAAAATGCTTCATGCTTTCTGTCTTATCACAGATATACAAATTACATCCTCAATAATCCCAAAAGACGCCTTCTGCTGTATGGTCTCCCGTGATGATGAATTCTACCTTCAGAAATCAACATTAACAGTTATAACACAACAAAGACGCTAAACATTTAGTTTAAATGCTTTCACCCCTATGTCGGTTTTAATGGATGGTATCCCGAAATAAGTCAATCTATTCAGTCTTCGGTATAAATGAACATACTGGGATCCCAAAGCGATAAAACACAAAAAGGGTACCTATAAAGTTTCGAAGACAAAGCCCACAAAGCTAATGCTTCGTGTTGTCTACTTTCTAAAGACAAACTCAATCCTTATTAATGACCTTATGCATTCAAACTTGTTCCATGATAAGCCTGAGCCAAAGAATCCCGCATGTCCTTCGAAACACAGGAGACACATATAGTAAAAGCTCGTTGTTGTCTGTCATTAATACCAAATTTGTTCAATGCCAGCATCCTTGGATAATATCCCTTGATAAGTCCAACCATCAGAAATCAAAGTATGAGATATAGGGCGTCTCAATAAAAGTATGAAGTAAAATATCCGGCAAATGCCCCCGCGGCTCAGATTACAGGCCCTTACTTAATGTGACTCTATCACTCCGATGACGAGTTGAATCTCGGCTTTGAGTTAAATAAACGTTTGTGATTCGAGATTCGAGATTGGACTTACTGAACTGGACATAAGAACCCGTTTCCGGGTTATGGTCTACCATAAAAGTTGTCTTCAGGCGCTTTGATCACACCAAGAGATGGTAGGGCCTATTGGGTGGATGGATGTATGTGCGGAGGAGCCGAGAAAATAACATTAGTGAGGTCCTCAAGCCCTCAGACTTTAGAGCCTATTGCACTTAAGGCTCAGGAAAAAGGTTGATAGAGGAGATGGGAATGGGAAGAGAAAAGAGATGGTGTGTGGAAAGGGAGAAAGAGTTCTGTTCTCCTATGCAAATTTCCCAGACTCATTAATGAATCTCAGCAGATCATTCCATAACATCTGAACCCAGCGTGCACAATCTTGTTCTGGAGAAAGCAGGACATGCACAGAGAAAATGCTCTGTACTATTTACCTCCTCCAGGCAAGACGGATCTTCGACGATGCCAATGTTGGATAGTGTCTATTAGTCTATAAGGCCGATAAAACTTTCTTATATAAAGAATTTCTGTTTAAATACAAAGGAATATTTTGTTTTCATTGTTTAACTTGATTTATTTTATTATTGTCCACTTGAGTAAATAAATTGAAATCGTTCAAATATATTGAAAAAACGATCTCAAAACAGTGTTACCAGTCTAGGAGATTTTCTTCTAGATTTAGAAGATTCTTGGCCTTTTAGGAGAATTTTTAAGAGAAAGAATTCTCTAAGAGATTTACAGTCTATCCTACGAGCTAAGTCTTAAACAAAAAATTTTGTGAGTCGTAGAGCAAATCAAGATATCGGTGTTTTACTTTTTATTTTTATTTTATTTTATTGTTTTTATCATTAAAATTAATAAACTATTTTTATTTAATTATGTTATGTGTTTTGTAAATTTTAAAGCATTTTAAAAATTACTTCTGGGTGCATTGCTTAAAAAGTTTTTCTTTTGAACAATATGTCGCGTTCTATGACTGTAGATTTATGACAAGTTTTTGAAGAGTAAGTGAAAAGCTTTTCATAAGGTCTACTAAATTTGAAGTAAATAGGTAGTAAACGATTTTATATAACTAAATTTTATTTGCTCTCTACACCTTTTCAAGTTCGATTTCAGAAAGCGTAAATTCAATTTCAGAAAGCGTAGATTCAATTTCAGAAACATAAATTCAATTTCAGAAAGCGTAGATTCAATTTTAGAAAGCGTAATTTCAATTTCAGAAACATAAATTCAATTTCAGAGCAAATGTTGAATTTATTTTGGTTGCATTTACACAGATTTGATTTGTTTGGATACCTCTGTGTTTCCTCCGATATCTGCCCTGTATATGTATATTGACAGGTTGACCAAAAAGGAAATTGAGTCATCATGGCGTACCAGGACCGACTGTGGCCCTCCCTCTCCTTGACGAAAACACGATTCGTACTGTCCTTGAGTCGTACCTCCATTCGACAGCTCGTTGGAGTCATCACCGGACACTGCGCTATTGGATATGCTTACCAAATGGCGCCTCTCGTCGGGTGATGTCTGCCGTAGCTGTGGAGATAAAGAAGAAGTAGAAACGATACAACACTTCCTGTGTCACTGCCCGGCTCTGCAGGAACGCCGTCTCCCCACCTTGTGGTCAAGGTTCCTGGCCGACCTGGCTTGCACGGCGAAGGTCGAAATCTCGAATCTGCTCTCCTTCATTAAGAGGTCGAACTGGTTTCCCCTTGATTGAGACTATTGGTTAGCTCCAGAACACCATAAGAAGGGATTCACAATAGGCCATTATGGCCTCCGAGTGTACACATGGCTTTCGTACGTAGTTAAAAAATTTGGCAAAGTGCACTTTTCCAAAAACATTTTTTATACATTAAAGGTAGTTTCTGAAATTGAATTTACGTTTTCCGAAATTGAATTTACGCTTTCTGAAATTGAATTTATGTTTCTGAAATTGAATTTACGCTTTCTGAAATTGAATTTACGCTTTCTGAAATTGAATTTGTGTTTCTGAAATTTAATTTATGCTTTCTGAAATTGAATTTACGCTTTCTGAAATCGAACTTGAAAAGGTGTAGAAGCCATAGAAAACTCATTGAAACGCACATTCATAGTCCGATTGTATTTATGTAAGACGTACAAATGCAACTCGGCTTTACGAAAATGTGACTGACAGGGACGGCACAAAGACCAACTGGACAAAGCATAGATTAAGCTAAGGGTTTTTAAATGACGGAAAATAGTCGGGTTACGAAAGCGCACGCGGGAAAGAATGACATTCGACATTCATCGTAAAACAACGAAAAAAACGGACCGCTGGACCCCATAGGACTATTGAATTAAATTTAAATAAACAAGAGTTCTGAAAAATGAAAGTAAGAACCTACAACTACATCTATATCGCCTTTCCTTTCAGATATATACGTACTAAGGCTTCGAAGAGTCATACTTAGGTCCTTCGATTCAACAGTCTTTGGCTGAATGGCCGAATTGGTCACGCCTGGGCCCTGAAGGACCCAGATTAAGCTCCTTACACTTTAAAAACGAGTGAATTAATGTTCGCTTAGAATGCCTGAGATTAATTAGATACTTATGTATGTATGTCACATGACCCTTGTGGTCCACTCAAACTACACTTGGAATTAGATACAATTCAACATTAGACACAATGCAACAATTAAATTCATTAATACGACAACAGCTAATGGAATTCAATTACAGTAATACAAACGAAAATGCAAATAAAAGAAAACTACATATTTTTTAACTAGGTTTGTATGCAATTATGTTCATACAAACATATATTTCAAAGTGTGTGCATTTCTATCTGTAACGAAAGAAAAAACAATAATTCAAAATTTTAAGCGTCTGCAAGTTGCTCCCCGTGGCAACAGTTGCGTGACTGGCAAACAAACGACACCCAGCGGCGCGCCAACGCCCGAGGCGTATCAACTGCAACTGTCAACTGTGTCAAATTTCGCCAATCCACCTGTCAGCCATTTGCAAACACTCGCAACTAATCGGCACAAATAGCAAACAATAAAACAAATATGCCAAGAGTTGCTTATTTAGCAATGGCGGCCGGCCGAGCCCCAAAACTCCAACTCGGACTACAGTCCGCCGAGTGCTGGACGCCAAATAGCAACGGACAGTGGCAACAACAACACTAAATAGTAACAACTATGACAATCGCATACAAATGAGACATGGCGCATGGAGCAATGTATGCAAATGCAAGCAACACACACAGACACAGAGACGCACACTCACAGTCAAGGAAAGCAAGTAATATGCAAGTAATAAATTGCTGACATTTTAACAAATACATACAAATACAACATAACAAATAATTTCAAATTAAAAGCGCACTAAACATAAATTAAGCATATGGTCGGTGCACCACGCTTACCCCAACCCCTTTCCCCCCCAGCCAATTCTGCTGCCACTGCTTCTTCTTTGCCGCTGAATGCCTCATTTGCTTGGCTCATTTGTGTGGCTTGTTGTTGTCATTACTGCTTACATTATCTATGAGAAATACACTGAAAGAAACTCATGGTCAATTTTAATGATTTCTCTAGAGAAATATCTATAAAGTTTAGTAAGAAGGGTTGATATGGCCAGTTAAGTATGTAAGTACTTAGTAGAACGAAATCCATTCTATTGTATGAACTTAATGGCTTTATTTCGCATAGTTGGAATGATTCGATTTAGGTCAATTTTGTCCAGTTTCGTTGGACTTGTAACGTCTTATCTACTTATTTACATAATTGGGTTACTTCACCTTCTTACTTCACACCTTCTCCGCAGGAGCTTCATCGTCCATACGGCAGACATGGCCAAGTCAGAGCAGCCGCTCTATGTTGATTTGGTGTGTTACGCCCATGCGATTACTTGTTGCAATTTTGAAGGTATTATTATTATTGATGGGGATAATGCACCGCGACCTGCAGATCTATTGTGCCCCCTTCTTGAACTTCAAAGACTATCAGTGAGTCCAGTACCCCTCTAGATATCCAGTCTGTACCTGGTATAAGATGGTCCCCCCAGGTGTTTTTTTCTTTTATGCATGAGTACAGGGCATTTTCCTAGTATATGTATTGCAGTCTCGTTTTCCTGCAAGCAGAACCTGCAATACCCGTTTTCTCGGATTCGTAGTTTAGCTAGATGATTATTCATTTAGCATTTCTGTGATAATCCTTAGATTATTCTTTGATAAGCTTATGCATTCCTCGAATCTTTTCCTATTGTAGGACCCGATAACCATCTGAGAATGACCTAAACCTGGTTGATTTTCCCCAGTATTGATTCCTTCTGGTTATCTCGTCCTTTCTCGTTAGGATAGAAGAACCTTTCTTTTTCCAAACCACAAAAAAGTTCTGGGCCGACAAAGGGTGTGCAAGCTCCCTTCTTTGCCAGTTCGTCGGCCCGTACATTTCCTTCAATGCCAGCGTGGCCCTGAATCCAAAGTACCCAGACCTGGTTGTAACTGCCAAGATCGTTCAGCTTCTCAAGGCACTCCAGAACCACTTTCGGGGTCTCCTGGTAGAATCTTATAGCCTGGATTGCCGCTTGGCTGTCGAAGAGGATATCAATCTTTCGGTTCCGGTTCTTATGTCCACACCAAATTGAAATATGTAGACCTTTCAATGGCACGATTTCCGCCTAGAAAATAGTGGTGTATTTTCCCATAGGTTCCGAGTATCTTGTCTTCGCCCCTTTTACGCCTATCACGGTGCTCTCCTTAGTTGAGGAGCCATCTATGTACCAGGATATCATACGCTGGTCTATCAAATATGTATCCGATATACCTATCCAGTTTCTTACTAACAAAATTTTGAAAAAAAATGTAGGAAAAAAATGTTGAAGGTATGTAAAGGTATGTAAATAAGCCTCTTTGTCAGGCATCGTCCGAATCGTCCCTACTGGAACAATGGATTTTCAGAAGCTTCTCTTGAGGTAAATTTTTCACTATCAAAATCTTTCGCCATAGATGGGAACAGGTGATCATCACTTGATGCCACGTTCGGACTATAAGTTGGATACATAGGAGCCTTACCTTCCAACAAAGTTCCCTCAACTTTTGGTGAATCACTATCGATGTGTGTGGTCTGACAATCTCCTGGTTTCTGGACGATTGCTTTCTTCAGATGGTTCAATTGTGCACATTACAAGTCCAAATTAGTAGATCGGATATATAAGAATAACTCATGATAGATGATTCCCTGCTAATCCAACCACACTCCGACCAAAAATATTGCTAGTCCTCAGTACTGGCCTCTCCAGCGTTTGCGCCGACTCATTGCCTTCCGAACAACAAAGCAACAATTTTTTTGTATCTTTTTGTTTTCGTCAGGATCTATTTTTCATCACCCCTCACCATCCTTTTAAGAATTGAGTCAATTGTGTTGCAATTCGCAGATGGAAATTCCTTTCATGAAGATTTTATGCTTTCAATCATGTGAGACCCCCACATCGAGCTTCTTTTTGTATCCAGCTTTATTCAAGTGGTCTAAAACGATTGTTGTGCGGTATTTATTTCCTGTATAATCAAAGCAGTGATAACATGGCAGTCAGTCTACGATTTTTATGATTTGATTGGAATTTTCCATAGTTGCGGAATGGTCTCCCTACATATATCTTCCCCAGCACTTATGATCTTGATGGGTTCAAGGCAAGAGTACATAAATTCTTCACCGAACATCCCTCCGAACCTATACATCCTTCCTGAACCAGCGCAAAGCCTCGCATTTATAGGGGTTTTCCTTGCGCGTTGATTCGTATTAAAAAAAAACAAAAAAAATACTTTGCCTTCCAGAAACGTGTTGCAACTTTGACATAAAAATTACCAGAACGGCATTGAATAAATCAAAAAAAGCCACGATTGGCTTTTGAAACGTGAAGACTTTAAAGACTATTCACAATTTCAGCCAATTCTGTCGAGGAGAAACTATAAAATATGACGTTTTCTCTCCTTGCAGATGTCCATTTTGACGCTCAAACAAAATGGCGTAAAGCAAACACAAAACTGTGTGAAAAGTTGTTTTAGTATGAAATCTTATCTTTCTAACGCCATCTAGTGAAACCCGATTGCTCTTAAGCAACGTAGGATAGAAACTACTAATGTGATCTAAAGGAAAATTAATGGATTTCTTCTTTTTTACTACATTATATATTTGAAAAAAACTTTAATGCATCGTGCACCGAAAATGTCAAATATGTTTTTAGAAGCTTTAAGAAAATTACAAATGTACATACAATAACAACATTTTTCACACTTAGTTGAAAAGAAAAACACTAAATATTTTATTTAATATTAAACAGAATTGTTAAAAAAAAATAAATAAATAAATTTTCTAATTTAATAGTAATGAATATGAATAACTAAATAATAATATTTATTTGCATTTTTATCACAACAATAATTTTTGTATTTTATGTTTATTCTTTTAAAATTTTAAAATAAATGTTTTTATGAACAAAATTATTTAATTTTCTAATGTTATAATGATGTATATGAATAAATAAATAAAAACATTAATTTATATTTTCATAACAACGTATATTTTTATTTTTATGTATTTATTGGTTTATAATTTTAAAATAAATATTTTTATACAAATAAAAATAAATTAATTTTCTAATGTAATAATAGTAAATATAAATAAATAAATAATAACATTAATTTTTATTTTTATAACATAATTCGTTTTATTTTTATAAATTTTTACTTTTATAATGTTGAAAAAAAATTTGTTATAAAAATAAAAACAAATTAATATTCTAATGTAATAATAATAAATATGAATTAATAAATAATAATATTTATTTTTATTTTTTAACATTTATTTTTATTTTTTTATATTTAAATTTTTATAATTTTAAAAATAATTTTAAACAAATCAAAAAACAATTTTCAAAATTGTTAAACCCCAACAATTTATGAATTCCATATTTTCGCTCATACATATTTTGCGTGTATTGGCATTTGTTTTTGTTGTTGTAACTGTTTGTAGCTATCAATTTGCATAGTTACGTGACATTTGAATAATCTTTGCCCTCCACACCTCAGGCCGTCACTATTGCCACGCAAACAGTCTTATCCGCTTATTGTCGAGAAAATTGCCGGCACCACAGCAGCCAGGGGTAGGACAAACAACAACAACAACAACAACAACAACAACAATAACAACAACAACAGTAGCAGCATGAGGACAACGAACAACCTGTGGCCACATTCGCCGCACTGCGATGACATTTTGTGGGGCGTTGGTCGCTTTAGCAAATTGCTGTGTGCCACACAAAGGCACAACATACACACACACACACACATATACACAAACAGCGTCCGGCTGATGATAAGAATTGTTGCTTTTGATAATTATTGCCTTTATTAAGTTTATTGATGGCGCAAGGGAGCAAGCGGCAGCAGCAGCCCACAACAAATGTATTGCGGGCGAAAAAGTACCCACACACCGAACCGGACAGACAGCTGCATAGTTGGACGAACGGACGCGCAGCCGAGGGCGTTGCATTTGCATGCAAAGGAATTGCAACAAAGTGCCAAGCAGCTTACAAGTAGTGCACAAACTTTTGTAACTATGTGTGTGTGTGTGTGTGAGAAGTGAGTATGTATGTGTGTCAGTGTTGCATTACTGCAATAATAATTATTGAGTATTTACGTTTAATGAGTGCTGCACTTTAATTAATGCGAAATGTCACAAATATGCAAAAAAAAAAATTGGAAGTAAGAAATAAAATTAAAACAAAAATTGTAATGAAGTTAAGGGATTTTAACAATACTTACAAAAAAAATATTTATAGGTTGGGAAAAAATATTGAATTACACCAAAGTGAGTGAAAACTCATTATTGGTACAGATAACTTATACTTTCGCTGTGGAAAAAATTGTTTCAGAACATATTCAATAAATAATTTTAAACATGAAAATGCCGCATGAAATATATGTTCATGTTAATTTACAAATGTTTACTCAAAATAAATCCATAAATATTCCAATAGATGGATTTTAGATGTAATAATCTATAATCTATGGTTGGTAATCCATATTTCTGACATATATCGCGTTATACAAGTGCAATCGGCTCATGCTGGATGGCATTAAAAAGATAATATTTCATACTAAAAAAACTTTTCAGAGAGTTTTGTGTTTGCTTCACGCCATTTTGTGTGGCGCGTGTCACAACTGGACACCTGCAAGGAGAGAAAACGTCATATTTTATAGTTTCTCCTCGACAGAATCGGCTGAAATTCTGAATAGTGTTTAATGTTTTGATACTTTAAAAGCCAAACGCTCAAATTTGTACTTTCCTCGATGCCTTTCCGAAAATTTTGATGTCAAAGTTACAACACGGAAGGAAAGCTGTACAAAAAAAGGTTATTAGAAACCGCTGGAAAGTTGCTGGATTCAACAAGAAACTAATTTGAAACCACTTCATGGTGCTGGATTCTAAAAGAAGCTTTATTGGGCCCACTTAAGTAAAACTGGATTTAAAAATAAGCTCGTTTGATATCACTTAAATAAAATTGGATCTAAAACTAAGCTCATTTGAAACCAATGAATAAAACTAAATTTGAAAAAAGCTCGTTTGAAACCACTTAAATGATGGTGGATTCAAAAAGAAGCTTGATTGGACCCACTAAAGTAAAACTGGATTCAAAAAGAAGCTCGTTTGAAATTACTGAAATAAAACGTGATTCGAACAGAAGCTCGTTTGGAACCACTTGAATGATGCTGGATTCGAAAAGAAGCTCGTTTGGAACCATTTTAATGGTGCTGGATTCAAAAAGAAGCTCGTTTGAAATCACTGAAATAAAACGTGATTCGAACAGAAGCTCGTTTGGAACCACTTGAATGATGCTGGATACAAAAAGAAACTCATTTGGAACCACTTTATTGAAACTGGATTTGAAAAGAAACTCGTTTGGAACCACTTCAATGATTCTGGATACAAAAAGGAGCTCGATTAGACCCACTAAAGTAAAACTGGATTCAAAAAGAAGCTCGTTTGAAATTACTGAAATAAAACGTGATTCGAACAGAAGCTCGTTTGGAACCACTTGAATGATTCTGGATCCAAAACGAAACTCATTTAGAACCACTTTATTGAAACTGGATTCGAAAAGAAGCTCGTTTGGAACCACTTAAATGATGCTGGATTCAAAAAGAAGCTCGTTTGGAACCACTTGAATAAAACTGCATTTGAAAAGAAGCTCTTTAATGATGCTGGATTCAGAAGAGAATATGGAATAGAAGAAGAAGGAAACTGGATTCAAAAAGAACCGAATTTCCATCTGAAAATCAGAAAGGCTTAGCTGTGTGTTGGATGGGATCATCTACCATGAGCTGCTTTCATATAGGCGAACTTTTAATTTGGTGGACCGTCTGAACGAAACAATTGCCGGAAGCGGTTTTTATGGTTAGGTTTTATAGGTTAGGTATAGGTTTTATTTTAACCTATGGTTAATAGGGTAGAAATTGTGTTCCATCAGGTCAACGTCAGACCAAACACATTGAAAGTGACTCCCCAGAAGCTCTGTGATTTGGTTGGGAGACCTAGTTCATCAGCTTATAGTCCAAATCTGGCACCAAGTGATTACCACCTGTTTCTATCTTAAGTGACTGAGTTTGTTGGTGAACAATTTGACTCAAAACAAGCTTCTTGTAAAAAGTGACTATCCCAGTTTTGTGCCAATAAAGACGAGGGTTTCCATAAGAAAAAAAATATTATAATCATCTGTAAAATGGCTACAGGTTAGTGCACAAAACGTTGCTTACTTATTTGATCTAAATTTGATCATTCCAACTATGCTAAATGTAGCTTTCAATTTCATGCAAAAGTAATGCAGTTTTTTTTAGACTAAATCTTAAATAATGCATCCGGGATTTAAACTTATGGTCTCTGCTTTCTTTTTTACATCACAAAAATGGGTTAATTGCAATGAAGAGCTTGAAGAAAGCGTTTTCATATATCTTTACGCAACAAGGTTACCAGAAGGTGAGGTTAGGTTATGTTGGCTTTCTCTGTAAGAAACACACTCGGAGGCCCATTGTGATACCACACATTTCATCCGTTTTTAAATGTGTATGCAACCATGCAAGGTTACCAGAAATCTAATTATTTGTTTGCTTAATTTTCTTAAATTGAAAAAATTAACTTAAAATATTTTATTTTTTTATTTTTGATACTCATTGCATTTAACAACATTTAAAACTCATAAGAAAATCATAATTTATTCATTATCTAATTTTAAAATCGTTTTTAACTGGTCACCTCATGCACATCCAATAAGTTTTGCGTGTGACAGTTTGCGCAAATAAAATAAAAATAAGAAAAAAAATATTTTAATTTGCAAAACAGATTAAAGACAATGCACAAAAGGGTCCCCGAGGCCTGAAACATGAATCCAACTGAAAAAAAAAACACAACAAAACCAACAACAATAAAATATGTCAGCACAAGTAAAAGATATACAATAACAACAACAACGGCAACAGCAAATACAACAATAACCACGGCAACACGTATTTGCGCCGAATTGCACACAGCACGCACACAAATGCAAGAGAAAAAGCACAACAACAACAGCAACATCAACGCATACTCCTGCACATGTAGACCAACGATACACAAATGTACACAGTGGACAGCGTTGCCACTATTGCCGAGAGCATTAACATCAACGACAGCAACAGTAGCAACAAAAACAACAACAACATTATCACCAAATTATATGAGCACATTAAATATGATAATAAAATTAAGCCACAACAACAACAATAAAAATAATGATAATTACGAAAAAGTGCAACGGCAGTGAGTGGCGAACGGGTTCAAGACGAAAAAAAAAACGTTTTAAAGAAATTACAGAAATCGAGGAAATTATGAAAATGAGTTCAATAGGTTTCAAATGAACTTCTTGATTGAATCTATATAATAAAATATTTTATCATTTATATCTAATAAAAAGATGATATGTGGATCGTGTTCGAGGTATTCTAAGGTGTGGATTAGAAAAGTAAACTCCAGAGATTAGAAAAAGAATGTCAGCTATCAGTTTAATATCGAATAATTGTAGAGTGTTGAACGAATCACCTACCTAGATGGAGCAATAATGCAACTAAGAGTTTCCGAGTTACGATGTTTTCTCGCTTACTTAACTACTACATCTACAAGTGGGGAGCCAATGGCATAGAAAATGGTCAATTTTGTATGGCAGCCCCCTTAAGACTTGGAGTTAGCGGGTAGGTATATTTGGAAGAAACATTTGGAAGAGAAAATAAATGAGTGTCGGTCATACATTTGATACATCTGGTGGCAACCTGGGAGCAATGGGAGCCCATTTTATAAAAACGAACATTTTGTATGGGAGCCCCATTAAGAGTTGGAGATAGGGGATGAGTATGTTTGAAAGAAATGTTCAGTTAGGAAAACTAGAGGGGTCGGTCATAGATTTTAACCCTTTAAGAGCAACTTCTGACCAGCTGTGGAGCAATTTGTCGAATTTCCCAGCTTTTTTGTGAACTTTGACCTCGATGCGATGCCATTTAGCCCCACCCTAGCTCCAAAATTTGTTGGCTCATGCACTTTTTTACCAAACCGCATAAAATGAGAGGTTGCGGAGCATCGGAATCGAGAAATCGTCCACTAATTCCAGTCTAGTGTCCACATACCTTCTTTGTGCTCTAACCATATCAACAAAATACAACTTGCACCAAGTGCTGATCTCTTTGCAAAACAACGCTTGAGCACTAGTTACAAAAGTCGTATGTAAACTTTAGATGTGCTTCAATGGGATATTTATGCCACTCGTCGTATTCACCAGACGTTGATACTTCCCACTTATTCCGATTGATGATTTTTGATTTGGCCTGGCAAAACTGATCTTCTTACGAAGAAGCTAAATATTGACTCGATTGTTAGATTGAATAGGTGGATCGCCTGAAAAGATGAGAATTGTTTCAAACGTGGAATTCGTATGCTGTCTGAAAGATGAAAAACAATTGCAGCTAAAGATGGACCAAACTTTGAAAAAAAAAATATTGGTTTTATTTTTCTGAATAATGCTTCAGAGTTACAAGAAACTTATTTGTGCTGCCAATAGATTTCTGTGACTAATGATCAAAAAATAGCCTGTCCCCATAGTGCACATCTTTCAATCAACCAGACTCAACATTTGCACACAATCTGCGCGACTGTCTGATTGTATCAGTCATCGGATCGTGTATACCTCATGTTAGAAGCTTCAACTATATTTTAAACAGATATGTTATCGATAATCGAAATTGTTGTCTCCAATTCCTAAATTGGCCTTGAACTGAACACTGCGAAACACGGCGCAACACTGCCATAACCATCGACATACACATGGACAGATAATATCAACTAAAACAACAACTATAACAACATTGTCATTAACATCAACAACACATCAGCGAAGCAATGCATTGCGACGTCCAAGCGTGTAAAAATTTCTACCAGCATTTTCCTTAACCTTTTCAATGCTTCGGCGTTCAATATCACTTATAATACGTATTATTGCTTTTTATTATTATTGTTTGTTTTTGTGTTTCTTTTTGTTGTTGTAAATCTCACATTCCTTCATAAGATCGTCAGTGTTGTTGTTATTGTTGTTCTCGTTGGGCGTTTGCATATGTAAAACACGCATTAAATGTAAATAAGATAAAAAGGCGCCGCAGCAGCAGACCAATGGCTGACTGGCCATACGTGTGTCCGTCTGTCTGTGCGTTTGTCTGTCCATACGAACGTTCGTGCCGTGTGGCTGTGTCGCCCAATCTCGAGCAACCTTTGGCCTCATGCGTAGCAGCCAAAATGTATGGGCCAACCTCTGCTATAATCACCAACGACGGCTGCCAGCTGGGCGCTGTGGTCCTTGGCGCCCTCACTGCCACCGCCACCGCAATTATGCCTCCTTAGTTAAATATTGAAATTTATATATTTAAAACGTTTTCGAATGTGTTTTCAAGTGGTTTTTCTTTTAGTTCGGCCTACTTTTGTTCAAATATCTGACAACAACAACAACAAGAACAACCACAGCAGTAAGCAGCCACCGCAGCAAAGAAGCTACCACAGCATTGCAACAATAACAAAAGCAAAAAGGAGGCAGGTTTTTTTTTTGGTTGTGGGTCTTTAATTTATGGCCAAATTTTTGCCAGTTTCCTCAGTTACATTTCGGCCATTTCGCATTCAGAAAATATATGGAAAAACCATGTGAACAAATAACTACACACATGGTTACTCACACTCACATGTGGCAGTCTAACGGCGAAAGGAGTAAGTAATATTTGTATGTGTGTGTGTGTGTGTGGGTATCTTTGACTTTTGTGAGCCTTTGAATAGTCCAAAATGAATTCTATTTTTTATTTATGTTTTCTGCAACCGTACCGAAAAAAAAATAAAAAAAAGAAATACAAAACTAAAGAAAGCAAAATTAAAAAATAAAAAATACAAAAAAGCATAGCTTATTTGTTTTTATCTTAAAATGTTGAATCTTTCTTTACCAACTCTCACACAAACACTCTTCTCACTTCTGTGTCCGCCGCAGCTGTGGCTGTTGCTGTTTGTTGTCTTTGCTGTTGTTGTTATTGTTGCTTTTATTTTCATTTTGATTTTGGCTTTTTGGCTTTTCAAATATATTTGTTATCTTCTTTGACACTTTTGTCGCCCCGCTTCGCCGCCCCACAGTCCAACGCTGGCCGGCTAACTTTGACCAATGTTTTGCCGCTGTAGCAGTTTTCCACAATTTTTGGCACGCGCTGTCCGGCTGTCCATTGCCTCAATGCTGCTTACAAATTCAACTTGCCATACTCGACTCTTCGCCCCTTCGCCCCTCTCCCCCTCGCCATGCATAAACTTGTATCGTATCGGCACTACTGGGGTCAAAGGGTTAACTGGGCCTATTGATGGCGTTGCTGATTTGGCTTGTTATTTACACCAACAGCTCGAATGGCCAAAATCAAATTCATAAATAAATTTTTGTGCAGCTGCAGCGCCCTTCACATGGCCACGTGTGTCTGTGTGTTTGTATTGGTTTGTGTAGATTTGCGGTAAGTTTTGGGTACGTGTGGGCCAACACACTCGTTAAAAGCGAATCTTAGGCGAGTTTCGCTCAAATTACTTCTGGTCAGTGGCAATGGGATTATGATTAATATGGGTGGGCCCGGCATCGACCGCTGGCCGCCACTACCCTCATCTTTGTTGGCCTTTGTGTGGTGACTGCGGTCACCGCTCGCTCGCCGCACTGCAAAATGCGGTATTCAAAATTAAAAGCATTTTGTATCTCGTCGTCCATTGGCAGCCAGCCGCGCTTGGGATCCAGCGCCACGATTTATTAATACTTGATGGCTTTTCGCATATCTTTGGCGCTGCACACGTACTTTGGCATTGGCAGGCAGGCACATGGAAATTGGATAGTTTGTTAGATTTATTATTGCCAAAAAAAAACTAATAATATAGAAGAAGGTGGGCTGACTCTGCGCTGACCTGACGAGGTGGCTGAGCAGATACGTGATGCGTATGAATGATGGCCTCTGTGCGCTCCTTGAAATTTTTAATTAAGCACTTTCCAAATTTAATTTGAAAAGTGATTTTCTCTATCAATGACCCCAAGAAAATTTTCTAACACATCAAACAGGCAATTTGAAAAATTGATAAAAGGTCTAAGCGAATACAAATAGGGCAGCGATTAATGCATTTCAATGCTTACTAGAGCTGCAAAACTATCGATGGCACTATCGATAGTATCGATAGCTTTCATTTTTACTTCACTATCGATGGTTTTCGTCACTATCGATACTATCGATTCGCTGTCATCTGTGTTTTCGATCAGGAAAACACGAGTGTTGGCGCTTTGGAAGAATTCTAACAAACTTGGTAGATTTATGTTTGAATTTTTATTTTATGCTGGTTGGTACATTTTATTTGAATTTGGTCGATTTTCGGGAAACTTTTTGTGTCTTCTTCAATTCGTGAAAAAATTGTCAGATAACATCAGTAGTCTGACAAGATTGTAAAGAAATGCTTAACATTACCGGTGATATAAATATTTGAACCGAAACGTGAGAAGCTTACTATCTGTTGGTTTGTCAAAAAGGGCGAGTAAGACGATTTATGTGCATGTTTCTTCAAGTGCGGAAACATATTCTTGAGTCTGGGTGTCTGAGTAATAGCATTGATAACGTTTAATGTTTGAAAATATACTTCAATATACTTTATAATGTTCAAAAATATACTTAAAAAAGAATTTTAAAATAAATATCAATTAGTTTAGTTTTTTGGCTGCGATAGTATCGATAGTATCGTTATATTTTTTCCAAACTATCAAAACTATCTGATGCTATGCGATAGTTTCGTTAGATTCGATAGTATCGATTGTTTTTTCCAAACTATCGAAACTATCTGATAGTTCGACTATCGATAGTTTTGCAGCTCTAATGCTTACAAATGGTTTATGACAAAGCTTTCCAGTGTTGCCAGATACCTGAAATAACTTTCTCCTTAATCTACAAAAATACTGAAATTTCCTCCCAAAAGCTAAAACAAGCTCCTGAATATTTTTTCATAATTTGGGTGACAGCAATAAGTGAGAACGAGATAGAACGAGCTTACATTTGGAAAGCTTAAACATTTTTAAGACATGCTTTGATGCTTTGACTATGCCAAATATGCCAAAATATGTTTTGCTCCAGTGTTCCCAATACATTATGATGTATCATTATCCAAAAATCTCCCAAAAATCCACTAAAGATCCGAAAAATCCCCTAACATAAAATAGTATAAATCTCCTAAACTTTCTCCTAAACAATTCTTCCTCCTAAAAATTCTCTTAGAAGGCCAAAAACCTCCTAAATCTAGGGGGAAATCTCCTGATCTGGCAGCACTACTAGGCTCAGTCCATTTGGACTATTGTACTATACCCATGGGAGAGGGTAAAAGAAAGGAAAATATAGGGGATAAGAGTTGTGGAAGCGATTATTCACCCGCCCGAACTTTCTGGCTTCTTCAAGGAACCTGAGAAGTTCAAGGAGAAGAAGAGATTTTACCTTCACTTGCATGGTTCTTGATCCATTGTAGGACTTCTGCAGCGATGACGCCAATTGCTCACTCTGATCCCATTTCCTCTAATCCCAGATTGGCCAGTTTATCGGCTACTTTGTTACCAAGAACACCAGAGTGTCCTTAAACCCATATAAGGGCCAGCTAGTTGTGTCTTCCGACAATCCTCAGCTTTGCCTCAAATTCGCTTACGATCTTTGAGTAGTTTTTAGGGTTTTCTACGACCTTTAGAGCAGCTTGGCAGTCACTGCAGACCTCTATGCGTTTTTTCCGCATTTTTTACTCAATGATTCAGTAGGCTACATACAGGATGGCAGAGACCTCTGTTTGGAAGGCCGTCGATATCACCCATCCGGCGTCCAAGTACCATTTTCTTCATCCAGGTACCAACCAACTTTATTGGCCTCGTAGAATATATGCGTAAGACTCTGAATTGATCATTGTTCTTTTCAAAAATATATCACGGCATCGACGCTCAGGCAAACCGTATTGTTACGAAAATGACTTCTCTAAGTTCGTCTCTGGATTGTGCTTGAAAATAAAACCACTTCATTTATTCAGCGCAAACGCAGTCAAAAACGAGCAATAACTTTATTTACAAATTAACACTTGTTTGTCTTGACACTTGCTTCTACTTATTGGACTATTGCATGTTTCCCCTTTGCTTGCTCAAATCAGATTCGTCCTCTGCGCTGCACCTGGCTGCCTTTTATACCTGTCTGCTTCGCGTCGATTGTTCTCGCACGTTCCAGTTGGACTATCTCTCGATCGTTCGCGCACATTCCAATTGGACTTTATCTCGATCGTTCTCGCACATCCTATTACCATCGCGAGCCATCCTTGCCATATCGAAATTATAGCAAGTCGGCCGTACTTTAAAGTGCGTCCTAAAAGTATGCCCGTAGTAACATTCATGCCTAGCACAGCGACAGGGTGCCTCATAGTTACAGTATGAAACCAATATTCAAACGATTTATCTCTAAAAATACAGATATACTTCTTTTCGCGAATTGGGAAATGTAGAAAATTTAATCTTTGGAGTGAAGGAGTTGGTCTCCTGAGGTGAGCGTTGTTTGTTCCTCCTGCACCGATAACCAGATGTCCCTAAAACAAATGATAAAATAAATGATTAAGAACAAAACTATTGAAGTGAAGGTGTTCCACCTTAGAGTTCATTGCTTCACAGAGACTGACAAACCTCTGAGCGTGTCGACCAATGTTAACTAATCATTGAAACGAAGGAGTTGGTCTCCTGAGGTGAGAGTTAGTTGGTCCTACTTTGGTAAAGCGATGACCAGATGCTCTTAGACCTTAGACCTCAATGACCTATTAAGAAAAAACCAGTATGAATGAAAGTGTCGTTCCTTAGAGTTAATTGGTCTACAGAGAATAAATTTTCCGAGCGTTAGTAACCAATGTTGAACTAGATGAGAGTGAGAGATAGTTGTTCCTCAAGCAGTGCATCGATCATAAAATGCTCTTAGAAAGAATGATCCATTAAGAACAACATTTTTGAAGTGAAGATGTTCCAGAGGTAATTGGTCCACAGACACTTTAAAACGGATAGTTGGTCCCACTGTGGTGTACCGATGACCACAAATTCATAGAGTTTTTGTGACATTGCTGGTATATCCAGAGCCTTTTCGCTGAACAAATGTGTGTGTGCTTAGTTGATAATATGATGAAGCCAAGGGGAGCTTTTAACAATCGTAAGATTTTAGAAAATAGCGACTTTAACCTAATATCAGTGATACTTCTATGAATAGGAACCCATTACAAGTGGCGCCCTAGAAGGGCTCGAGACGATTTTTCAATGACATTTGGCAAAACAAATTTCTACTTCTTGCCCGACACTTCCGTCACACCAAATATTTCACTAAGGCCGCTTCAGGACCTCACTTAGAACTAAACGCAAGCTTGGTACTTAAGCGGATTTAATTATATTGAAAACTAACCTAAAAAGTTTTTACTGCAAATGTTTCTCATTCGTCACACGATTTTTTAATAACCCAATGTGTCGCTTCTGTGCCGCTCCTCTACCCACTTTAAGTCCATTTCCTTTGACATTACATCAAAATGTGTCAGGGGAGATCAACCGAAATCAGTTAACTAAATTGTGTTTCCCTACTTGGCGGCGCGCAAGAGCGTTGCCGGTGTCGTTATCAAAGCAGCAAATGCAACACTGCGCGTGTCAGCTGAGCGACGACAAACGTCTGTTGACTGTCGTGAAGTCATCAATTATGCTGGTTAAAGGGGGCCGTGGCAGTGCGAAAACGCTGCGCACGGCACACTAAGCCAGCATCAACAGCAAACGATGCCAGCAACAATAACAACAACAACAAAACTGCAACAGCAACATTGTTACAATAATTGAGATATTTTTCATTTCGGGCAGCGAATTCCACTTACCGGCAACAACTAATGGTTGGTAGGTGGAAAGCATGGTGGGAAAAAGAGGCAGAGAGGAAGGGGGGCAGTGAAGACGAAGGCAGAATGGCAGCTGCCGGAAAGTGTAGGCGTCTGCAGAGGTGTGCTTGGACTGCGTTTCCGTTGCTGCATTGCACAACTTCTGCTTTTCTGCTTCTTCTTGTGTGCTTCTTGCCGCTGCTGCAAGTTGCCACTGCGGCTTCCGGTTGTTTAATTGTTTTTGCATTTCAATAAATAAAATTTGCGCTGCTTTGCATTTTGACGGCGCACAGTAGTGGCCAAAGCTGACGGCGAGGGCCGAGTGCGTTGCGCGCTTAAGTCGCGCTTAATGGAGTGCGGCAGGATCAACGTGCCACATTGTGGCACCACCGCCAACGAGTCGAGTCGAGTCGGCCAGGCAAGGCAGCCAACAGCGGCCGGCATAAACAAATGTTTCCGCTGCTTTACGCGTTGAGTGCGGCGCATAAATTAGAGTAGAAAATAAAACGACAAAAAGAAGAAAATGCAGAGAAGGGAAATTAAAACTAAAAAGGCAGACAAGGAGAACGAACGAGCAACGTTGGCGGCCAAAAATCGAAATAAATAAAATGGAAGAAAATATAAAAAAATGGGCACAAAATAAAAGCACAACAGGGAATAAAACATGTACAAGAAGAAGAAGAAAAAAGAGGAGCAGAAGAAAAAACAAGAAAAAGAAGAAGAAGAGCAGCGAGGGCAGCAACATCAAGGCAAATAAAAGCAACACAACGCTGGATTAAGGCGGCACTTGAGTGCATTTTCGTTGCGCAAATGGCAACAACTACAACAACAACAACATGGCGCGCTTGCAACAAAAGGCCGCTCGTAAATAAGTTTAAGCATTGCCTTATTTGGGCGCTTTTGTATGGTACAACGTTGCGCGAAATTGTTGTAAAAGTGCAATGACAGCAACAACAACAACAACGGCGGCGTCGTCTAATAAGCACCGAGCGTCGTTGTGCGCCGTGTAATATGGCAGCCATTTTGTTGCAGCAACATGTTGTTGCTGTGCATATTCATAGAGACTATGTAACACTTCGTTCAATAATGTGTGTGACTGACACATAGATGGCGGCACTAATACTAAATCAATATTTTTTTTTCGAAATTGTGAACCTTTTTAGGCTTACTGTCAAAATTATATGTCAATCCAACCATTAGTTTACAAGTTACAGTGCTTTAAGTGGCACTACTTTTGAGTTTTCAAAAAAAATGAATTCAAAGCAATTCCGTGTGCTGATTTATCATTGTTTTTTAATGAAAAAAATACTGTTCAATGCCAGAAATGGCTTGAAAAACATTATTCGGACTCTGCTCCATCAAAAAGAACCATTTGTTATTGTTATGCCGAATTCAAACGTGGTCGTACAGACACCGATGACATTCCATCTACTGGACGGCCAAATGACGCTGTTATTCCGGAAAACATTGAAAAAACACTGAAAATCATTATGTCCGACCGTAAAGTGAAAGTTGGGGAGATTGCTGACATTCTAAAGATATCAGCAGGCAGTGTACACACCATAATACACGAACATTTGGTTATGAAAAAGGTGTTTTCGAAATGGGTGCCGCGTTTGCTCACACCGGAGCAAAAACAACAACGAATCGATGATTCAAAGAGCTGTTTGGACATGTTTACGCGCAACAAGTCGGAGTTTTTGCGTCGGTACATCACAATGGATGAAACATGGATCCACCATTTCACTCCAGTCAAATCGGCAGTCTGCTGAGTGGCATGCAACCGGTGAAAGCCGCCCAAAGCGTCCAAAGGCACAAACATCGGCTGGCAAGGTTATGGCGTCAGTATTTTGGGATGTGCACGGAATAATATTCATCGACTATCTTAGGAAAGGGAAAACAATCAATAGCGACTATTATATAGCGTTGTTGGAACGTTTGAAAGAAGAAATCGCGATTAAGCGGCCCCATATGAAGAAGAAAAAAGTGTTGTTTCACCAAGACAATGCACCGTGTCACAAGTCGATGAAAACGATGGCAAAAATGCATGAATTGGGCCTCGAATTGCTTCCTCATCCCCCGTATTCTCCAGATCTGGCCCCCAGCGACTACTGGCTCTTCGCAGACCTCAAAAAGATGCTCCGTGGTAAGAGATTTGGCTCAAATGATGAAGTAATCGCCGAAACTAACGCCTATTTTGAAGGCAAAGAAAAATCGTTCTACAAAGGCGGTATCGAAAGATTGGAAAAGAGTTGGAATGATTGTATCTCCCTAAAAGGGGACTATGTTGATGAATAAAAACGAATTTTGGCAAAAAAATGTGTTTTAATTAGTTAGTCACACACATTATTGAACGAAGTGTTATATGTTGTTGTTGTTATTGCATAGATAACAATTGTTCTTGAAGCATTGAGTTTTGTTTATGATTTCAGTTGACTTCTCACTTGTGCACTGCTGCTTTGTTGTTGTTGTAGTAGTCTTAGTTTTCGACGTCTTCTTCTTCTTCCTTGGCGATTTAGTTTTGTTCTACTTCAAGTGTTGTTGTTGTTTTTATTTTTGTTGCAATTAATATGCCTCGTGCTGCTTGCTGACGCCCAACTTCCTGACTTCCTGCTCTGGGTGCTGCTTTAGTTTGTCTCCAGTGCTGCAGCGCTTCTTCTTCTTTTTGTTATTTTCTTCTCGTTTACTCATTGTGACCACCTCTCGCTTCCCCCTCATGCTTTCATTCTCCTTATAAGACATTTTGTTGCACTATTGTTGGCACCGTTTGCGCGATTTGACCTGAACGAGCGGCGGCGGCCGTATACGCGCAGGCAATGAAATGAAATGTAATAAAAAACAACAACAACAACAACAATAGCTGCAACATAAAAATGTCCTCATCTAACATTTGCCAGCACACTCACACACACACATACACACACACACATACAAACCGAGCAGCAGCAGCACTTGGCTGATGCGATGTTGCAGGACAGCGAACACGACAAGCATTTTGCATTTGGCCCACAACAACAACGAACACAACACACACACACAACTACAAAAACAATTGCAACAACAAGCAGCAAAATGAAGTTGCATTTATTGTTAGCAAAGCGTTGTTTATTATTTTGCAACAAGATTTGCTTCGCTTACTTCCTCCTCGATTTCTCTTCTTCTGCATCGTCTTGTACAGCTTCCTCTTCTTCGACCGCTTTTCCTTCCACTGATGCGGCAATTTTTTCCACCATTTGTGCGCTTCTCATTGTTGGCTTTATTTATGCTGCCACTGCCACACTGTATATTGTTGTTGTTGCCACAGCATTGCATGTTGCACTTAGCGAGCCATACACTGCGCCCGTACTCATAGTTGTTATTGTTATTGTTGTTGTTGTGCATGCGGCCTTAATAGAAAGGTGGATTGTATTTATTGCAGTTTTGCCAGCGTTGCGACGCAGCACGACACCGCGAGTGCTCAAGCGGATCAGTTTGCGTTTTATGTAGCGTAGCGCTCGACAAGCGGAAATAGAAGAGTCATGTCGACAACGGTGCGCTGGCAAAATGCGAAATGGCGGTTGACATCGCCGCTTCTGCAGCTATTCCTCTTTCTGCTTGTCCAACATGCTGCATACTTTTAGGCGCATAATTTTGTTTTTTTCTTCGTATTCGTTTTTTTTTTGTGCTGTCCGCCTCATGCGAAACGGCACACAATGCTCGACATGTTGTCAGAGATCAGCGCAAACATTGGAAATTTAGGCAATCAAACTTGTTGTGCGGTTTGCTGTAAATGAAATGGTTTTTGTAATATGTGTAACAATTGGCAGAAACAATTTTTTTATGTCTAACACTGCGCGATGAAATTCTACTCGTTCTCAAAATACAAAATTGTGTGTCAGTGGTTTCTTGTCAAAAATAATTTGAGAAGTTCTTGTACCTTCATGGCTGATTTCAGTAATTTGGCAACCAATCAACATCCAGAGGCTACATTGATTTGGCCATGTGTCCCGTATGGACCATGAAACTTCGGCGAAAAAGGTGTTCGTTGCAGTAGTTGAAGGTCGACGACGACGAGTGAGACCGCAACTCCGGTGGAAGAATCAAGTTGAAGACGTCCTATCATCTCTTGATGTGACTGGAAAAGGCGCGAGTCACCTGGAGAGAGCTTTTGTAGCATAATATAACCCGGTAATGCGGCCTGTAACCAGTTAACCCTTTCGCTATTTTGTTGCAATATGACAACATGCTACTTTCTGGACGTCTGAACCCTCTATGGAATATATTTTTTTTTGGTCCTTAGAATAGTTTGAAGTTGTAGGAAATACGAAATTAATAAATTGAATATTTAAGTTTAAAGAAGGGAAGTATACACGTTTTTTAATGTTATTTAATGGAAGAAGAAGCAGAAAAATTAGATAACTTTTTAATTTGACGTTTTCTTTCAACTTAAATACTTAAATTTTTTTTTAATTTTGGGTAAAGTATATTTAAGTTATTAATTCAGCCACAATGATGTGGTTGCTCTCATAGAAAAACACTCTAAAAGACAGGATCCGAGCATAAAAATTAAAAAAAATTATTTTAGAAGTCTAAAACGTAAAATTTAAAATTTTAACTTTCCCCAGCAAAAATCTGTAGCGAAAGGGTTAAGCAAGAAAAGGCGGTGTGCAGCGCAGTCACTCCTTCCCGAAAGCCAAAATGGCTCATTGTAAATCCCTCCTTGTTTTTTTCTCTGGAGCTAAGCAACAGTTCAGTCCGGCGCAAATCAATTCGACTACTTAACGAAGGAGAGCGGAACCGAAACTTTGTCTTTGGTTAGACAGGTCTCCCAGGAATCATAACCACAAGGTATGAACGGTCAGCGTTCCTTCAGCGGCGGACAGTGGCATAGAAAATGTTCTATCGTTTCTACCTCTTCTTCATTCTGTATCTTCTAAAGACATCACCAGACGAGAGGCGCCATTTGGTGAGCATAAATCCAATAGCGCAGTGTCCAGTGACGACTTCAACAAGTTTCCAAATGGGGCATCAACTCAGGGGCAGTACATATTTTTTTGTAAATTGATTTTTTTTCAAAAAAAAATAGAGCCATAGAGCCAGCCAGGTGTCGCAATCGGTGCTGCTCCACTCTGAAGACTTTTGAAGGCCTCCTATTTGTTGTCTGTGGAAAGCGTAGACAACATTGAACGAACATTTGTTGTTGCTGCTGTTGTTGCAAGCTTGTGGGCTTGTCGTGGCACTTTCGGGATGATTCAAAAGGTTGCCGCATGTTTCGACACTGAATTATGGACAATGGAATAATCAATCATAAGAGGAAGCCAGGAATGTTGCTGCCAGTCAATTTGGAAAAAGAAGTGTAAGTAAAGTAATACAGTCGTGTCTGGGTATAGTGAACACCCTATATAGTGAACACCTCCATATAGTGAATACCCAAATTTTGACATGGAGTTTCTAAATATTGAACAAAATTTTGAAAGCAATTTCAAGCAAAAAACAAAAAGTGTATTTTGAGCAAAAAAAAAACGAGTTTTTGAACAAAAATGGAACTTTGCTATACTGAACAACCTCAATACTGTGAACAGGTCTTGAACAGGCAAAAATTTATTCACTATATCCAGACACGACTGTAAAACTTAAATTATTTTAAAAAGAGTCAAACAGACAACACAAGTTTCGATTTTGGGAAATAATTTTACTATTAATATTTAATAATTTAATATTTATATGGTTGTGGCCGTCGCTCAGCTGATTAATGCATTCGATTGCGAGTCTCCGAATCTCGATTCTCCGTGATAACCAACACTAAACAAAACTTTCCTTCGGCTGCAGATTTCTCAGCAAGATACGCACATTTTCATTTTGGCGGTTTCTCATTTGTGAATTTTCTTTTGTCTTTCTATCAACTCTTGCTTTGATGATTTTTATTTTTGTATCGGATTCTACAAGAAGTTCTACAATTAGGGTTCTACAATTACAATTAACTAAATCCGATGTGTACTTTTTGGGACAACAGCGAGTAAGCATAGACCTCAAGTTATGTCTTTCTAGTGTTAAATCGTGCAATGAAGAATTATGTGTTTTATTTAATTTTGGCACAATCCAGCGATACGAATTTTAGTAGCAATATCATAATTTATTAATATATCAATCAAGTTTGAGGAAGTTTACACCTTTCAAATATATGTTTGTAACAAACATTTTTGATAGTAAATATGACTTCAAATGGTATTGGGCTAAAAAGTTGTATACGTAAACTCCCTTCCTACCTCAAAATGAAATCCTAACTATGTGCGCCACTGTTCTCAAGGTTCATATATATTCAGAGCAGATATTGGAGGAAACACAGAGTTATTGACTTCGGTATTGGCAAAGCAACCTGCTTTCTTGTAATTTTGTCTGCTGTTTTATTTCCTGCCACTACCGACTAGGCTCAACATATCCCAGCAGAGAATGACCCAAATGTGACTTAAGGCCTGAAGTGAGATACGACAGCTCGGAATAACCTTCGACATTACTATAGCTTATTCCAACACTCTAAGACTCTAAGACATGATTAGTAATCCTGGTTCATGGATCAGTTCAACAGCTTTCCAGATCTCTACTTGAAAGATACCAGAGAGATACGGCAGACGGAATGAAGTTGACGCGTTCATCCGTAGCATGTCTAAGTGGAGAAAAGCTTCCTTGAATACATCTTGGAATTAAAACCGTGATGGTGGTTAGTTAATATTTGAAACAATATGTAACTTTAGGCATAACTTTTGATCAAAAAATGAATTGTCTTAATAAAACAAAAACAGTTCAATTATTCATTGATATTCATATTCATATTTCGTTAAATGTAATCTCCATTGAAACCGATACACAGAATTAAAAGCTTCCTCCAATTTGGAAAACAAGTTTTCATAAGTTGATTTTGGGATCGCCTTAAGATCCTTTGGTGCATTCTCCTTTATCGTACCAATCGTGTCAAAATGCTTTCCGCGAAGTGGTAATTTGAAACCCGGGATTAGGATGTAGTCACAAGGAGCTATGTCGGGTGAATACAGAGCTTGCGAAAAGGTATGAGTGTTGTTTTTGGTTAATATTTTTCCGATATTTCAGATATTTTTCCCACCACTTATGATCTTGATAAGTTCAGGGCAAGAGTCCATAAATTTTTCACCCAACATCCTTTCTCCCCACCTATATATCCTTCCTGAACCAGCGCAATGCCTCGCATTTATATGGGTTTCCCCTGCGCGTTGGCTCGAATTAAAAAAAAAATAGTCTCGTACAAGTTGAGGTGTGTGAGCGGGTGTGTTGTAGGGATGTTTCAACAGTCATATAAATAGTTTCCTTATATAATAATTACATATAACATTTACTTTTTCTGGACCTAGAAACTACAAAACCGATTAATCTAGAATTTTAAGAGCAATGGATGGTAGGTGCAGAGAATGGTTTCTAGATACCTTTTGTTGTTTTTTTCTTGTTCACTCCTCTCGGGAGCTTAGGGCCTCCACAAAAATTGCCCTGTCCATCCATATCGCCATCTGTTGTGTAAAGGAGATGACAGCAAGATGGTTGTGGACTTCGCTAAGATCGGTTTGGTGCGGCGCTGTTTTCGCTAATACACGCTTACCCTTACAGGCGTTGGTGCACCGTGTAGTTGTATGTTTGTTTTCCTTTTAAGAATATTGCGTGGGAGTGAGTGGAAAAGGATCAACTAAGGATCCGAATTTATAATAGAAAAGAAGCCGTGGAACCGCCTATACAAATCAAATCTATAACATTGCATAACTTCAGAATAAGACAGCGTTGAAATCTGGTCTAATGTGGTCATGTGGATCTATCATTCTACTGATGAAATTTCAATTTGGACTCATGATCGATTTTTGTTTAAGTTTAGGATATCAATCAGTCAGTTATAACCGACGCAATCACACTCGCATCTTATTTGGTAATTTCGCCTTGTTAGCAAAAAAATCTTCATTTCACGTTAGTGACAAATTTTCCACTTGAAGTCATTCCCCTCAAGTCATCTTGCCACCTCACCGCCGCTATTCAACTGCACGAACGACACACGACCCGCCAACGTTGCCAGTGCATTATGCAACGCTTCGAGCTTCGCACTAAGCTGCGTTCCCCGCATAGCCGCGCCGCGCTGCGCCGCAGTCGCTTTGTGCGTGCATCAAAGTGTTTGTTGCGTAATTATTTGCAACAATTTGCCGCAAGTAGTTGAGCGCCACTTAGAGAAGCAGATGCGTCGCTGCCGCTCGACGACGAAGAAGCGCTAAATGATGCGATTTCGGGAGATGTGCGGAAAGTTGCGACGGCAAATTGTATGCCACGAGCAAACGCCGCAACGTAACTTCAGTTTAAATCTTTGAAATTAATTTGCCACCTGCAGCCACCGCCGTTTGACGCGCTATCGCTGCGCCTCAGGTGACATGAAAGTTGCGTCTGCATGTGGCGGATTGTTACTGCCGGTGTTGCAAGTGTGACAATCACAGCAGCGGCGGCGGCGGCGGTGGCACAACAGCTCGCTTTGCGCGTTGCCAGCACCGCAGGCTGGCAACAAGCTGTCGCTATCGCTGCAGCTACAGCTTTTCTTGCTTTTGTTGTTGTAGTTGTTGCTTGTGCAGCCACAACGCGCACGAAAAACCGCAAAACGTTTTCGAGTACATAATTGATTCCTCCAATTGTCGCTGACGGCTCCAAGTTGCTGCTGCTGTACTCAGGTGTTGCAGCGCCGGCCGCTGTTTGCTGTCAGCTGCGGCGGCCGTCGTTGCAGTTGCAGTTGAAGCGGTGCGCCGTGCAAACTTTGTGGTGCTTTTGGAATGCTGCGCCACTTAAATGTTTAATCCTTTTCCACCTGAATGCATTGTTGCAACACGCCTACCGCAGCCGGCACACACACGCAGCGCAACAGCGGCATTGCCACCGCAAAGGCAACACGCTCGAATCGCACAACGAGAACAACACCAGCCGCCCGACCGCACACCCCCACCGAATTTAATTAAAACCGCGACGCCGCCACAGCGACAGCAGTAGCGGCGGCGCCGCCAACAACGTCGCCAACTTGTTTGTGTGCTCGCAGCGCACAGCTGGCATTCCTCACAAGGATATTCGACGCGCCACATTAGAAATCAGTCACCGAGCGACAACAACAGCAACAGCGCCACCCTAAACGTTGGCTGTTGCATGCAACAATTTCATTACAGGGCAAAGATTCCAACGACCCACCCAGCGGCGCTGCCAACTAACTATTACAATGCGCGCGCCAACTCACACTCCAAATAATAATAAACAACGCCGACAACAACAACAACAACAGCAGCAGCAGCACTGATAGTAGCAGCAAATTGCAGAAAAAAGTAGCTCAAGCAAAGTTAGCGCAAAAGAATTTCAATATTGCTGCAACATTGTTGCTGCCGGCTGCGGCACGTGTACGCGCTGACGCCAAACGACAACTGGCCATTGATTGTTGTTGTTGCTGCTGTTTTTGTTGGACGCGTAACTTTTATTCAATAGTTTTTTTCTGCGCGCACATGCAAATTGGATGCAGCAACTATGCAGAAATTGATTTTGCGCTGCTAGCAACACAACTCACCAAACTGGATGCCGCCAAAGCAACAGTCAGGCGCTGATTGAATGCCTTAAAGACGCAACGCGACACGACGATTGAACACGACTGACAATCGGACATTTCACTGAATCAGAACTAAGTTCGCTGTCAATATCAGAGTTTGTCAGAATTCATAATAATTGTGCAGCGAAAAGTCTCGCTGCGGGGTTTGTACAGGGTTTTGCAATAAGGACGCTTGAAATTTGTTAGGTTATGGCAGCCGTGTTGCTTAAGTGGCAGCTGTGAAATTTATTGGCAAGTTAACATGAAAGGTTATACAAATTCGAAGTCACTCCTTTATTTCAGAAACAATCTGTTCAGTATGTGACTTTAGGCAACTTTAGCGAAGAAGAAAAATAAGAAACCGGGTCTTACGTTACATAAATAAAATCATTTTCTTTTCTCTAAAACTATGAAAACTATATATTTTGTTGAAACGAAAAATATGGAATTTCGTATTAATACACCTATTTTTTTATGTAATCCTCTACAATAGACTTTCATTTTTGCATTATGAAAAAAAATTGTGCGATTTTGTTCGATTTTGCAAAATATTTGAATTTTCGTAAACTATAATTAAAAAAATTGGATTTGTGTACTGAGATGCCCAGTGTTACATTTACGTTGGCATAGAGCTTGTAACGACCAGGAAGAGATTCGGATGTTTAACCCATTGAGCACCATATTATCCAATTTTTTCATTAGTATGAAATTGTTTGCTAAAGTTTGATTTAATGCTAAAATTTTGTATGTAAGAGGAGGAAAATTAAGAAAGAGAATGTTCATTATTTGTGTTATTAATTCTTGATACTGAGTTTACAAAAAAAAACAACTAAAAACAACGCTCCCATGTTAGTCCTTTAGTTAAAGTCGACCGCTAGAATTTTACCCCTTAATTGATGCTAATTCCAAATGTGACAAAGAACAAGCATTATTTGACGAAGGTGACAGCGATGAGAATTATTCCCCTAATGAGCAAAGGATGTGGAAATAGAGGCATACGTAAACGACGAAAGTGGATCGAAACAGAATTGGTCAACGCGGCGCACTGTGGCCATATGTTGTGCGGGAACCTTTCAGACTACTTCCGACCCGTCGCTAGATGCCCTGGTGAACCTTCCTCCACTTGATTTTTTTCATCCAAGGAGAAACCCTAAAGTCCATCCGAAGACTAAAACACAGTGGTCAGTGGTATGGCGCTTGTCCGACACTGGACAATTGTGCTGGCACCGACATCAACCTCACAGTCATGTACATGCCCCTTGATTCCATGCCTTCAACTGTCATACTAAAAAAGCGGCACATGGTGTTGCTGCCTGAAGCTCACTCTTGGTCAGATCCTGAGGATGAGCCCGGTAAACATTGTTTCCGTATATTCAAGGACGACTCCAGAACGGAAGAATGTTCTGGCTCTGGAGTCTTCGTTGAATCCACGGGGACTAGACGATTCTTTGGCTCGCACGCATCTGTGTTTCGGACAAAGATGCATGCGATACTTGGTGCGATGAACTTTGTCGTAGGGAGTAGGTGGAGAAGTAGATCTATCTGTATCTGTAGCGACAGCAAAGCCGCACTCATGACGTTGGACAGCTGTCTTACCACCTCTATGCTAGTCAAGTCCTGCAAATCCAGGCTGAATTAAGTCGGCAAATACATTAGCCTGATGCTCACCTGGATCCCGGGACACGCATGAATTGCGGGTAACGAGACCTCGGACTCCTTAGCTAGAATGGGCTCAGAGGTTGCTTTTGTCGACCCTGAGCCTGTTCTACCACTCCAGGGGCGGATTTAGAAAAATATTTCGGGGGGGGGTTTCAAAAAGTAATCCTTTGATATTCATAAATTGTCTTTTAATTTGTATGTAGTTTTAATGTCGATCCTAATATTTCGGGGTGTGTTTCAACCCCCAAAACACCCCCCTGAATCCGCCACGGTACCACTCCCATCTGTGGCCATCAAAGCCACTGCTAACGAATGGGTCGCTATGACCCAGGAGCGAGCATGGCTGACTGAGAGCGGCTGCAGGTGGACGAAACTTATACCTCCCGCCATATCTGACTTAATACTTCAACTTCTTTTGTCGGGTTAATGACGGGCCATTTTCTATGAACAAAGCACATGGAAATGGTAGGCATGTCTGACAGTGCCCTATGTCCTGCCTGTGAGGAGGACGTTGAGACGATGGAACACTTCCTGTGTCTCTGCCCCGCGTTCGCTCGTATCAGGTTTGAGACAGAATTGAATTGAATTTTTTCGTATTAGGTGCTCAACAAAGTGGACGCTGTTTCTCAATAGATGACTCCCTGTAAGACCTGATCTATTTTAACATACCCAAAGCGTCATCACCCAAGCTTAGACATATGGTAAACAAACCAACTTTGAGTGGGAGACATTGGTCGATGAGGATTCGTGCCAAACGCAAGAAGAGCTAGCTTCAGCTTTAGAAGTTACCCGTCAAACCATTTCCAAGCGATTGGCTGCGTTGAGATTTAAAACCAAAAGACGTTGAGAAATGTTTTTTCACGTGTGAACTTCTTCTTCTTCATCGGATCGTGACCAGTGATGAAAAGTACAGCAATTACGGCAACCCAAAGATAAAAAATCTTGGTTAAAGTTATTCTGTTAAGTTAAGTTATTCTACCAATGGTCGGCCTCACGTTTCTAAACTCATAAAAACCTACATGGAAACGCTCAAATCGGATGTCTTACCCCACTCGCCATATTTCCCGTATATTGCGTCATCTGATTATTACTTGTTCCATTCAATGGCTCATAGTATGGCTGATCAACAGTTCCGCTCATACAAAGACATCACAAATTAGCTTGATTCGTAGATAACCTCAAAAGACGAACAATTCTACCGTCAAGGTATTCGAGCTCTGACAGAGATATGGGAAGAAGTTTTTACTAGCTGTTCGGAGCAGCACTAAACATTTGAAATCAATAACCTATAAGTTGCAACTCTGTAAACTAATTTCGAATCATCTACACACACACTCTTGTAAATTAGAACTTCGCATTCTACTCATTCTTTACTCATATTGTCACTCAAAACATCTACTATAAAAGATGCATTGTAAGCGATATATTTTCACTTCTGTCTCGATTACGAACTAATAAACTTCGAAATATTTGAATACATCATCTTTGAACAATAGGTGGCGCAAACTAGTGCCTCCTCAAAACACTAGCAATGGGCAATGCTTTGAATAATTAATTTATAAAAATTTTTTGCACAATCATATTGAATTTTCATCAAAAAAAAACAGCGAGAACTTAATTGCGCACCTAATAAGAAACTGTGAGTTTTTTCATAAATTTGTATTTCCGAATTTCTTACCGATACATTATCTACTTTAACCCTTATGTGTGTGATGGGGTACCCGGGTACCCAAATCACTTTGATATTGAAATTTTATATACTTCCGGATAACCTAGAAAGGTGAAACTTCATGACAACTCCCAAAATGTTATTATGTCTTTATTTTCGAGTGTTTGATTCCATTTAGTTGCTGGGGCACCCGGGTTACCCAACACATTTTTTATGGAGTTGCATGGATTTCTTGGATTTTTCTTGTAAGTAAAACTTTCTAAAGCAAATAATTTGTAATAGGACAATTTTATCAACAAAAAATGGCAGCCGCTTTATTTGTTTGGGCTCGTAAAGATCGGCTAGCATCGTTATCGAAACCTATAAAACGTAAAAATTTTTTGAACCTGTCGATAGACAGCTTGCAAAAACGGCAAAATGTCTTACAGTGCAAACAAAAAGTGAGAAATTTTCATACAATTTGTACTGGGGTACCCCTTCACATGGGTAAGAGTGTTCTTTTTCAGCACACACACTAGGGTTAAAAGGATATCAACCGAACCAGTTAGATACTAGAAGGAAAGACAGGATGATGATGATGATTCAATAAAAGAATTATTTTGTCCAAACAGTAAATTAATGAAATTTGTATAATAGACACAAAATTTGAAAGAAGTTAATCTACGAGACTGCATCTACTTTAAAAAGATATCTACCGAGACTACTAAATGTCTGAAGGAAATATAGGGGAATTCAATCAAGAAAAGATGGGAGTAGAAACTATTCCTCAAACTTTTTTCCAAAAATTAATTTAACTAATTCTCACAAAGTGAATCAATTTTTTAACTAAAAAAGAATTACTTCTTTTATTTGCTAAATATATGACATTTTCTGTTGCGTTTTATTTATTGGGCGTGGAAAATGTAGCAGCCAAAAATAACCAACACTTTTATCCATCCATGTAACTTAACTCTGATTCCTGGTAATGTCAATCACAAATAATTGACTTATTTTTAATTTTTCACACCGCTCACTCCATGCTGACAAAACAAACCCCTTAGGGCCTTTTGAAATCCATACCAAACCAAATATAACCTGACACCACAGAATCAGAATATAAAAAATATGAATCCTAATCATTTTAAAATTTTTTTAACACAACACAATGATTGAATTTCACTCATATTTCCTGACTAATTAACTAACATTTTATGCATAAATAATTTTGATGAAGAAATTTCGTGTCATTCGAAAGGCATTAAATTTCAAAAATCGAATTCATGGCCAATGCGGCGCATCAATGAGATTAATTGACATTATAAATTGAAAACGCGGCTAATTAACACCGAACGTGAAATGTCTAAACTTGCGAAAACACTGTCAACCAGGGGCGTACGTAGAATTGGATTTTGGGGAGGAGGAGCAAGTTTTTTGAGTCCAAGGCCATTTGAAATCATGTTTTGGAACAGAAAATTTTGTATTTGAGGGGAGTTTGAACCCCCAAAGGAAGGAGGAAGGAAGGTTCCGTGCAAGTTTTGAGCCCAAGGCCATTTGAAACCATAGTTTGCAACAGAAAATTTTATATTTGGGAGAAGTTTGAACCACTTAAACTTTCCCCCTAAATGCGCTACTGCTCCAAGCTTTGTTGTAAATTGAAAAGCTTAAATGAAGAAAAAAATTAAATGGCAAATATTTTTAATAAATACATGAAATTAGTGAAGAGAAGGTGAACCAAGTTGGGTTGGGGTTGAGTTGGTTTGATGAAAACTCGAGTTGTGGGGGCGAAATGCATGGAAATCATTGGCGCTCATGATGGCCCAAACGAGCGAACATAAATTATGCGCCGTGGCGCTGGAACGAATGCGCCGACTGTATGCAGTCAGGCAGCCAATCAATGCGGCTAATTTATTTGTTGCACGGCAAGCGATTTACAACTTTGGGCCATTAACTTTGAAACACCCGCACAGTTTCACGGCGCTCGCTGCAGTTCGCTGCCTCGACTGTGTCTGTCTCTGTCTGTGTGTGGGTGTGTGTGTCTGACTGCTTATCGCCATTTAAATAAAATTAAAAAAGCATAAAAATAAATTAAAATTCGTAAACGAACTGTGGATGAGGACAAGCAGCGTTTGAGGGGAGAAGGAAGCGTTTGTAAGGGAGGAGGGAGGAGGGTTTGTTGTCGAGTGCAAATTGTGTACTAAACACAGCAAACAATGCGATGAGTAAAAAAAACAGGAGGCTATGTCAAAAAACGCTAAAACAAAAACAACAACAACAACATTGCCTGACAAATCACAACTCACACGGACGCAGGCTGAAAGCCGCTTGGGCGGGGGTGGCTGGCGGCGGCATTTCATTGTTTTTTCAAACTTTTCCATGTAGATGTGGCGAGGCGTTTTTGAATACGGAATCGTCGCCGCGACTGCCGACTGCCACTTTGCACGCCAATAGAGCGTAAACGCGGTGGCGCAATGTCGACGCCAGCTGCCAGGCGGCGGCCGAGCGTCAAGGACAGACTTCGGCATGTTTGCTTCTATTTTTTTGTTTGCTTCGTGGCAATGGCAATAAAACGCATTACCAGGCATTGAACACACACACACACACACACAACATTTGCACTGTAATTGTTGAGCACTGATAATGGCGCAGCCACAAAATGGAGAAGTTGCAGCGTCTGAAACGAGTCGAAAGTTTGCGCTATGCGTCGAAATTTATTGCTCGGAATTGTGCGCGATTGCGCGCGCAAGGAGCAGACGTGGTTGCTGCTGTCAGTTGTACTTTACCGTTACGCTCGCTGCAGTTGTGAGCGAAGCAAAAGTTGGCCGCTCGCATTGGTTTACGGCAGATTTCACTTTGCTTGGAGGTGATTCTGTGTTACCTGTTTTTGGCCACTCGGAGCTGGAATATTCGCGCTTGGCAAAGCGTATCGGTGATTAGCGGCAAATGATTAAAGCGCTGCCTCGATCCGCTGTTGCTGCCAACTGGCCGCTGCTCAGTCCGATGCCGATGTTGACGTCAGCCGGTACTGAGTTGTTTTGTAGCAATTCGCTCGTTGCCATTAGTTTCAAATTTGCAACAAGCTATAAATACCGAAGCAGCAAAACAGCGCTTAATAGAAAACCCGGAAGGCTCTATACACACACACACATACACACACACACAGACACGCGCAAGGAATTCATTTATTTTCATTTGATGCTTCATGTTGATTTCTTTTCCAAAATTTCGCACAAAAATTTGCAATGAAATTTCAAGTCCACAGCGCAATGCGTTAAGGACGACGACGCGCCACTGAACGTTGCTTAAGGTTGTGTTCACATACTTACCAAACTGTACTCTCGATGGATTATAGGGATTAAGTCTACTAAAGTTTGACAACCAAAATCGTCTTCAACCATAAAGCGCTGTTGACATGAAAAAGCCACACAGCGAACTGTTGGCAGTGTTGCCAGATCAGGAGATTTTCTCCTAGATTTAGGAGATTCTTCCTGCCTGGAGAATTTTTAGGAGGAAGATTTGTTTAGGCGAAAGTTTAGGAGATTTTGATGATGATACATTTGACATCATTTGCGGCAATGAAGCCTTGAACACTGAAAGCTAAAGTGGCTAATTTAATTAAATTGAATTGTATGCTTCAAAGTGTATAATTTATGCAATGAATGAAGAAAGTTGCGAATGCGAATTTCATACCGAAATAAAATTTTATATGTTTTTCTTGTATTACGTTCTTAAGTTGTTATTAAGCTGAAGCTGAATAAATAAAAAGGCTGCAATAAAAAAATTACTTATTAAAAAACAATAAATATTTTAATTTTTTATGAGCAGTTTATTTCCCTTTTTATAATGAGAAAAAATAACAACAAAAATATAGAAATTTTTGGAATTTTTAGAAAGAAATTTCAGATTTTTTTAAGATTTAAAAAAAAAAAATATTATTATTAAATTTTTTATGGGAAGTTTATTTTTTTATTTTATAATGAGAAAAATTAACAAACAAAAATTTAGGAGATTTTTTTAATTTTTGGAAGGAAATTTTAGTTTTTTTTTAATTTAAGATGTTTTAAATTAAGTATTAAAAAAATTAAATATTTCCATTTTTTATGAGAAGTTTATTTTCTTATTTTATAATGAGAAAAATTAACAAAAAGGTTTAGGATTTTTAAAATTTTTGAAGAAAATTTCAGCTTTTTTTAAGATTTTTTAAAATAAATATTAAAAAAAAAATAAAATACTTTAGTTTTTTATGAGAAGTTTATTTTCTTATTTTATAATAAGAAAAATTAACAAAAAAATTTAGAAAATGTTTTTAAATTTTTGGAAGGAATTTTCATTTTTTTTAAGAAAAAGTCATTTCAGATATCTGGCAACAAAGTCTGTTGCAGTGAAGCTCGACAGAATCAACGTTTGGCGTATCAGCTAGTACGTTGGTATAAGTGATGCCTTCACACAACTCCAACAACTGCAATGAAAACCCTTTTAGGGCTTTGGCCATTCAAATTGGTCAGTGGTGTCCCCAGGATTTCAGGAGGGAGCATATACAAAACATCCAGTTTAACGCCACTGAAGAAATGAAGGAAATAATAAAAGAGTTTCACAATTTTATATTGTTGCATCAAATGAATTTATCCATCAAATTGGAATCTATCCCCCTTATCGCCCCCCTGAGGAAGCCACTGAACTTGGTAATACCGACAACAGCGACGCTAACGGCGCTACTAATAAACCGGACTTGTACATGGAGCAAGTTTAATGTAGTGAATAGGTAGATGGATCCTTGAACTAACTCAAAGCAGTACCGAGAAGACACCCTCTGCATCTCGAAGATTCTATGTCGGTTTATCAAGAAATACTGCTGGGACTGATTCATGCATTGTATCACTTTGGTCATTGATAACTTTGGTTTGCATTCGCCTTCTTCAGTTGGTCACACCAAGAGTTGATAGGGATTCTTCAGCTTAATCCTTCCACCGGTGATACGGTCTCCCTCTTTGCCGTCGACCTAGAACAACCAAATCTAACGCCGAGAGGTCCTACAATACCCTAATTACAAACAGACTCCTGAACAAAGAGAGTGAGCAGAGCGACATTAGTATTTGTACGAATGGATGCCTCATGAGGGAGAGAGTAGGAACTGGAACCAGATGATAAGAAACTTAGAACTTGCATCTAGAAGGAATAGATCCCTCATGAGTCATAAAGTAGGAGCAGGAACCAGAAGATATGAAACTTAGGTACACTTTGCATCTCGAAGGAATGGAATGGATCCCTCATGTGTGAGAGAGAAAGAGCAGGAATCAGAAGATATGAAACTTAGGTACACTTTGGATCTCGAAGAAATGGAATGGGTCCCTTATGAGTGATAGAGTAGGATCAGGAATCAGAAGATATGAATCTTAGGTGCACTTTGCATCTCGAAGGTTATGTATTGCCTTACCTAGCAAAAATGCTGGGATTGAGTCACATATGGGATCACCTAATTGAGAGGCAAGTATTGAATAAGGTCATCTTTATGGCACCGAATAATCAGGGGGTAAATAAATACACGCAGTCGACGATAACCTTTAAGTCGGGTCTTTAGTGTGTGACGGGTAACGCTAATGTGGATAAGAGGACATGTACCTACGTTGTTCCGTACCTATGGAACAAAATGAGCCGGCAGATTATCCAACTTAGAAGGGGTCAGAACAAAACTTTTGTGTTCCCAAGCCAAGAATTGAAATAAGCAAATTAAAGAGTCGGAGTTTGCTCGGAGTTAGTTGACCTCAGTGCACCGTGATGGGTGAAATGAGATAATCAACTGTAAGCAGAGCAGTGGGAAGAGATTTTAGCGTTGATGAGGCATTCTTGGATGGTTGACTGCATGGATAGCGGAGCTTCAGAAGTCATCTGGCTCTCTTAGACCCTTTCGAGGTTGGTATCTGTAGAATGGACCTTGAGTATGATGAGATAGCCATGCACATTGTATGTGAGTATCCGCCTCTGGCTGATAGAAAGTTGTGCAGGGAGGAGGGAGGAAGGAAGGAGGGAGGGAGGGAGGAAGGAGGGAGGGAGGAAGGAAGAAGGGAGGGAGGAAGGAGGGCGGGAGGAAGGAGGGATGGAGGGAGGAAGGAGGAAGGAAGGAGAGAGGTAGGAGGGAGGAAGGAAGTAGGGTGGAGGGAGGGAAGAGGGAGGAGGGAGGGAAAGGAGAAAGGAGGTCGGGCCATTCAAGATACAAACTAAACGGTATCCAATCTGTGGTGCCCTTTGACAAATCTCCGAAAAGGGATGGTTTCTAGTCGGTAAAAATCCGGATAAATACGGGTGTACCAGTTTATATGAGGAAATCCCCTGCACTGAAAAAACTCAATAAGGTGCTTACAGTGGCGCTCATAAGGAGATTAAAACCCCCTAATATCTCTTTGTTGCAAAAATAATAAAACTATAAAACTTTAGGACATGTAACAATTCTGAATAGGAACCAACTTCTTTAACTTCCTTCATCTGAGAGGCTTTAGAGCAGTGATGACCATTCTTCCTCTCGGAATTAGCACCGACGAGGTGGGGAGGTCGTCAGCGTCGCTGCTACTCGCAAGTAGGAGAATGGCTATCACTGCTTAATTCCTGCATTTAATTAGTAAAAGCGAACAAATTGATATTTAAGTGCTTTTAGATTAATATAACTTTCAACAAAGTTTAACATTTTCACACACACACACACGCACATTTTCCCACACTTTAGTCTAAACAAAAGTTGTTCCTACTCAATGTGAACACAGCCCAAGCAACGCAACCGAAAGTGCGGAAGCGAACAACTATTGCACGCGCATTCAACGACAGACCGAAGGCCAAATGAAGGTGAATGAATGAATGAATGGTGATTGGTGAGTGAAATCGAAAAATGTTTGGCTCATACATTATGCAGCATAAAAATTCACAGCATTCGACGTTCGACAGTTCAGAATCATTAATTTGCATTCAACAAATTATTGAAGCATTACCTTTGCCAAGGCCGGGAAATGGACAGCGAGCGTATCTGCGAACTTACTGCGGACTGGCTGACTGGCTGGCTGACTGAATGAAGGGATGGATGGGAAGGGGGAAGGGGATGTATGGATGGGTGGATGGGTGGATGGGTGGACGTCCGGATGGATGGGCAGCTGGGCGGCTGATGAGCGCGCAACGTTCAACTATCGGCACATCAGCTGCACCTTCAACTGTTTGAGAACGAAAATTTACCAAAAACAACAACAACAAAATGAACGAAAGGCGAATGGCCGTATTACAGAAATGACCCCCAGAATCCCAATTAACAACCTTTCGCTAATGGAATGCGCCACAACAAGGCCGAATGCCGCCAAACAAAACGACACTTCGTCACAACGCACCGGTCAATGTGTGTGTGTGTGTGTGTGTGTATATGTGTTGTACCTGACGTGGTGGTGTGCCGGCCCTCGTCCATAACGACAATTCATTTGGCAATTTACGCGCGCTTCACGCAGCGGCCGCGCGCCACTATCGCCGCCGTACAATCAGCCCCCCAAAAGTACAAATCTTCAATTAACAGCAACAACAACAACGAAAACAACAACAACTACAACAACCACGCTTGCTATTACAATGACAACAAGATGCGAAGCAAAGAATAATAAAGTGCCGCAAAGGCAAAACAACAACAACGGCTAAAGCAACAACGACTATTGGCGCAAAATGTTTTGGCAGGTTTGTCATGACTGCAACGGCAGCGGAACCAGGGCTGAGGGGCGCAAAAAGGAAATGATGAGTCCTTGTTGCTAATTTCAAATTAAAAAGGACATTTGGGATAAGAAGATTGGGCGGCCATGGTCGCTCTTGGGGTTTAGAGGTCGAATGGACCGCGGGTGGGGGATTCACTGTTACACGTAGCAAGGCGTGGAGCGGAGAGGAGAGGGTGGAGTAAAGCCACGGTGTGCCAACGCAATTTCAGTCGAGCATGGCCACGCAGCCAGGCAAGCAAAACGGAAGTCGCTGAGTAGCTGAACTAGACAGTTGTTGTTGTTAATGTTGTTGTTTTTGTTGCTGCTGCTGTTATTCTTGGCCATTGTGCTGGTGTGGCTTTAATGCACATTGTTGTGCGCACATTGTTATTATTGCTGGCACTAATGCTGTTGTTGCTATTGTTTAGTGTAAGTCCAAGTGAGTCCCTGTGGAATAGGCGCCAACAACAAAATCTACCAAACGCGCAAAAAGCAGCTAATGAGTGACGGTGTATTTAGAAAGTTTAAAAAAAAAATTTTGAATCACTCTTAACTTACACGAGCGGAAAATACTATTGCAGCAAGTTTGTAGTGAATGGCGTTTAATTTTTGAAAATTCCCTAACAATTTTCTAAAATTAAATACCTGTAACTTGCTTCGTGTAAATGTTATCGAAGTAAACTAGATGGAGTTAGAAAGTAATGATTTCATACTAAAAAATATTTCCAGACAGTATTGTGATTGCTTCACTCAGTTTTGTTTTAGCGCGCATCAAAGATGGATACCAGCAAAGAAAAATATGCCATGTTTAACAGTTTTCTGAAAAAATGTGATTAGTATTTGTGGTCCTGATACCAAATCAGCCTGCCACACACAATTTTTGATTCCTCAATTCCGTTCAGGTGTTTTTGATATCAAAGATGCAACACGCTCTGGAAGCCAAGGGTAGCAAATCTCAATGAAATCATGGAAATCGTCGAGTCCAACTTTCATGTAGGAACTGTTTGGATTGTCCAGGAAATAGGCACTGTAGGAAAAACCATTTTAAACCACTTGAATGATGCTGGATTCAAAAGAGCTCATTTGGAACTACTCAAATAAGACTGGATTCAAAAAGCTCATTTGGAACCATTTAAATAAGTCTGGATTCAAAAAGGAGCTCATTGTAAACCACTTAAATGATGCTGGATACAAAAAGAAGCTCGTTTGAAACCACTTAAATAAAACTGGATTCACAGAAAAGCTCGTTTGGAACCACTGAATGATGCGGGATCCAAAAAGAAGCTCGTTTTGAAACACTTAAATACGACTGGATTCAAAAAGAAGCTCATTTGAAGCCACTTAAATAAAACTGGCTTCAAAAAGAGCTCATTTGTAAACACTTAAATGATGCTTGATACAAAAAGCATCTCGTTTGGAAACACTTAAATAAGACTCGATTCAAAAAGAGGCTCATCTGGAACCATTTGAATGATGGTGGATCGAAAAAGAATCTCGTTCGGAAACACCTCAATAAAACTGGATTCAAAAAGAAGCTCGTTTGAAATCAGGAGCTCATTTGCAACCATTTAAATTATGCTTGATTCAAAAAGAAGCTCGTTTGAACCCACTTGAATGACTTCCGATACAAAACGCGGCCAGCTTTCATCTATTGAACAAGAATTTTGTTTTATCGAACTTCAGTCCACACACAAAGTGTGGATAGTGACTCGCCAGAACCGTCGTGATTTGGTTGGAATATTTGGTTCTTGTGCATCCAATTTAAAGTCGGAATATGGTATTCAGTGATGACCACCTGTGCCTGTCTTTGACAAATGATTTTGATGGTGAAAAATTTGTCTCAAGAGAAGCTTGTGAAACGCGATTCTTCCAGTTGTTTTCTAAGAAAAACGTTTGGTACAAAGGTTTCAATGAGAAACCTGGACATGGAAAAAAACATGGACGTAGTGCAGCGAATGAACATTCAGCGACTATGCTAACTTGGCTATGTTTTTTTTAAACTATATTTCTCCAATGGACGAAGAAGCTGCAGCGAAAACAAGTTCGACGCGGTAGTTAAAGGTCTATAGCGAAGAGGAAGATCGTGTCTCCAGTAGAAGAACCAAGTTGAGCAGTTGCTATCATCACTCGGTATGTCCACAGAAAGAACGTTTGCGGTTGAGCGTAACCCGCTAAGTAAATCAGTTAAGTAAGGAAGAAAATAAGAATATATCGAAACTATATCAAACAAAACTGTGCATATTAAACAAAAATCATAACCTAAGTTATACCATTCAAACTATGCTGAGTAAAGTCTTCAACTTCATGTAAACTAATGGATTTCTTTTGACTAAAAACTAAAATTTTTCTACTCAGTTTCTTTTCATTCAATTCATTGAAAATTTTTTTTTTTAATAATTCCAACTTCGTCAAATTTTTTACTTTGAATTTTAAAAAATTTCCTACTATCTTTTCAAAATTACAAAATATATTTAATTTGTAGTCTAAAAGTATAACAAACATTTTAAAAACTTGCAACGAGCAGCTTTGTACTTCTTCTTATTTTTTTTAATTTTTTTACTATTCTTTTGCATTAAACTCAAAGTTACAAAAAACTTCAAGCTTGAAGTAATAAAAATATTAAAAAAATTGTAAAAATAAAAATTTTAAAATTATGAACAAAGTTCTTAACATTTAAAGTTTCTTAACATTTACATTTTAAATTAATGCAATTTAACCAAATTACTGAATCTCAGTTTAAAAAAATTCGCTTCTTCATCTTCTAAAACAAAAAACAAACATATTCGTCTTCTTGTTCTTTTAATTTTTTTATTATTTTTTAAAAGGAATTTAGATACTTTCTAGTCTAAAAATAAAACAAACATCTTTTTCTTCCTCTTGTTTTTTTTTTTTAATTTTTTTAACATTCTTTTTTTGCATTAACCCTTTCGCTATTTTGTTGCCAACGTGCTAGTTTGTGACCGTCTGCATCCTCTATGGTTGCAAAAATACATTTTTTTGTTGGTCTTTAGAATAGCTTGAAGTTTTAGGATAAATACGAAATTAATAAACTGAGTATTAAAGTTTAAAGAAGAGAAGTATACAGGTTTTTTTAATAGTAGATCTTGACATAGTAGAGGAAGAAGAAGCAGAAAACATTAGAGAACCTTTTTGATTTGACATTTTCTTTCAATTTATTTATTTGTTAATTTTGGCTAAAATGAATGAAATAATATTCACATTTTCGTTATGCGTACAAAATTTAATGTTTTAGTAATTATTACAGCCACAACGATGTGGTTGCTCTTATAGAAAAACACCCTAAACAAATTTTTTTATGGAATTTTCAAAATTTTAAATGTTATCTTTCCCCAGTAAAAACCTGTAGCGAAAGGGTGAAACGCAAAATTTAAAAAAAAATTATTTTGATTAATTGATTTTGGTTTAAACATTTACAACTTAATCGAAATTCATAATTTTAAATTAAAAAAATTTGCTACTGAATTTTCTTATATTACAAAAAAAGTTATATTTTGCAGTCTAAAATAAACAACAACAACAAACATATTCTTCTTCTTCCTCTAGTTCTTTATTTTTATTTGCTACGAAATTTTCTAAAACAAAAAAAAGTTATATTTTATAGTCTAAAATTATAACAAACATATTCTTCTTCCTCATGTTCTTTTAAATTTTTATTATTTTTATTTTTTGCATTAAACTCAAACTTACAGAGAAAATGAAGCTTTAAGTAGTAAAAATATTAAAAATTAAAATTTTTTAAACAAAGCAAATTAAGTTCCTCCCACAACATTTCTTTAAATTTTCTTTGGCTTCTTCTTTTTTAAATCCTGCTGCATACCCAACAAAACGTCAAACCTTTCCACTGCTGGTGCTACTTGTTACTTGTTATCATTTTAGTTTTTTTTGTTTTTCCTAGAACTATGTATCTACCTTTTGTTATTTTGTGTTTTAGCCTTTTAAAGCATATCCCCAGGGGCACGCGCAACCTGCCATTAGACAGCCGGGTTGAATGTACCCACTGATTTGAACTTCGCCCCAAGGTGCACGCCAACGCGCGTCAACTAAAGCTGCCCTCTAGTGCCTCCACTCTGCGCTACCCCCTACCTCTGCCTCCCCCTTCCCTTATTCATCATTATGCTGTCTCTACTCCACTTGTGTAAACAGAGCATTTCAGCAAATAGTTCCAGGTGACAGCAAATGAGTTTTTGACCTTTTGGCGAGCCAGCAAAAAAAAAAAACACAAAGCCAACAGTATTAAAAATACGACCAGCACAATCAACATCTACTACAACAACAGCTTAAAAAACAACAACAAAAATACAATGGCATGCAACTTATCATTCTTTATATACATTTTTTTTGGCCAGTGCCATCATTGTAATTGTGATTTTTTTTTCTAGCTTCTAATTTCAAATCATTTGCATCACTGTCGCTTTCGCATTTTTAATATCCGGCCCGAAATAAAAAAAACGACGACGACGACGATGAGAATCATTAAACATTTTATGTTCATTAACATTGTTGGGCGCCAGTCTTTGTTGTTTTCCGGCCCAGTTTCGGGCACCCTTGAGGCCGGAAGGTATGAACAGCGCGCCGATCGGAGATATTCAAATCAGCGCCAAGCACTCAGACATGCAACCACGCAGCAGGAGCCCCATTTATCCCTTCGATGTCACTGGGCCGTTGACTAATTTCTTTATTGCGCAAACGCTTTTACGACCATAGCGACGGAAAATTCCAAGCACCTAACCGACAGCGGTTGACGTTCAAAGCAGCCGACAATAACCGGCCAAACCGTCGAACTGTTGAAGTTAGTCTTCGGCCAAGTGGTTGCGGTCTGTCCAAGGGCTGACTTCCTGTTACGAAACGTCATTAAAATTTTAAATAAATTGAGTTATTACTTGAAATGTTTGATACTTAAGAACAATGGTAGTTTTAAGACTGTTTATGTGATATATTCCTTCCAAGTATATATAAGGTGTCGCTCTTCTACGCAGACTCCAGTTAAACATTACTGAGATATAAATGTGAGATATTCGTCTCAATGCTTTTACGTTGTGCAGTCCATCAATGCAATTGAAGACGTTGACATCGTACTTTTCAATTACAAACTTCATCTGAAGAATGCACACCTTCAGGGAGCAAAAACCATAAAGATCCACGAACAAAATTACGGTAAAACAGATCTGGCCCTAAATCAACCTGAGCAGACCCAAGAAATCGATCCTTCTAAGCAAACCCTTAATAGGGATTTTCTCGAGAATCATAACAGAAGTTACAAAAACGAAGACTGCAAGGAAACTGTTGTGCATCTCATCTGCGATTGCTCGGTGTTTGCGAGAGCGTGCCTCCTTTCCTTGACACAGCATTTTTTTAACTACTTTTTGGACCGTGAGAAGACATCCCTAAGCCACATCGATAAATTTGTCTCAACCACCAGTTGATTCCAATCTATAGAAAATGTATAAGTGGAGCAACCCTACATTAACTCTACATAGTATCACAATGGGCCACATGGTCTAAGTGATGCCCTAGAGGCATCCACTAAACCTAGTTTCTACTTTAGTCAAATATATCTTAAAAATCAATTAAAAACCAGAAAAACTACCAACATAAAATTAAATTTTCTAACCGTGTCCTGAATAATTTGTCCTCTCGAATCTCCCCTTATGAAGCCAAGGTTCTCCCAAAGCGTTCCTTCTGAACCTTCAATGGATATCAAAAACCGACCCAAGAAGTATCAATATATGGGTTGCCAATGTAGAGATGTGGCGCTATAAAGATGGAGGTACCAATATAAGCGATACTGGTGTATAAAGTGTCAACATCAGTGTTCTTTCCCAACCTTCAGGTGGTAACGACACTAGGAGCATCAATATATGTGTTGTCAATACAGGGATTTTGATACAAAAACTGGCGTTATAAAGATGCCGATACAAATGTGGCCAAAATAGAGGCACCGATAAAAAGCGATACCAGCAAGAGAAGTTTCCTTCCCAACCGTCAAGGGATATCAACGAAAAAAAGTACCAATTGAAGTGGTGTCAATGAGAGTGTTCCCTCCCAACCTCTAAGAAGTATCGACGCAAGGAGTGTCAATATAAGTTTCCTAATATGAGGTACAAATAAAATTGGTGCAGACATGAAAGTTTCATCTTCTACCTCCAATGATTACCGACACAAGGGGTATCAATATATGTATGTGTTGTCAATAAGGGATGTTGATGCAAAAAGTGCCACTATAAAAATGTAGGTTCAAGAGTGACCGAAATAGAGGGACCAATACAAGCGACACTGGCATAAGAAGTGTCAATACGAGTATTCCTTCCCAACTTCCCAGGTTTTATCGATTTATGCGTTAACAATACGGAGTGTTGATACGGGAAGTGGTGCTATAAAGATGTCGATACAAGTGTGGCTGAAATGAAGATACCGATACATAAGAGGTGTCAATTCGAGTGTTCCTTCCCAACCTTCAAAGGGTACCGAAAAAAAAAATATCAATTTATGTATTGCCAATAAAGGGTTTCCATACCAGAAGTGGCGCTATAAAGATCTCGATACAAGTGTGGCCCGAATAGAAGTACCGATACAAGTGATACTGTCAAAGGAGGTGTCAATACGAGGGTATCAAGGGGTGCTATAAAGAAGTCGATACAAGTGTGGCTGAAATAGAGATACCGATACATAAGAAGTATTAATGCTAGTGTTCCTTCCCAACTTCTAAGGGGGTACTGACACTAGGGGTATCAATATATGTGTTGTCAACAAGGGTTATGTCGATTCACGTGTGGCCGAATTAGAGATTCCGATACAAACGATAGTGGTATAAGAAGTGTCAATACGAGCGTTTCTGTCCAACTGTCAAGGGGTACCGACACAAGAAATATCAATTTATGCATTTCCCATAAAGGGTGTCCATACAAGAAGTGGCGCTATAAACATGTCAATACAAGTGTGACCGAAATAGAAGTACCGATACAAGCGATACTGGTATAAGAAGTGTTAATACGAGTGTTCCTTCGCAACCTTCAATGAGTACCGACACTAGAAATATCAATTTATGCGTTGTCCATAAGAAGTGTCCATGCTAGAAGTGGCGCTGTACAGATGTTGATACAAGTGTGACCGAAATAGAGGCACCAATACCAACGATACTGTCGTAAGAGGTTACAAAATAAGTGTTTCTTCCCAACCTTCAAGGGGTACCGACACAAGAAATATCAATTTATGTGTTGCCAATGACGGGTGCCCATACAAGATGTGGCGCAATAAAGATGTCGATACAAGTGTGATCGAAATAGAGGCACCGATACAGGCTTATGAAGTGTCAATACGAGTGTTTCTTCCCAACCTTCAATGGGTACCGACACAAGAAATATCGATTTATGCGTTGCCAATAAAGGGTATCGATGCAAAAAGTGGCGATATGAAGATGTCAATACAAGTGTGACCGAAATAGAGGCACCGATACCAACGATACTGCCGTAAGAGGTGTCAATACAAGCGTTCCTTCCCAACTTTCAAGGGGTATCAACACAAGAAGTGTCAATACAAGTGTGGCAATACAGATTTTGTCAAAACAAAGGTACCAAAGCCATCGGTACTAATATAAATGGTGGCAATGCGAGTGTTCCTTCCCAACCTCGAAGAAGTAACTACACAAGGAGTGTCAATATAAGTTTCCTACTATGTGGGAATACAGATACAATCAGTGTTGGCATAAAAGTTCCACCTACGAGTGTTCTCCTTTATTCTCCGATAGAGATGGCTACATCTACAAGTATGTGTAGCTTTCAAGATTAGTACAAATATTCTACATTCAGCAGTTTTTCTTCCGTTATCATGTTTGAAAGTCGGTTTTAAAGGCGCCGAAAACTTGTTTGACTTTGAGAGATTTACTAAAGTCACCTCAATTCATCGCAGTAGAACCCTAAGTGAAAGCATCCATTGTCCAAGTTATCAGAACAAACTGTTCCCTTATGTTTTGCCTACGTTCCATTTGACTTTGACAGAATTCTTGCGCTACTTTTTGCATCTTTCAAAGCGCTCAGATGCATTTCATAATAATTTTCTTGCACTCGCACCGCAGCAATTTTGGTGCAACAAACAAAACGATGACCACAAAAGTGTGCGGCGAAGCAATTCCCTTGAAATGCAACACTGCCAGCAAAAGTGATGGCACGTTGTTGCGGCAGCAATTGTCTGTGTTTGGTTGTTGTTATTGTTGTGGTGGTAAGTACAACAAATAGCTTTGAGCTCTGGTGCCACAAACCTTCCATTTTTTTTTTTAATTATTTTCTATATTTTTTCTGTATTTGTTGTCTTTTGAAATATTTTGCTATTTTCTTTTGCAATTTTTTTCTATATTTATTTTCTTTTGAAATTTTTCTATTTTCCTTTTGCAATTTTTTTCCTTTTTCAATTCAATTTTTTTTACTTCTCTGATTTTCCGTTTTTTCTCTCTGATGTTCTATTTTGCTTCCATGTATTTTGTGTGTTTTTTGTTCTATGAATTTCTGCTTTTCGTCAGTTTTCCCGTTTGCTGCTGTTTGTTGTGTGCAACCTTCACACACCTTTGCACTTAGACTCACAAACACTCAAAAGCAGTTTTTAAACGCATTCGGTGTGTTGGTGTTTTTTTCGTATGCTTGCGTCAATTTTTTTATCGCGCTGCGCAAAAACAATATTCACAACAACAGCCGAATCGACCCTCCCGCCACAGTCATGCCAACAGTTCCAGGCACACTCGCGTTGTTGCCTCGTCCGACCGCCCGCCATATCGCCAACTCGACCATTGTACACGTTCCTGCAACGAGTGCGACTCGCTTTTGGGGCTGCATTTTATGTTGAAACCCACTCACCACACGACAACAACAACATTAATAAGAACAACAACAGTCAGTACATAAAAATTGAAAACCCTCAAGTTCCATTATGTGAAAAATAAAGCGCAAAAAGTCACAGCAAAAACGTAAATAAAAAATAAATACAAATAAGTGTGCTCCGAACGATGTTGATCGACTTTTATGTGCCCTGCGCTATATGGGTGGACACGCCCACTGGAAATGTATCCAATTCGCGAATGAAAATTGGTATTAAGTCTAATTTTGCCTGGTAAAATATTTTGCAAATAAAAGTTCCCAGCAAAATCTAAAACCTACTCCAAAATTTATCTGAAATGGTTTGGACGAGAAAAAAAATGGATCGGCAGAGAGATAAACAAAACGAAAGACTGGGAAGCGGAGCGAATAAATGGAAAGACGAACAAACGGCAAGACGGACTTGATTGAACGAAAGGCAGAAGAATGAACAGAACGAATTAACCGCTAGGTGGACAGTGGAGGGACAGACCATCTGTCTGGTTGATTAGATGGGTGAATGAAAGGAAGGATTAATGAACCGAAGCACGGATGAACCAGCAAGTGGACAAATGGATGAAAGGGCTGACAGAAGAATGAACAAACGCATGGAAGTATAAAACGTTGCATGGATTAAAGAACCTACACACATACCTAAGAACAGGTGGACAGACAAGCGGTTAAATGACCGGAAGACAGTCAGTAGAAGGGACGGACTTTTGAATGAATTGAAGAATGCCTGCGCAGTATAAGTGGTTCATCAGACCTATGAATGAACCAAGAGAAGAATGGCAAACCGTCTAACGCTTGGCAGGACAAAGGGAGAGAAGATGAATGCGAAAGCGAATGCAAATGCGAAAGCGAACGAAAGCACGGATGGACCCGCAAGTGGATGAATGGAAGAAAGGACTGAGAGAAGAATGAAAAAGCGGATGAAAGTATAAACCGTTGCATGGATTAAGGAATGAGCGCATATACATATCTAAGAACAAGTGGACAGAAAAAAAGTTAAACAACCGAAAGACAGTCAGAAGAATGATGAGTGGATGGAGAAACGGAATTTAGAAACAACTAACAGACGGTTAGGCAGTGTAGCTTGTTGATCAAACCGATGAACAATTCAAGAGAAGAATCTCAAGCAGACAAATGCTTGAAAGGACGATCAGGCAAATAAATGAACGGAAGGAGAGAGAGAAGTATGAACAAGCGATCAGAGGGATGAATAGTAGAACGAATTTATGAACGGCGGGGCAGAACCGAAAGGATTAATAAGCATATGAAGGAAGAAAACATTGAGAGACGAATGAGAAAGTGTATGAAAAGGTAAACACTTGGACGCCCAGACAGACATATGAGCAAACAGACGAACATACGAAGGATACGCAAACAGGCGAACAGAGTAGTGGATAAGAGAATGAACATTTGGTGGAAGAGCAGATGAAGAAAGGAACAAGCAAACAAACTTGGAACCAAATGAACACGCAGGCAGAAGGACCAACAAACAAATTAGCGTATGAATGGATGAACAAGGGTACAGAAGGATGGACAGTATGATAGATTAACGAATGGGCAGTCAGAGAACAAATTAATGTATGGACAGGCGATGACGAACAGATGCACAAGAAGACGGACAAAGAAAGGGACGGGAAGAAAAGACGAACTGACATGCTGAAGTATGGAGAAGCAGTTGAACATATGAACTCAAGATCGCATAAACAAAGGGATGGAAAAGCGAACGAACAAACGAAAAGTCGAAAGATCGCGAAAAAGCTGTTTGAACAACGAATGAACGGATGAACGTTACAACGGACGTAAGGATAAACAAGCAAACGAATAGGGAAAGAGATGGAAGCAGAAATGAATGGATGAGCACACAGCAGTGTTGCCAGATTAGGAGATTTCCTCCTAGATTTAGGAGATTTTTGGACTTTTAGGGAAATTTTTAATAAGAAGAATTGTTTAGGAGCTTTGTATTTTTTATGGGGTTTTTTGGATCCTTTGTGTATTTTCGTGAGACTTTTGAGTGGAAATTTAAATATTTTTTTGAGATTTAGAAAAAAGTCATTTGAGGTATATGGCAATACTGACACACAGAAAAAAAGACCAACAAGCAGATTAGCGTATGAATGGATAAACAAAGGTACGAAAATACGGCCAATATGACGGATTTACTGATGGACGGTCAGAGTACAAAAACGACGAAAGAACAGATTTAATGGACAGACAAGCCATGACGAACAGATGCACAATGAGGATGAGGACGAATGTAAGAACAAACGAACTGACATGCTGAAGTATGGAGGAGAAGATGAACATAAGGACCGAGGATCACTTGAACGAAAGTATGGAAAAACGAACGAACAAACAACATATCAAATGGGCGGAAACACAGACGTAATGAACGACGAATGAACAAGCCCATAGAGACGAAAGAGACATACGAAGAGACCAAGGAATGAACAGACGAACTGACATTATGGAGAATTACTTATAGATGAACATAAAAACTGAAGATCACAAGAACAAAAGGATGGAAAAGTCGAGTGGACAAAAAAACGGACAAAATAATGACCAAGCAGACGATCAGGGGAAGACTTTCCGAACAACGAATGAACGGTTGGACGTAAAAACGGACAAAAGAATAAACAAACGAATGAACAGAGAAAGCTTTTTACTCGGACCGGAGTTTTCGATGCTCGAAATTTATAGTTTCATACAATTTTGTTTAAAAGAGAGAGGACTTGAAAGAATATTCCTGTAGGTGGACAAGTGGACAGAAAGACAGGGCAGTAATCACACAGATTGAGATATAGTAGATGGATGAGATATAGTAGATGGATAGGATGGAAAGAAGGACACCATTACGTATGGACGTATGGAAGTAGTTCTACAATTAGAATTCTACAATTGCAATTAGCCAAATCCGGTGCAATAAGCCCAATATTGTCCAATGAGCAGATGGAAGAATGGACAACCAGAAGAATGGATTGATGGACTGACACAGTAGCTCACATAGGACGTCTTTTTGGGGATTTCGTACATAATTTTTTAGCTCAAAAGCCAACTTGAAACCATAGTTTCCACCCATATTTTTTGTACCAAACAAACATTTACAGGGTTTAAACGTCCTTTGAGTGCAAGACTGAACAGAGGTCAGGACGGGCATTGGACGAACAGAAAAATAAAACAATAGACAGATGAATATATGAACAGATGTACGTACAAATGAATGAATTGTTGAACGAACGGACAGTAGCTTAAAGCTCTGCCATGGCAACCCTACTTGACAAATGTGTAAATCTCGCTCATTAGACGAAAAACAGCAAATCACGAAATAGTTTCTTGAGCCATACCCCCTTTAGAACATTAAAACCATATTTTGTCTTTTAAGTTAAATATCGATCCCCAGGACTCCGATGCTTCAAGTTTTTTTTCTTTCTTCAAAATTTCGTCCTTACTTGTTAACTGATCGCAAGAGAGAACCATCGTAACATAGTAGCGTAACTCTCGATTAGTCAACCGGGTTACTCACATACATGAGTTTACACAGTGGTGCCACCTTGTATCAAGTTTCAAGTATCCAACTATAGATTACAAAATCTTCAATTCCAAAGCAAAAAAAAACCCGGAGACTCCATAGCAGCGTTTAAAAAAACTGAAGCAAACAAAAAACTGAGAAAACGATTGTCGTATGTGCTATTAAATTCAATAGAACATGCGACATTCGTTTTCTGCGGCGACGCAATGACAAATACAACAAAGTGAGCTAAGCGCCTAACCTCAACCATGGCCGTACGCCGGCCCCCTCCCCCTCAGCGACTCTTTCGGCACGTCGGATGGCCACCAACAAAAGTGGAACCACTTGAATTTCGCGCTGCTAATCGAATTCGATGCCTTCGCACTGATAGAGCAGCTGCTGCTCCTAAAGCTTTCTGCCGCAGGCACTTTCCGCTGTCAGTGGCACAGCCGCAACTTTGCATTTCCGCTACTCGATTTGATTTTCAATTTTTGTTGTTTTTTTTTTGGTATTTTGCAAATGTTTTGTTGTTTTGCATATTCGGCATTTCATACCATCGACATTTGGCGTTATTAGCATTTTTTTTTCGTCGATGGTGTTTCTGCTGGCTGCCGTGTAAATATGTAGAAAATGCAAATAATAATTTAATAATTGATTGGCACGACAGCCCGCTTACGCGAGACTAAGGCCTAGCTTCCCGCAACCACCCGTGTTGTGCGTGTGAATTTTGTACGCGGGTGGAAGGGACCTACAGTTTTATGCCGGTTCCGAACGGCAGGTTGGGAGCTTTTTCATAGGCAATTTTTACTCTCAGAGGTTTGCCATTTCCAGCTGAGAGGACAGCCACCGAAAGAGAAAACGAGTTTCCCGTTATTTTTTTTTAGGTGTTACTAAATGCAGAATTCGAACTAGCGTCGCTCTGCATGCGACTCGCTTGGACCGCGCACTAACCAACTGAGCCACGGCGGCTGAAAATGCAAATACAGCAACAAATTCTCAACAATAACAACAACAACAACAAACAAACAGCATGATCGCAAATGCTGTTATCCTGGCTTTTATTTTCATTTCAGTTGAACTTTAACACTTTTAACCCCTTTTACATAAACAACAATAAAAGCAACAACAACAACAGCAACAACAACGATAGCAATTGCCCCAGTAAAAAGCAAAGGTGCGGCGCAAAACGCTGCGGAAATGCCTCGGCAGCTAAAGTGTTTATTTGTTTTTGCCACTCGCCGATTTTTATTTGTATTCGGAATTTGTTTGTTTTGGCATTTAGCCATTCACACGCACATTCCGCAGCAGCAGCAGCCGGCACAACACTTGAGCCAAGTGCGACCGTTGCAGTGGGCTCCTTTGTGCGAATCAAGTGCAGATCTAAATCATTTTTATGTAAGTGTCGGGATTGAGCAGGAAATCTCTTTTGCACTACGCTTGCATGCAAATGTGCCAATGTACATGTGTGTGTATGTGTTAGTGTGTTTCAGCTTCTGCCAATAATATTTATAGGCTTTACCTTTGGCACTTTGGCTGCTTGTGCTTCTTCTTCTTCATCATCTAAAGGTTAAACGAAATCAACAACAATCACAACAAAACTGCCTCAGGCCGCATTGCATAGCATTGCCGCCGCCGCCGTTCACTGTTCACAGCGCTCGCAGCTGCGCCGCCGCCATTCAAAGCGAAAAGGCAAAATTGAAGCAAAAAACATTCAATGGAAAATGCACAAAAAAATCGCGTCAAAATCTTTATAGAAATTGTTTTATGCAAAATTTGTGTGTGTGTAAAAACTTATTCAAATAGCGCACTGAATTAGGGGAGATGGACAGCTAGAAATCTCGCCTAACCCACGCACACATCGACCATTAATGAATCCTGAGTGGAATCCTTTGATGATGAGCCTTTGATTTTCATAATTAGCCGTTTACTTTAAATTGTTGTTGTTGTAGGCTTGCATTGCTTTACACTCTCCACTACGCCATTCATTCCGCATTATCTGCGCTTTATCAAAGCAAATCTCTGCCCTTTTACTTAAAAAACACCGATGCGGCATCGACAAAGCTTTAGTTGTGGAATAATTTATACCTGCAACTCTTAAGTTAGGTCAATCATACGTTTAGGTTTGATTATGCTCGCTTGCAGAAGGTATTTTTTTTTCTCGGAGGAGGTGGAACATTTTCGAAAAATACAACCGAACCCGTGTTCAGCTGTATGCCGGATTCTTACCGACTAAAAACCAGAAAGTATATGAAACCCCAATTGACAATTTGTTGTTTTCGTAAGTGGCACATAGCCAAAGTATTGAATAAGGCTTTAAAAATCAAAGCATTATTATTGTTAGCGAATTTTGTAATTTAAATTTAGTTTTAATATTCAAAACTCTCTAATGAGATCAAACATTACGCCATCAAAATCGCATTTTGAAGACTTTCTCACTCACAAAACGTTTCATCGTTTGTGATGTCAGTTCAATTGAAGTTACTACGGTGCTCAAATCTTCTCAAAATCTACTAAAAATTCTAAAACTGTGAGCCTGTCCTAGATGTCAACAGCAGGCTCACAAATTTCGTCGACACTCTGGACACCTGTTCGAAACTTCAGGTACTTCATCAACACTTGGACACAACTTCTTTGGGAGTCTTATCTCCGATTCTGTGCAACCGAACTCCTTTTCTATCTTGTGCTATCAAATTGTAATTGTTACCCAGTGGCGCACGCAGGATATTGTTTCGGGGGGAGGGGGGTTTTCTGTAACTTTTTTGAGAACTTTGAAAAAGAAAAAAATTTAAATGTATGAATCTACAGACTGAGATCCAAAACACGTACCTATGTTTCCCTCTTTACAGATTTTGGTCCTGAAAGTTGAAAATAGAAACTTTGGTTAAAAGGAAACAAATGACTTATTACTTATTCTTTATTGTAGCAGTTCATCTCCCAATACTGTCCAGGAACTCCTTGATTTTCGCCAGATTAGTTCCAGACAGCTCTTTTGTCTGAATTAGTTCCCTTCCCAGTATACGCTTCTTTGCGTGTAAGAAGGCGGGACACTCGATTATGATGTGCACGGATATTTCGCCATCTTCCATGCCGAATCTGCATAGTTCGCTATCTGGCAATCCCAGTCACGTTTTATGTATATTTATCAGACAGTGTCCGCTCAGGATACCCGTCATGAACTTAAGCTCCTTTCTGCTTAGGTCCAATAGGTATTTAGATTTGCCTTCCGAATAGGCCGGAAAGAATAGCTTGGAACAGCGTTGTCCCACCGTATTGGACCATTTCTGATTGGCCCGATTTTTGAATTCCTATTTGACACAATGACTGAAATAAGCTCTGCTGAGACCTATGTTCGGCTCAGGTCCATAGGGTGGTTTTGCTGCCCCTTCCTGTGCCAATCTGTTCGCCTCCTCATTTCCATCGTGCCCACAGTGCACAGGAACCCAGTGTATTATCACCCGATTATCCTTTGAAATGTCTTGGACAAGATTTGCTGTCTCCCAGACTAATTTGGAGTCAAACGTCTTCGAGCTCAGAGCTTTATGATTATCCTCTTTCTCCTGACATTGAGAGTCAGTATTTTTCTGGCACACTCGTTTATGGCAAAAACCTCAGCCTGGAAGACTGTGGCCGTGTCTCCCAGACTGACTGCAAATAAATTTTCCAGCTCCCGTCCTACCTTCCATCTTTGAGCCATCGGTGTACCAAACAATGTCATCCAACGTGAGACTGATTCTATTAGCAGCCCAGTTTTCCCTGTGCGGTATGTACGTAAAGTAGTTCTTCCTGAAGAGGTGTCTCAATGGCATCAAATCCAGAGACATCCAGAAGCTTCCAGTTCGCCTCCTATCCTTCAACAGCGATAGGGGACTGATTGCATGTGCATCCCTATGTATGGATCCGCTATGCATTAGTCTGTGTGCGCTGATGGTTGCAGCCATTTGCACATTTTTTTCCAGCGGCAGCATCCCTAGTATAACATTTAGGGCTGCCCTTTGGTGTAGAAGGACTAAGTTTGAAATTATAAATCTGATCTATGCATCGACAGCAGGCTCACGAACTTCATCACTCCGGGCACTTCATCAACGCTTTAGGGGTGAAGGTTTCTTAACTCCATTAATCTAAAACCTCACACTAGGCAAACTCCTTTCCATTCTTATAGTATTAAACTGTAAGGTCGTGGCTCATGTGGAGAGGCAAAACTCTGAACATCCTCTTTCAGAGAATGAACATTCTCTTAGGCTTCTGCCCCATGGAGTGGAGAATATGACCTGAACCCTAGCAAAAAGGAAATAACCATCTTCGATTTTGCATTATCCAACAAAGAAAGAATTCCAGGAACATACCTTCACATACTTTTTAGATATTTTCCTCTAAGTTTTGCCAATTTTCAGATTTTTAATTTAGATAAAATTTTAAATTAAAAGTGAAGTAGGAGCTTCAGCTTTGAAAATTTTGAGAAAACATTAAAAAAGAAAATGGCCACATCATTTCTTAATCTATTTTGGAAGTTGTAACAACTTCTTGGTAACTATGTATTTATTAAATTTTTCAATAGACTAAAAAACAGAAAATATGTATTTACATTTTTGTGTGAAAAAAGTTTCAATTTTGAGTCGCTTTTGCACAGACACTAATGAATTTTTAGCGCAGATTTTTAGGGGTTTCCTTAGTTTCAAATGACATCAAAATCGTTGAGACTATACATTTTTTGAATTCTGTCTATGGAACGAATCACTATTGTAACGATGAGGCACCCTGCCGCTGTGCTATATATGAATGCGTTTATGAGCATACTTTTAGGCACGCACCAAGTATGGCCGGTTTGCTATAATTTCGATATGGCAAGGATGGTACACGATGGTAATGGGATGTGCGAGAACGATCGAGAGATAGTCCAATTGGAATGTGCGAGAACAGTCGGCGCGATAGACAGACAAGTATAAAAGGCAGCCGGGTACAGCGAAGAGGGAGAGTCTTATTTAAGCAAGTGTAACACAGAATAGCCCAATAAGAAGTAACCAGTGTAAAGACAGCAAAGTGTAGACTTGTAAATAAAGTGATTGTTGGTCTTTGACTGCCTTTTGCGTTGAGAAATTGAAGTGTGTTTTATTTTTCAAGCACAATCTAGAGAGACGAACAAGCCTAGAGAACTAATTTTCGTAACACTTTGCTTATAGTCGACTATCTGTAATGCCCATTGTTTCGTACAGGGACGATCTCCTGTGCGATTGTGTTGTTCGCACAGGGACGATCGTCTCTGGGCGAAGTGGTCAGTCGTGCAGTGAGCGTGAAGCAGGCAAGACGTTTATTCTGCTGCAAGATGTGCGTGTGCTTGAAGTGCGGAAAATAAATTGGGGTTTTTTGAGCCGATGGCTTTCTCCCAAAGAGTGCGTGTTTTATTTAAACCAATTTTACATTTCGCAGTTTCCACCGCCTTTCGAAGATGGTGGAAACACCCATAGTGACTGCTGAAAGACGGAGTGGTTCAACCAACCCTGAGCTCAGACGTCGTTTCAAGTTTCAAAAACCTTTGAAGTTAAGATAATAAAATTAGCACCCAACTTGATACAATCATACTCATAACGCACCCTTATTGTGCCACACAGCCCGACCCGCACTTACATTTACCCTTTCACACAAAATATCTACGTTTCTCTTTCCTAAGTGCACATTAAAGTCTTTCAAATGTTTATTTCACAAAACTCCAAATCAAACACAAATTCAATTTAATTCAATTAAATTTTTATTTGATTAGAAGACAAACACATTCCCCTTCCCTGTCAGCAGTTCATATTTATCACATTTTGCGCAGAGAAATCAATCACTAGTGGCAAAAGTGTGCAAATAGTCAGACATGACAGTCATGCGCGCAGAAATTGATGTCCTTGATGCGTGGCACATAAACGCCAGACAAATTCATAACTTGCCGCTGCTACGAAGCGACAAGTGCGTCGACGCTGCACGGGGTCAGCGCCGCAACGAGCTGGCAATTATTTATCGAAAAATACAAAATTAACACTCGACAGCGACACGAAGCGGAACGAAATGGAACGAAAGGAAACGGGCGTTGCAGTGGCGACAGCCACAGCATTGAGTTCGCATTTGATGGATTGAATTGCCGACATGACAGCTTGTGTACGAGGCCAGCTGCAGCGCGCTCACCTCCCCAACACGGTCGACGCGCATTTTTCGCTTTTTCATCACTATCAGTTAAGCGCTGACACTCGCCCACCCGTCGCACACCATCGCCATCGCCAGCAAAGTGCTGACAAACAAGGCAAACGCACACACACACACACGCACACAGACTCGCATCTGATAAGCGCCAACGACAGCAGCCGTCGGTGTGCGGTGGCCGCAGACAATGCTGCTCTCTTGTGGTAGTTTATTTGTTTCCGCTGTTGTTTTTGTTGTTGCTGTTGCTGCTGGTATGCCACCAGCCAGTTGATTGATTCCATAAGTGGGTGGGAGTGCCGCAAAAACAAATTGTCATTGGAACAAAAACCGTTCGATTTACAAATGATGCGCCAAGTCATGAAGCAGGTGACGAGTTGAGCGGGAGGAATTGAAAGGGGGGTTTT